>OY982584.1:5703838-6136974 GCA_963859945.1 Euplagia quadripunctaria
CAGCTGCTGCACGCCGCGCACGCGCACACCGACACGAGCAGGTACACTTGTCGCTCTAGGGATGTGATATCTGCAAAAACTCCGCATTGTATACGGAAGCGGACGCGAATCTCTACATCCATCGATTTAAAACACACCTATTATCGATTACCTACATATTCGTCAAAACAATCCTTATACCTTACCTACTTACACTGCAAAGACAAAATAAACTCTCACGTGTAGACATACGGCACGTAATAACTTCTGCAAGCTTACGATAGGCAAATATTATATGAATGTGGATTGTCTATTTTCACTAACATTTCTCCTATTGCTTGTTTTTTCAAACAACTTTAATATGAATATTTTTTTAATTGTAGGTTTTCAGACACCCCCGAACAAGAGTCCCGGTAATACTCCACAACATGATGAGACGTAAGTGAATACTCAGAGCGTTGTGTCAGCACGTCCGTGCCTAGCGACGTCGTCCAGTGCCGGCGCACATGTCACAGTACCTGTCGTACCTTTAGTGTAACAAATGTCTCGTCTGTCGACTGACTCCGCGGTTCAAGATGGCAGGCACGTTTGAAATTTTATATATTATTTATATTATAAACAAATAGTATTGTTTGTGATTATAAATAGCTTTGGATGGGTATGGAGTCGGTAATATGTAATTGACGGTTTTAGGATGCGTTCTCATTGATGAAAAGACGATCGTATAAAGAAGACGTGCCGGAACTCAATAACACCACCTTGTTCATTATCATAGTCTTTCAATCAAAATTTTCGCAATCTTCAAGTAAACTTATCTAAGATATTTACCCATAGCTTGAGTTTTGAAATACAAACTGGGTTTATTATGAATTTTCATTTATTGAATTTACTTTAAGATTGTGAAAGAAACCCTAATACATTAGTGCTGGTATTAGTTTCGTAGAATCGTGTTTTTTGCGTCTTTCTTGCAACCATTGAACCATAAAAAACATTTTAAGTCTGTTTTGTAATTTTAAAGCCGAGGTTTGAGATTGGTGCACTTTTCGGGTATTCCCGATATGTTTTTAATTATTATAAGTAGGTATTCACCAAAAATGCACCACCATTTTCCTAAAAAAACCTTCAACTACTCAATTAAGTAAAGGTGGAAATTTTGTTGGATTGAAATCTCCAAGAGTGGTTGCTTCCAAGAACGATAATAGGATATACGATATTCGACCTTAAATGCGTCGAAATTAAAGATTGTGCATAGTTAAATGAAGTATGTCGATTTACCTGGAAATATAGTAAATTTAAAAAACGACTGTTTTGAGAATATTTAATGGTTCCTTGTCTTTTGGTTAGGCCTTAAAAAGAAGAAGAAAAAGGAACTCCGTAAAAAAACTGATGAAATAACATTGAAGTCGGTTTATTTTTTGAAAGCTAATTATATGAGTCCGCTGCTGTACATTGCAAGTACAAGGTCAACTTGTATTAAATTTTTATTTACTTATTTAACGTGATCTCACGCAAAGTTTGTCACAAATTTTCACACTTGCCTGTCATCTGTCACCGAATCGTAACTGTGTGACGCTGTAAATCTTGGTATCAGTAGTCCAACTCTGTCCAAACATGTAACATACATTAAAAAAGTAACGGAAAAGAATAGGTAGTGTAGATAAAACGTATATTCGTATATAAATAAGATATTGTACTCCAATTGGCGCGACGTAGAGACAAGGGTTTGTAAGAGTTGGTCTACTGCCTGTAACTTTACTCAACGCGTAGTCTTTAGCTGATTAGCGGTCGTATGCTCAAATTATAGCAACAAGAATGAGGGGAAAATAATACCAATGTTATTAAGTGCTAGTGTTGCCAGATACAAACACAAAAAATTGAACGGTGACGAATTGCTACCGTTTTTATTTGAATGGCAATTAAATGATTTATAATTCAACTGATTTGACTTCAAATACATTTTCAAGACTTATACGAATGTTTTTTTTTTACTCACAGAGTCTTTTGTTTATATTTAAAAAAATTTGGTACATTGAAATCATGGACTTTGTACTAAAATTGACACATCGTCAGTTTTATCAACCTGCCACTCTAGTATAAGACTGTGTTATTTCTGTACTTCACTGTCACTTTAACGTGAATTTATAGCGAAAATACGAACATAAAAATTGAAATAAATGCCAATTTGATATGCTTGTATTATGTCTGGCAACACTAACCCAGTCCATTACGAAATAAGATGAGGTTGTGTTATGAAATATTTAGGAAGGACTTTGTGGCATATTCTAGAATTTTTCTTAGACGGACATGCTTGACATGCCTTGCTTAGATATTTTTTACTAAAACTTTCGTGATTTACGAATATTTGTTTGTATTACAAAAGTGGTAACACCGTTAACAGTGATTTCAAATGTGTTCCAAATTTTTAATAATCTACACTTTTTTCCGGATAGTTGAAGAAAATGTTTGAGTATCTGTGAATTGGTCACGTTCTAAATCATGAAACTTTTAGTAATCATTTTTCCATTATTAGTACAAACTTATTTGTGGGTAGGTATAGTCGGGTGAACGAAAATGTTAGAAATTGTTGATGTGATTATGTGAGTTCTTTCTCAGACTTTTAGGTAGTGTCTTAGACAGCCAATAGGTTTGTTAATTGTATTCTTCTAAACTTGCATGTCAGAGATTTATATTTGTAATAAATTTCACCTTACATAATAAAGAAATCATATGAACAATTTGTAATTAACCCGACTGTTTTGTCCCACGTTTTCAATAGCCATCCAATATGTTATTTTTAACGAAACTACACCCGTGCAATAGAAGCGTTACGCATTTATAAAATTAAAATATATTTTTAAAATATTTTTTTCTAGCCAAGTATTAATCGTCTGAAGATATTTTGTCGACGTATATATATTTTATTTTCTAATTAAATTATACATAATCTATGTGTATGTACTAAAGTCGGGATGACGAATGTAAACGCATATGTTTATATCGAAAAGTACTTTCTTGCGTCAGTAATAGAGTTCATTATTTGTTAAAAAGAACTGTTGTATCTAACGTTATGAAATGTATGTGACGTTATTTTGATATAACTTTGACTAATATTTAATAACAACGGCTCTTATTACTCAGCATTAAAGTATACATTCGCATGTGCCCACTCGTTTCTGCGACAATTTGTAATTCCTATTAAATCAATTTATGGTCCAGTATTTTTTAATATAATTATTGTAATATAGTTATTGATATAATTGTGAAGACTGCTTATTAGTGGTTCGTCAATTAAGATGTCATAAGTTCAGTTTGGATACCGTTTTGGTGTTGTCTTAAGGATCTCTAAAAAGAAATTCATGGGGCATTAACAGTGTATGTTCCACTACGTCATTATTACATGCATGCACTATTAAAATATAATACATTTGTTTATTATATTTTATTCATGCCTGGCCAAGCTTATTATTAGATTTAATAGTGCGTTATCGAGATTCTTAGTGCGCGCACATAAGATCCAATAAATTTGCAAATCGGCTTTGGATTCGTACAACCGTCTTATTGAATGTTGTGAAGTGATCGAATATAACAAAATTGTATATTCCCGTATTTAATAAGATAAAGTGTTTAACACTTCGCCTAGTTCCGTAGTTGGTATTGCCATAGTTAATAATTATTCTTGAAATACACATGTTACATAAACAGCATTGTTTTTACTATGTACTTAGTTTTTAGTCTCGTTTCTAGATTAGTCTCTGATACGACGTATATTTCGGGGTTGCCCGACTAACTACAGGTCGGACGGGTTGTCCTTGATTGGCAAAGCGCCCTGCCACGTCGGTGTTAGGCGCCACACTCACTACCTGGGAATACCCCAAATTCATACATGAGTAAAATCGTATATCTTTAATAAATATGTACACCACTCACAAAACTCTTTATTCCAATGTTTACAAGTTACAGTTTATTTATGTTTGGGAACTGAAGTCAAGTACCACATTTCACCAATCGTGGTCAGTCTACCCTCAAGTAAGATCGAAGAAATTTAATCGATTCTAGTATCGATTAAATTTCTCAAGTACGATCAAAGAAATGTAATCGATACTAATATCGATTACATTTCTTCGATCGATACTAGTATCGATTAAATTTCTCAAGTATGATCGAAGAAATGTAATCGATACTAATATCGATTACATTTCTTCGATCGTACTTGAGGGTAGATTGACCACGATTGGTGAAATGTGGTACTTGACTATCGAGTCAAATCAATTTTAACTATCGTCCAATTATGTTGCCACAGAAGACCCACTTCCGTGGCAACGTTAACAAGAAGTAGGAAAACAATAATGCTGCTAAATAACATGTGTATATCAGATATTGGTAATATGTTTCGATCACTACACAAGGCAACGAAAAGATGTAGTAAATGTATTTAGAATGACTATGGCGGGGTATGTTTGTGCGTTCGTCCCGTGTGTGCCATTTTAGGCTTAGAATAATAATAGATAGTTTCAATTATATTGCCCTTATAGGCTTAAGTAGGTATGCTGGATTATATACGTGGCATATTTGCGCAATTGTAAACAATTGGCTGATCATTGCGTTAATGAAATATATAAGTAGCTTTGATTTTGATTCAGAACAATGTTCCCACTGAAACATACAATGTTGATATGTACCACACAAACTCAACTTAATTTGTGATTATTGTACATATCAAAATGTTGTTAATTAATTTTTTTATGCAAATCAGTGATTTTTAAAACCTTAAAAACATTTCTAACTTCTTGGACATACTTATTGGGTATACCTAACTTGTGGGGCTTAACTAACTTGTTAGATATATCTAACTCGTTGGGCATATCTAACTTGTTGGACATATCTAATTCGTTGGGCATATCTAACTTGTTGGGCATATTTAATTTCTTGGACACATTTACCTCATTGGTCTTTTTACCGGACAGTTTTGGAATGAAATTTATATATTTTAATTAAACTGTAGGTTATTATGTTACCGGTCTGCAGTATAGCGACATGTTGGCAAATTAAAACCTTACATGCTAGACCTCTAGCGAGCTAAGCAGAATCATTGCCAAGATACATATATTTAGATATTTGTTCTCGATTATTCAAATCGCATCTTTACCATCGAGATATTATGCACTAGAGAAGCCACTCAGAACAAAATACATGTTCCGTTTTTATTTGAATTAAAACTAAAAACGCTGCAGCGCTAAAACAATAATTTGTAGTCAAATCCTACAGTATTACCAAGCATTACGATCGTTTTTGAGTTGTAGTTTTCTTGTTTCTAGGCGTTTACGCGTGTTGCCCAACGAACTGCTACAATGATTTGTTTTCACTGCGGTGCAGGGACCGCAGTTCGCGTTACAAATTTTTTCTTCGCGGTGTCTACTCTATACGCTAGTAATAATAACTCAGTGTTCTTTACATCTAATTTTATCAGATAAATAATATGTTGCGGTTGTTGTTGATGTAATTTCAATGAGTTGTTGTTCTTATTACAAGACATTAAAGTATATTATCGCGCAAACATCCCGCCTTACGGTTAACCAAAGATGTGCGTATGTATAGTGTATGTATAAGGGTGGTAGAAGGTTGTAGGCAGCTGGGTGTGCAGCTACTTAGAGATGTAATTAGTATAAGTTGTCTTATGTAATTACTGTTGTAATTGTACGGCTGATGTTTAAAGTTGATCTAATCCTAAATCTCAAGGTATATGCGATGAGTTTTTTTGATACATTTTCCCAAATCACACGAAATTAATTCGTGAATTTGAATTTCTAAAAATTTATTGTGGGGATTTGAATGTGTAATATTAATAACTAACATTTATATGTAATCAGGTGATTTCGGATTAGATACATGATTATCTTCGGTCGATAAAAGGTCTAGACTGTTTAGGATCGAGTGTAATTCAGAAGTTATACTTTGAGAATTACTGAAAATAGATATTGTTTTTGATGTAAAGGTTTTCTTAAAAAAATCTCAAAAAATAGTTAATAGTTTTTGAAATTTGCCTTTTTCAGAGGTATTGCTTGATTTTGTTTTCAATTGATCGTAATTGAGTAAAGATGTAAAAGTCTTATACTATATGCTTGAGATGCAAACATTTGCGCGGATTGAAGGATGCTAGGGTTGTCGTACGGAAATGAGCTATGTACAAGATCCGTTGCATACTAACAAAAAGGTTTTCTGCTCGAATTAGAACCATTCGCCGGTAAACAATCTTCAACCTACGGTAGAAACAGTGATTAGACAACCCTATTTGTGTAATTCTGTTTTTTTTTCGTGGAATAGTTTCACCGTAGCTTTAACTGAGAAGGGATAGGGCTGTCAAAGAACAAGTTATGTCATTATAGGCTAGTACCGCGGTCCTTATAGACATCCTTAACCGTTCCCATCAGATAAGTGCTTTTTAGCTAAGTTTTTTTATAAAGGACTTAGTTGTTTTATTTGCTAATCCCCGTTATTTTATTGTTCTGTGGCTATTCTTTTCTGAAGGTTTTTTAATATGTCCAGTTTAGAAACATTAACACATTATCCAACAATATCTATATTTTAAATCAATCAAATGAATAAACATTGATATTTACAAAAGGTAATATGTCCAAAAAGTTTTAAGTCTTAAACACTCGATTCCTAACAGTCAAACTTACAAAAACATTTGACATAATATCATTTAGCAACTAATCTTTGGCTCAACTAACCATTTATAGAGGCAACACGTTCTTTTTAAACACTTGCACAACATTCACGACATTTTGAACATACGACAAATGATTATCAGGGTATTGTCATGCAATCATCTCACGATAATTTCAAACGTGCCTGGAACGTGCAAGTTTTTGGATATTTGCTTTTTTAGTAACTAAAACTTAGGTTATACGGCCGTACATCATTGACAAACAACAACATTATTTATTTATGTTGATATGTTGATGTTGGCCAGTGAGTACGAGGTTTAACTTACGACTATGTATGTACCGTGTGCGTGTAGTATGTAAATTTTTTGTCACTCATATTGTGTAGACTAAGCCTATAACACTTTATAGAGATGTACCAGTCGTAGTTGACTTATCGACTTAGCTATTTAGTCGATGGTGTGATGTCGTATTCTCTGGTGTTTCAGATGCTCTAATAGTCTTTTAGTCAACTACTAGGGTATATTTCAATATTTATATGATTAAAAAAGAATGCTAGAATTATATAAGCGCCTGTTTCCAAATATCTAAGTAAAATAAACCGAGAAAAACAGCTGTCTCTTTCTATCTATTTACAGCAAATAGGTGAGATGACATGATATGTGGTTATTTACTTGTGAAATATGGCCATTAATGTTCCATGTTGTATGTACGCCCGAGAGTGTTGCTCTAGCTAGTAAGATGTAAAAATGTTGCGACGTTTTTATTAATGATATTAAAAAAGTCATTATCTGTAATACCGCCTTCTTACGAACTGTATTGTGCCAATTTTTAATATTTCGCCTCTCCCCACCAAACAATGACACATTCCATTTTTGTATTACTTTCTGTTGTCATTGATTCCACTATTTTTAAATTTTTTTTACTTTAAAATCTTTATTTTTTACATTGAGTTTTTATAGAAAAGTATACGTAAAAATTAAAGATTAGGTTGATTTATTACCTAGTACGAAATGAACACAAAATAACAGGTACCTCTCTATGCGGTGATTAGATATTACTCATAATTTGGAAATGTATATATTATATCACACTAGATGTTCCCGCCCACTTTATACGAAAAAACTTCAGGTGTAATATTTTATCCAAGTTTCATCATAAATTATAAATTGATGTTGTGCATTTTTTCGAACAATAAGTTGAACAAAGATAATAAAATCATATAACACAAAAACGTAACAAAATACAAAAAACCGTCTGCTGGTCATGAAAATATGAAACCCTGAAATATAGCTTAGGCTGATGCAAGGAACTAAAATATGAAGTCATTGTATCTCGACCTGACTGTACTTGCCGTGCTAGATTACATACAATATGGCTTACCGACGAATGAATTAATATAATTAATAGATGTGTAAATCTGGACCTAATCAAAATAGTATTTAAAGGTACGACACCTTTTAATTATCCGACGGTTTGACAGAATTACATCGATAGTGGTCACGGGTGGACCATCTGTGATACCCGATAAGTATCGTTACGTCCTGATTTTTACATCTACTAACTAATAAATATACAAGTCGCAAAGGTTTAAAAACAGTTACAAGGACTTAATCTGCACTAACACAAAATAGTTTCGATTTTAGTTATTAAGCAAAAATGATGATACTTTGTTTTTTTTTGTAACAAAAGGATCATGTGTATGTTAAAATATTACTCAATCTAAGAGACTTCGGAGGTTGTTTTCTCAACCATGTTTGTTTTATACGAAATAGCACAAAATAATTTTATCTGTATGTTAATAATAACACTTTGTAGAGAATTTCTGTTTTTAAGGCAATAATATGCGCTGGATCGCTACGTTTAATGTACAGTCAGCCGCGAAAATAAATGGAGTCTGCGATATTTTATTTGTATGTGTTTAATATTAATTAGATTTCGTGTATCTAATATTGATTCTGTCTCTGTTGCTGAAGTCGAGTGTAACCGCTTTGGTTAGTCAGAAGTGATCATGTATAGACTTTTTTTGTATGGAAACTTATTTTGTAAACTTTTTTTTAAGACATCACATTATGTAATGTAAATCTTACCGAGACTTATTTATTTTTTATGTAACCGCCTGTATTATTTCAATTGTAAAAATATATAAGAAATTATCTACATTTGTGTTTTATTTTGTACCTTTTTATGTAGGTGAATTTGAAATTCTACAATACTTCTTATTTAACACTACGATGCCGCGAACAAGTTGTGTTGAACGCGCTAGGCGGGTTACCGGCACTGGAACCTGAAATAACTAGATACGCTAGGCGTGTTCACAATAAACAATAAACAGAATAAACGTAAGAAACATTAAATGTGACATTAGGTATTACTACTACTATTACCTAAATTGTGACAGTAAAAGTGTTTTTCACATATATTATAAGAAAAAACTGCTTGAAAAATAAAACTAGTGGAAATTATTGACAAGTATCTGCTCAGATATTAACGAGGTAATGAATGTTCAGACATTAATGGTAACTTGTAGTGAATGGAACTTATTGACATTTTAAATTGTTTAGAAGTATTTGGTCATCTTGTCTGCTACAATACAGCTGATGGCGACTGTACAAAGGCAAATTGTTAATATTGTCATTTTCTGTGTTTTACCGATGTTACATACATCGGTAATTTGATTAGGGTATATAAAAAGTGATTTGAAAAATGTCACAAAATAAGATAGAAAGTAAACAAGTTTCGTAATTATGGCAGAAATTGTCAACATTTTCCCAGCACCAAAAGCACCTCTTACTTATTCGGAGAGGGGTCATAAAATACGTGCGGTGGCTTCTTACTGTCGATCTTTTGCGGATAATTTTTTTGTTTGAACAAAAGTTTCTTGTGCAAAACGTTTTTTTTTTTCAAATATAATTGTTCTACAAGATATCACTAAAATAAAAAAAGGAATTATTTACGAAAAATTGATGTCCTTCATTCAAAAAATCTTGCATCAAATTGTTCACGACTTTTTTACCCGATTCTTTAAAAATAATATCAAGCATATCAACGTTTTTAGTTAAGTAAAAGTTGCCATGGTTGAATGGCCATCTATGCAACTGAAGACGCCTAGCGTGTTTCCGGCATTGTATGTAAAATATTTTTTTTTGTGGAATATAAGAATCATTGTAGCACAGGAGCCACTTCAAATTTGGTTAACTTATGAAAGAATTAAGCTACAATGTTATTTTTAATACATAATACTGCATAATGGCTTAAATATTGCCGAAACATTGACCAACATTAATATGATTATTTTTAGGAAAACTACCAGGCAGGACATTTAATACTAAACAGGTCAATCTGAAATGGAATTAAGTGCGTTTTCTTTTAAATTCAAATTGAAAGAAATGTATGTCGAATCTTTACATTGTGAC
This sequence comes from Euplagia quadripunctaria, assembly GCA_963859945.1. Lineage (NCBI taxonomy): Eukaryota > Metazoa > Arthropoda > Insecta > Lepidoptera > Erebidae > Euplagia > Euplagia quadripunctaria. Next base: position 5,713,899 of record OY982584.1, read on the forward strand.
TTTTGCATACAATTCACTATTCAGGTGCTCAGTCCGTACGCAAATCAATGATCTCAAGTTAACATTTTTAGGGTTCCGTACTCAAAAAGTAAAACGGAACCCTATTACTAAGACTCCGCTGTCCGTTCGTCTGTCTGTCCGTCTGTCACCAGACTGTATCTCAGGATCCGTAATAGGTACCTAGTTGAAATTTTCACAGATTATGTATTTCTGATGCCGCTATAACAACAAATAATAAAAATAAATTAAAAATTAAAGGGCACTTATTAGAGACATATTTTTTTTGGCTTATAGTATTAAATCTTGTACGATGTTGCGGAACCCTTCATGCGCGAGTCCGACTCCCACTTGGCCGGTTTTTGTGCTTTTGTATGCCAGTTGCATTTTTAATTCATCGTTTTTTTTAATGTTTAATTTTTATTTAACAAATTGCACTGCTTTGACAGGCGTTGATGTTAGTGACCTCTCTGATCCATTTATTTGGCTGTCTCTCAAAGAACTGATTTGTTGTGAACAGGGACTTCTACTAGTCCTTATCAGGGCGTATTTGTTTCTTCACTAATCTCACTTATCACTATCAATAAAAGTTGAAGGCCTCTATCTAGTAGTGGACATCCTATTTTTGAAGTGAAAACTTCTTTAGTCACGTTGGGCACTTTTGGTATGGGGAAAAAGAGCTGAACTCGCGTGACCGTTACGCTAGGATTACATAAAGATGTGTGTGTATATGATGTGACGTGCAGTCCTACGACTGACAGTCTTTTTTATTTTATTTGTAAGGTACAGATAACAGATGCATTATTCTTAAAACGAAATGTGACCTTATACAATTTATAAACTTGGGATCCAGCTGTACGTTACATTTACTAGTTAATAAGCTTCGTTAAGGATAAAAAATGAACGTACTAATATGGGTATCGTATAACCAAATTTAGTCAAATTGGATCACTCCATCCATTTTCAAGTGTTACTTATGAGCAATAAGTGTTACGCTCACCGAAAACGGTTTTATTAATATGTTATAATGTATTTGGCATTTGTCACACGCCAGGACGAAAGAGTTTCTGTCTAAGAGCCTATCTTCGTGAATTATATGTAGATATATACTAGCTGCACCCGGCATGTGTTGCAATGCCTTTTTTTTCTTTTTTTAACGATTAAAGAGTGACGGCAGGAGGGTGAAAAATACTTTACGACCTATTTTTATACCTACCAAATATACAAAAAAAAAAAATGAAAATCGGTCGAGCCGTTGAGGAATTCGACCACAAACACCGTGACAGGCGATTTTTATATACTAGATTAGGTATTCCTCAGCATCATTATTGTAAAAACTGAGAAACAACGTACGACAACGACAAATAGAGATCTAATTACACGAAATAAAAATTTCACAACACCTTTGTTTAGCCTTCGAAAGTTTGTAGACAAAAAAAAAATGGAGCTTATTATGAAAGTTTGGTTAGGATAGTATATTATTATGTATATTTTCGTACTATATTTTGATCAATTTTATATAAATGATATATTATGGAACAATAAGAAATGCTACATGTTTATTAACCGACGAAAAAAATAGGAGGTTCTCAATTCCACCGTGTATAGGTATATATTTTTACGAATGTTCAGCCCTCCCTCCGTTACTTATAAACCGGATTTGATGATTCCTTTTTTATTAGAGAGGGTGTGGTATACAAGGGTGGTCCCATGTCAAGAAAGTCAGGATCTGATGATGAGATCCTGATAAAATTGAGAGAAACCCTCGAAAATTGTGGGCAAGAATAATGTTTTTGTTTACTTTTTATAACTTAATCAGGTATTTGCGTTTAGGAATCATCACATGATGAAGCTGAGCTGATGATGGAAACCATACCATTCTTAAATAGTTAGAAGTTAGATATAAAAAGTGTAGTTTTAGTGACAGAAACCACTTGAAGTATTTAGTATTAAATGTATTAAAAGATAATAGTTGTCAAAGAATTAAAAGACATAAAATAACATAGAATAAAAACTTTTAGCAACAAATTAAACCGACGAATAAGAACCTAAAAGCAAAAATAAATAAACGAGTATTGAGATTATTTACATAAACTATCAAATTTTATATAAACTAATTTTGAGTCGGTGCAATGATTAATTACCTACGTAGAGCCTTCTCCATTTTTACGTACATATAAAATTTAGATAATTTATCAGTTTGTTATTTATAAAAATTAATTTATATAAACTTTGATATTGATGGATTGATTGAGTTCGGTTAAAAAAGCAAAAAATAAATAAACCTTTTATTTTTTGTTTCCGTTGTTTGCAGGTTTGCAAAGTCCCTCGCGCCATAGGAATTATTCTTAACTTGAATTCCTTAACGATTTTGTTAGTTCTCATGACAAAATAGTGTGGTGTAATAAAACAGTCTGTAATAGTATAGTATAGCTAACTGACTGTTTTCAATTAGATCGACTACAATACAAATTCCATTTTCTTTTGTTTTTGAAGTGAAAACTTCTTTAGGCACGTTGGGCAGTTTTGGTATGGGGAAAAAGCAATGAACTCGCGTGACTGTCACACACATATATATATACAAATATACAAATATACATATACACAAATGTGTGTGCGTGTGTGTGTTTTTACTTCTGACGTGCAGTCCTACGACTGACAGTTTTTTTTTTTAAACGAATCCTAGAACCGAGGGCCATTACTAGTATTCTTGTTAACTCCTCCAGCTGAGGTAAATGTTTGGGTAAGGTGTGGGTTCACGTCAGTAGTGTACTAGGTGGGGTTCGAACCCGCAACCATTTGATCACATGTCCGACGCCTTATCCATTACGCTGCCGCCGCTTCAAACCGTATTTTTCCCCTTCACCCTCTGTAGTGGCCCCCCGCGAGGAGCTGGCGTCCGCTTGTGGCTGGATGTCGCCTAATTGAGGGGGCAAACGAGCAGACGTGTCACCTGGTGGTAAATGACTACCGCCGCCCATAGGCACCTGTAACTCAAGAGTTACAAGTGCAGTGCATTGCCGCCCTTTAAGGTGGGAATAGGGGAAGAGGGGGAGAGGGGGGAAGACGGGAGGGGGGGATTAGAGGGGAGGAGAGGGAAAGGACGGGAATAGGGGAGAGGGAAGGGTTAGGGCCTCCGGTAACCTCACTCACGCGGCGAAAAGGAATGCAAGCATTGTTTCACTGCCGGTTTTCTGTGAGGCCGTGGTATCGAGCGGAGTCGAGCCGGCCCATACGTGCCGAAGCATGGCTCTCCCACAGATACCCGGAGGTGGTGCCCGCCCTTAGCGGGCAAGCGCTACGGGGGGTCCGGATGTCTTAATTATAAGCTGTTCCCGGATCCCTCCTATTTAAGGCGCAGTACGACACACCGTGTGGTTTTAGTCGGTTCGATTCCAACACACCGCCCCACTGAAAACCCCGGTAAGGTGACGGCCCGAGGGAGTTTCCACACGTACAAAACAAAAAGGAGTGAGTTTCTGAACAGTCTAAGTTCACGTGTTACTTGCTCTAAGGATAATGCGCCTTCTGTATTTATTCTTTAGAAAACGCTAAACCATTTCACAAAACTTTTCATTTATACAACAGACCGCAGCTCAACCTTATCACCAGGAAACTCCAGTAACCTTTTATTTAGCATCAAGACTATCAAGGCAGCCGATCTAAAGTTATTAAAGAATCAATCAGATATCCGCTGGACCGTGAAGTAATCTAAGTTAAGCGTTCAACCCGAGTTTGGTGAAATGAACGATTGTTCCAAAGTTTCACCTAGCCGATGTTGTTCTGACGGCCAGTTTAATTAAACCTTTAGTAGCGTAGTATTCGGAGTTTTGGAGTTGATTTTTGTTTGTGATTTCTTATCGAATTCTTGAATTTAGCTGAATTTATTGGTACAGCTCGTGGTATCTAAATAATTTAGTCAAGATACTGAAGATATAGCTACTGTTTCCTGCCCAAAAATAGGCGAACCCACTGCCAATATACTCAATACTCAATACTCAATACTTTATTGCTGCCATAATGTAAATTATACAGTTGGTAAAACTTAAGCTAAGTATCAATTATGGACCCTGTCGGGCACTGCACAGAAGAGAGAGAGAGAGGGGAGTTATTTTTTGTTGTATTGATATGATATATTATTTTGTATTATTTGTTTAATCTGTAAGTATATATTATTTATATATTTTGGGTATATTAATAGTTTTGATAATATTTGCTGGGTAATTACTTCGTTTTATTTATATATTTGTGTTACTTATTCTATTTTATGATGCCATTTAATAACATTAACAAAAAAATCTGAAGTTTATAGTATCTAGTTATAATTTATAGATTAGATGGTAGCCGTTTGAGATTTGTTTTATAGTAGTAATAATACATAATTGATTTATTATTTATTAAATGTTTAGTGATTGTTATTATTATTGCACTGGGATTATATAGAATTTGGCTATGTTGTTATATATTTATTATATAGGGTAATTATTATAGTATTATGTATTTATTATTAAACAATTTAATAAAGGTAATTATTTAGTTATTATAAGGTATGTCATATTTGATTTATTTACTTATTTATTTACTTATTGCACTTGATTTAGGTTAGGCTTGACTATGTTATCATACTAAAGTAATACTTTATAATGTGAAGATTTAATACTATTTAAGTAGGTAGGTTTTTTCTTCCATATACTCTTTTATAGTGTAGTAACTTTTTTGTAACAGGAAAAGTTTTAATTTATTAATAAAAATATTATGTTTTTCTTCGTTCTTAATTGCTTCTGGTAATTTGTTATATATTTTAATTGACATAACCAAGGGGCTTGTAGAATGCATTGTTAGTTGGGAAGTTGGGAGGTTAAGCCTATTTCTATGTCTAAGTGTAAATTTGGTTTGTTTATCTTCTCTTTTACTATAGTATTCCGGATGATTTCGAACAAATTTACAAATTTCCAAGATATAAATGCTTGGTAGAGTAAGAATTTTGAGATTCTGAAAATGGGGTTTACATACTTACCTAATAATATTTTTTAGTGTAAAACAAAGATTTTGAAACTTTGGATTTAGCAAAAAACTTTAATTGGAAGTGTTTTGGTTCGAAATTCCTAATTCGAACTGAAATTCGAATTTCATATATCTGTCTATTATCTATTAATAATAAAAAAATAAAAATTAATCCTCTCTCTCTGTATTCGTGGTCGTGGCTGAGGTTCGTGATTATTAATTATTTAAAAATACAAAAACATGTTTTAATAAAACATTTAATTCAGACTAGGTACTGCACAAAGGCAAAGACAAGACGATTAATCAAAATTAGTAAAAAAATATAATAAAAAAAAACAAAATTAAAAAAGAAAAACAAATATCAATGAGATGGTTAAGGCTGGTGGAGTTTTAACAATTTGTTAATGTTGGGTTTCAATTTAGTTAACATCAGTCGCAAATCACAACGCTCAGTGATCTGCAGTCTATTCTTTCTCTTAGACAGTAAATTAGCTACTGCACTAAACCCATTCTCAGCCAAATATAACGAAGAAAACGCAATTCAAAATTTCTGTCCCCTCAATCCAGGGTGGAGGGCTGATATTGATTTTTGGAGTCAGAACTCGTGTCGTGATTGTGTTGGCAGTAAGTAAATCTTTCTGTTTTACCGATAATAATAACTTGACACATCTCACACACTGCCGTGAGCCCAAACTAAGCAGAGCCTGCACTATGGTAACCAGACTGCCGATAAACATACTTATATATTTCTGAATACATACATATTATTGATAAATTACACCCAGACACAGAGCAAATGAACATGCTCATCACACAATAATTGTTTGTCTTGGGTGGGAATCGAAACCACCACCTCTGGCTCAGCAGTCAGGGTCCTTAACCACTAGACCAACAGGCCAGTCAATGCTGATAATGTCGAAAAGTTGCTGGATTCACCTCCTCCTAGATTTCGTTTGAATAGAAGAAGTTTTCCCACAAAAGCAGCTATGACGTTTTTTATTAAATTCAACTCATCACTTTGCAATTGTAAATTAACGTCATTAAATATTTTAAAGGTCTGTCAAATAAGCGATGAATGACGCGATCAAGTCTTCGCGCAGTTCATCGTCTCTGTTTTTAAAGAAGTTCCGTACTGAGTCAAATAGACTGAAAAGGCGATTCAGACAAACACTTTTCGAGAGCCATCGTACTTCTCAATGCAGCATCATTCTCTCTTCATCATTTTCACTACAAAGTAGCCCAAATAATCGGTCATTTCATGAGTTGCTTCTTATCTTGTTGACTGCAACGTACTTAGTGGAGCGACATATGCAGGTGTTCATTAAGATTTTTTGCAACCAAGTGCTGACGATGAATAACAACAAATTATATTATTAATTAGAAAGTCGTTAATTTGTATCACATAAAAAATAGTTTTTGTGATTACAAACTTTACATTGCGATTCGAAATTTGACTAAATTCCCAATAAAGTAAAAAATCGATGTATGTGAGAATATTTTTAGAACTGCAAAGTTAAGTTTGTTTTCGGGACAAGCGGGTAAACTTCTTCGAGAATTGATTTTCGAGATGGACGTACTATCTACGTACAAGTTTGTTTGCTTACGGAACCCTCGGCGCACGAGTCATACTCGCAGTTGTCCGGTTTTTATTGTAATCTGTAGTCTGTAGCAGCAGTCAGCATCATACGAAGCGTCAGTTGTTAAGATTAGCGTCGACAACAAGTGAGTCAGTGCTCTTTTATTGCGAGTTGCCAATTACAATATCGCATTCCTTGTTCGTGAATTCATGCTTGTTTTTTTACTAATATTTGTAGTTGTAGTTAAAATATGACAGACTAGCTCGATAGGTTGTTGTACATTTTGCATCACATAACATCTCCATGCCTCAATTAATTTTTGCTCGTGATTGATTATCTTTGCAATACCTTACAGACAGAGCGGCGGAATAACACGTTTGCCGCCAGTAGGCTATTAAAATTCTGCCGCCCCTACCAGTCGATCGATCTAATTCCATACCCCAGGACAAGACATAAAAAATAATGGAAGCCCCAAATTTGCCGCCCTAGGCTTCAGCCTACTCAGCCTACTGGTAAATCCGCCACTGTTTACAGAATAGGTATAGGATATATGGAAAAGGGTAAGATATTTGTTAAAAATAATTTGACAAATATGCTCAGGAGTATGTAACTATCTTTATTTCTCAAAAAAAAAAAACACCAATTAATATACATTTTAAAACGTTAATTTATTAATGGATAGGTTAAATTGTATACCTAATTAACGGACAGACGCGGTCCTATTATTAGTATATATATATATAATTGTCCATGCAACGCTATTTATTATTTTATTTATTGTCAAAGTACATAGTTATTGTCTGTTATAAGACCGCGCTGCGATAAGTGATATTATTAAATATTGTCTTATACCAAACCATCGGATGCATTATGATACTTCAATAAAACAATTGCTAATGTGTCAAAAACTAGCATACGAATCGCAAATAACTGTTTGGAACAGTTTGTTATATCGACTGTCAGTAACTGGCATACCGATGGTCAAAAACTCGATATTCCAAATTGACAACCAGAGGATTTAAGATTTGAAATTGATTTTTTTAAAGTGGATGCATTCGATAGTTGGTTGGACACATCACGTTTATACAAGTGATATGGCTACAATTCATAATATGTAGTAGTTATATGCGACATTAATCGCAAGATATGTAACCGCGAAGTACTACAATTGTCATATATTGTCCATTAGTCAAACACCTATGATATTTGTTAATACGCATCCAATAAACACTACTCAATGTTATCGTCTAACTACCTAACTAACGACTTTAAAAGACAATAAAATAATTTGTAAAATTCTACAGAATATTGTTAGAAAATTATATTAAAATAAACATATTGTCATGTGTAGATATCTCGCTAATTGTAACGTAGTGGGTGGGAGAGACACCACTCGCTTTATTAAATAGAACAATAATGAATTCATTGACATGCTTAAAGCCACAATACATGACGTGTTATATAATTTTTTAAAGCCAAATTTTATAGTCTGTGAGTTTATGTCGACTTATCGTCGTCTTAAATGTCGAGAGTTGATTAGACATAATACATATATATAAGAGTACACAAATAGGTAACAACAATCTAAACAGCCTTCTCGTTCAGTGCATCACCGAGTTCTAAACAGTTGTGGGTGTGGTTGGTTCGAGGTTCGAGTCAACTCGACACCACGGGTGACAGCTGGAATACATTTATTTATTTTTATACAAGGTGGGCTTAAATTGTATATTGCCATGAATCCACGTAAATACATATATATTATATACCAGTAGGTATATAATATATATGTAATCGTCGTGTATTGAAAATTGTTACTTACGAGTACGTAGGTAACAATTTTCAATACATGACGAATTTATTATAATTTTTATTTATTATTTATTTATTCATTAAATTTAATGTTTTCCTGCGAACTTTTATAAAGGTAGAGGACCTAAAAAGAAAGATTTTTTCGTGAGTTTTTTAGATTATTCGCCAAGAATGTGGTACATTAGGTGATAACATCAAATAGCAGCCCCACATACTCGCTTACAATATAACAGGCATGCGAATATTTTACTTATATTTATTAATTTTTATAACTAAAAAAAAAAATAAAGTCCGTAGCGGAGATTATACTAAAAAGTACTAATACAGTAGGCTTAGCTATTATATCCCGAATATATTCCCATTAGGGTTCCTGCAGTTTCTTTACTAACAAAAGTAAAAAAAAAAAAAAAAAAATTCCAAAAAATAACCACCTACGGTGGATTTTATAAATGACATTGAAGGACACGTCTCTAACAACTATGCGAATACTTTTATGTGGACATTAATCCTGGAAAACTCAGTACTAGGAAGGAGGTCCTTTCATAGTCTCATCCAATAATCTAGAACGCATTTTCTCTTCATAGCTCATTGCCTTCGTATATAGAAATAAATATACACATACAAAGCAATAATTTAAGTAATATATCATTATGTATAACAATTTTAAACTCACCATGTATAAATCTGTCTCACCATGTATAATAATGTTCTTTAAACTTAGTTTCCACAATCCTTGGTGGTAATTCTACAAGATATTCTTGTCCCAGGCTGTTTCATTCCTACATTAGGATTTGTTAGTACACAAATATTTAAATAAGCCTGACGGCGCGTTCTAATTTACAATTAACTATGTATTACAATAAACTTGAAACATTTAATTGTAGTTAAAGCATTTTTCTGTCGGGATTCGGTTGCGTATTCCCTTACACACGATGTTGTAGAGAATGTAGTGCGAGACTGCAAGTTGCAAGCCGCAAGCCGCAGCCGACACCCCTAGCCGTCTTGAAGGCTTTTGATATATAATACACGGTAACCATATACTTAGCCACTAATCACAACAATTATTTCTATTTCTTTTGAATAAACAGAATACATAGATTACAGATAGGTATATACTTGTACGCTAAACGGTTTCATTGTTACAATTTCATCAAATACTACAAAACTACAATTAAATAAAGGCGATGGATCTCAATCTTGCCAATATTTTAAATTTAAGATTGAATTATTTGTTGCAGATAGCAATAAATTAATCAAATTGCACTGGTGTTCGACTATATTTTACCGGTGGAATTATTGTATTGTAGCGCCGAAGGTGAGTGCGTTTTTGTCGAAATTTTAGAAAATACATATCTTTAAAAACTTATGCAATTGAGAGCCATCGTTATAAAATATAAGAAGTAAATGTAATTGTTTCCTAATTAGTTAAAATTAATTAAACAATTAGAAATAAGTTGTTATATTTAATAAGTCGTGATGTATCTAAAAATTGAATAATTATATTGTTTAAATAACTACAGAGAATGAGCAGGTGTTGAGTATCTACCATAAACTATTTCTGATTAGCGAAAAGTACTTTAGAGGGAAAATACCTTTCGCTTCGATTCTCTTGAGGTCGTCGGGCTCAGACAGAACCTCAAAATCTTAATAAAAACTTTCACAGAGCTGAGTAATAAAAGCAATACAATTTTTCATTTCTAGAATGTTTCGCAAAATTTTCTTATGAGCAAGTTGAATCGAAGCGAAATAAAAGACTTCCAGCCGGCTAGACACCGCCTTGCAATTTAATTCAATAATAAATCCCTAATTTAAAAAGGATAATTTCCTTTTCACGCTTATAATTCTACTAAACATCAAGTCATAAACATCCATTCATATTATTGTCAAATTACATTTTTTTTTTATAATTTTTATTGTCATGAAAAGTTATTGTCAATTGACGGCAATGGATAATTGCTCAAATCGTATAATTATTATTGTCTCGGAAGTAATGTATATATAACATTAAGTTCATATACAGAAAATTCTAACCTTAAACCTATCGAAAAATACAATGGATATTCAAAAGGGTATATTAAAATTCAGACATTGCATATCTACATCGAAAATCGGTTTTGTAAATATAACAATATTGAACGGTAATGTTAAGAAAGCTCGCATTTTATGACGAGAGCCGTCTAAGCGAAAGCGGGAAGATATGCTTTCGATATGACATTTTAATACTGATATTTGGAATTAAAGCCCATAAAGTGTTTGTACATTAAGGGAGGTTGTCCCTAGAGGTGGAGACGTGGGTTCGCCCTTGAATCGGAGTGCCCGGGGTTCGGGGTTCAGTAGTAAGGGATGAAGTCGGGGGCCGCGTACTCTAGGTAGGGGTGGTAGATGCCGCGACGGACTGGGGGAAGCATCGCGTCCGAGTAGCGCGAGAACTGCGAGATCTGACGACTTCCGCCTGGTGGTTTCCTGTAAACAAAGTAACTGCTTAATAAAATATATCAGAACAAGTTATGGAATAAAAAAAATGTAGGTATAAAACTTAATAATAAACAAACATATCATGGCGAAATTTTATTACTGTTTGAAACTTAATTGACAAAAAATTTTTAAATCATTGCGCCTTCGCTTGCATCTAACCGAGGCTCTAAAGCGACTCAAATATTGTAATCTTATTAGTGATTTCATATTTGCATCGTTTGGGGTCGAGACCATGTCACGATCTCCGTACGCTCGTGACCTCTTTGAGCGAGAAGCGAAGCGAAGAGATAAGTGTCAAATCGACGCTTCTTTTTTTTATGGGATTTGGGGCAAACGTGCAGACAGGTCACCTGATGGTAAGTGACTACCGCCGCCCATGGACACCTGCAGCTAAAGAGTCACAAGTGCGTTACCGGCCTTTAAGGTAGGAGTAGGGGAAGGTTGGAAAGAATGGGAGAGGGGACCAGAAGGCTGGTATTTTGCTCGCATGAAAGACAATCTACTAGGGCGCTACATACATTTTATCGTTTTCGAAGTAGTTTTCACTGACAGTGAACTTAATACACAGACTGTTTTGACAGTGATTGTTTATTTGGTAACCAAAGTCACGTAAAAACCCGGCTTTTTTACTTGTAATATTTTCTCTAAGGATTAGATGACATATCATAGGTGTTCTAGTCATTCTATTCATCCAACTCATTCTACATCCCATAAACCCACTTCTGCCAATACACATATAGGTACATCGCTCTAATATTTTACTAAACAAAATGTGGGTAGACACATATTTACAATGTGTACAATTCCTGTAATTCTTAATACGTTGAAAGCTCTTCCTTGAAACGCCCACAGTGAGGGACCGTCTATTTATAGACGAGATGGTAATGAAATGAAAGGAATCTTGAAACTACAACTGTCTTTGTTTATCTCAGTTAGCAGACCTTGTTGTCCGAAGTTGGACAACATAATTTACAACAATGTAAAGCCGACCAGCTAAGTTTGCGTTTTTTATTTTCATACAAACTTTAGGAGGCAATTATTAATCGACTTCAAAAAAGGAGGAGGTTCTTAAATCGACTGTATGTTTTTTTTTATGTTTGTTACCTCAGAACTTTCGACTGGGTGAACCGATTTTGATGATTCTTTTTTTATTTGAAAGCTGGTGCTTCCCGTGTGGTCCCATTTCAATTTGGTTCAGTTCTGACAATGGCATCTATGAGAAAACCATATATAAGTCTTTTATGGATAATTTTTTTTTTAAAGAATTATTTTACTATTTGACATTGTACGTAAAACAAATAATGATGTCTGGTATGTTGTAAATAAATGTAGGCAGACAGAGTAATCAAATAAAAACTGAGTTTTGAGTCTCAAAGGTTCGTATCACAAATTTTAATGGGATTTCGGGTGTCAATAACTAATAAAAGAAGCGTAAAATCTTTCAATTAAGTAAAAATTATGGATTAAGGATATTTTGTTGAGATTCCTAAACAAATACCTGTGTATGATTTTGTTATGCTCGGCTTAGTTTCAATATAATGCCATTAGCGACCGTAAGTACATTCCTATCGCAGTTTAGTTTACTTTCTTTGGTAGAAAATTGCACACTTCTCGACTTGGATCGTTAATTTACTCTACACATGAGGCCAATATCCTAAAAACAGAAAATCGTTAACAGAATCTATATGTACCTACATAAATATTGTATCATTTGATTTAAATATTATTATGCCAGATAAATTTATTTATAAATAGATCTATATTGATGAGTTTTAGTGTTATCAATAAAAAGTTTGGTGGTGGACTTACAACACAGTTCAGTACCATTAACTCCTAAGTTTGTCTACCATTTTTTTTTAGTTTTGTTTAGTAGATTCACCAGCATTAGCGTCAACAATATTTTGATAAATTACAGTCGAATTTTAATTAACCCCCCCTCCCGCCTGGCGATGAGTGATGGGAGGTTTTAGACTAACTGATAAAAATGTCCAGATAGGCATTAAGGTTAAAGATTGTTTCTGACTTCCATAAAATCATTGCCTGTCATCTGCGAGTCATCGTCACGCCCCGCTTTTCCGCCGAAAAAGTAAATACACGTAATATCTCACTAAACCACCCCTCCCCCTTGTGATATTTCGTGATTTTCCCCCCCTCCCCCCTTTCGAGCCTCACAAGATTATCGCAAGAGTAGAAGTTATTTTTCTATCGAACAGTTCTTTTTCTTGATGAAAGTACACTTTGTCCTTTTTTGTACCTCTGACAACGTAGGTATATGGAAAAATTCATGATGGTTTAAAAAAAAAATAAAAAAACTCTCAGTCGTAGGACTGTACGTCAGAAGTGAAAACACATTTTTTAAAGATTAATTAATAAGGAGCTGACAAAACTCAATGTGTAGATTAGCGCCCTCTAGTGGATCTATACCATATAATATATATATATATGTATTATTAGCGTGACGGTAACGAGTTCAATGCTTTTTCCCCATAGCTAAAGTGCACAAACGTGCCTAAAGAAGTTTTCACTTCAAAAAGCGTGAGGTATCCTTCGGACACCCGGTGGGAACGAAGTTCACATATATACATTTAATGGATTGAATAAATTGTACCAAAATAAATACTTATACTTGCGCCATCTGTGAAATTTGCCTAACTAATATATGTATAATTATTATATATCAAATAACAGTAGTATATGCAGAATCCATAGATGGTGTAAATTTTTTTTTTTAAATATAAGAAACTCGGCTCCGTCTTACGAATTTTCGAACAGGTCACGTGTCCTGACGGGTGTTTAACATTTTTTACCCATCCCAAAAAGTGCATAACGCCGCTAAAGAACTTTTCACTTCAATAAATAATAAACCAGCTTATATTCGTATTTATAACATTAGTGAGAATGATTGTTACAATTTATAATAATTACTTCACACCTTCCCAAATTGAATGTTTAACAGTATTGTTAACAGTTTATTGGCTCAATTTACTAGAAAGTTCTACCCTTCAAACAAAGGGGTTTCAGGACGAATTTATATTGATATTGGCGTGCCCATTCATCAGAAGGTTTAAACATAATTGCGTACATTCCTAGGTTCAAATTCAATTATTTCACCCGAGTATATAAAACATTGCAAAAACTGTCCGCTTTTATTCAAACGTTCTTATTTTTTTTTTAAATAATCAAATGGACATTAAAAGTGAATTATTTGACAACGTTAAGTCGTATCGTCATGCGCTTTTATTTCATATAAAAATGCCCCGTATACTGTTTTGACGTGTATCTTTTTAACCCCCGACGCAAAAACGACGGGGTTTTATAAGTTTGACATGTCTCTGTGTGTGTCTGTCTGTGGTATCGTAGCTTCCGAACGGATGAACCGATTTTTTTTTGTTTGAAAGGTGAATTAGTCGGAAGTGTTCTGAGCTATGTTTGATGAAAATCGGTCCAAGATGGCCGCCGCCACAAAATGGCGGATTACATATTTTTTCACAACTCCCTCAATATTGGTATCAAATGAAAGGGCTTGACTTACACTTACACTATGATAAATTTCAAATCCAAGATGGCCGTTGATACTATTTTTATTATTTTGTGTCGGGGGTTTTTTAAATTTTAATTTTTTTCCAAAAAAAGATAATAATTTGATATGTCTTGACTCTTGACATTCATCTACCCTGTTACGATTACTTGGATGTTTAGATGTTAATCCTAACTAGGCCTGCCATCACTTAAATTGCCGACACCGGACAAAAACTTAAAAAAGTCCGGACACATGGGTGAAATCGAGATTTTTTCCCGGACACCTTAAAAAATAACGCCGATTCCATTTAAATTTTTAACTTTTTAACAATTCATCTAACAATTATCCTTTGGCACAGAGTGTCCGGGTTTTACCCGGACGCTTTTTGAAAACCCCACCCGAACGCTCCCCGGACGCCCTCTAAACTAGGACAAATCCGGGGAAACCCGGACGGATGGCAGCCCTAATCCTAACTAATATTACAAACGCGAATATTAATTTGTTTGTTCGTTTGCTAGCTGTCACACCTTAACCCAAATGATTGTATTTATAAACTTGTTTCGTATAAAATATCGAAATGTAGCACCTAAAATGTATCGCCTACTTATCTGGACGCGAACTAACAGTACTTACTATAAACCTTAGTGGTTTTACAGTATCTTAAAAATAATTCAATGTATCTTTTAAGCGATACATAAATTTAAAAAATCAAACGTAAAATTGGTTGTCTGTAAAGTCGGTTTACGAACGATAATTTTACGTGATAACGTCATAAGAAAACAGTGGAAGAGAGATAGATGCGTCACAAGCCGAACGCTTAGGCCGATCGTGCCTCTCTATTGCTTGTTCCGCGCTCTCGCTTACACGCTCGGCTCAGGCGGAACGTGACAATGAGTCATGCTTTTACGTGCGTGCAGCCGGCGTTCGTCGGTTTATAAGACGTTATCATGACAAAAAAAAAACAACCGATCGTTATTAATTTTGCATAAAAGTTATTGAGGTATTGAGGAGGTCATAGGGTATCTTTCATTAAAAAAAGTACCACGGTTCCCGAGGAATACAAAAACGACATTTATACGAGCGCAGCTGCGGTAAAAAGCTATTCGTTTATAACTAAGAATTAGTCGAGTCACTTTTGAGTCGCTAACTATCACTTTTCGGAATAGGTACAATGATTTTATGCAGAGGTACTTGCATTGTCTTTGCATCCTGACGGGACTGTTGGAAGTAACTGTATTATTTTGTGTGCTTCTCTTATTAAAACTTAAAGGACAATAATATACTAAATTGTGTTAAATAAATTTTATTTATGGCTCCCTGCCGTTTTCGTGAGCGTACAAAGAAGTGAAGATTTCTACGAATTTTATCGCATTCGAGTACTATGTCCGGAAACACATTTCCCAAGACAAAATACTCGGATACTACTCTGTCAATGTGATAATGTAGGTACCACTAGATAGTGTGTGAGACATTTGTGGGAGAGCCATGCTTCTGCACGTAGGTACCTATAGGCCGGCTCGACCGGAGTGATACCACGGCCTTTGAAGCAATGCTTGGATTGCTTTTCGCCGAGTGAGTGACGTTACTGGAGGCCCTAACCCTTCCCTCTCCCCCTCTTCTCCCCCTATCCACACTCTCCTTCTTCCCCCCTTCCCCTATTCCCACCTTGAAGGTCAGCAACGCACATGTGACTCTTGAGTTGCAGATGCCCATGGGCGGCGGTAGTCTGTTACCATCAGGTGACCCGTCTGCTCGTTTGCCCCCTATACCATAAGAAAAACTTGTGACAATGTTCTCGAATTGCGAAGGTACTGGCAACAGTTACAGTCTACAAAAACTTATTTATCAACAATTATTGTGAAGTAGTGATTTTAGATAGAGGGAAACGATTTTTAATTAAATAGAAGTAAATTGTTTTTGAACTAGGACTAAGTTTGACCTCACGCGTCCAAGACGGTGGCGCCAACCGCCCAAAACTACGTCTTACAACGTCATCGCGTCTCCTGATGCCCAACAAATTGGATAGGTATGTACAAACTTTACGGACGCACCCAACTCACGCCAAACTCTTCTTCCAAACTAATATTATAACGCGAATGAGTGTCTGTTTGCTACGCTTTATGGCCTTAACTACTGCAAAGATCATCATGAAACTTCACACATCTTACACACTATCTGATCCCAAACTACACAGAGCTTGTACTATGGTAACCAGACTGCCGATAAACATAGGTACTTAGCTATATATTTCTAAATACATACATATCACTACATATTATAAAACAAAGTCCCCCACCGCGTCTGTTCGTCTGTTCGCGATAAACTGAAAAATTACTGAACGGATTTTCATGCAGTTTTCACTAATAGACAGAATGATTTATGAGGAAGGTTTAGGTGTATAATTTGTTAAGATTTTGTGTAAATTGATTGAAATATGTTGACGATTGTTGAAGATGTCTCTGCTACCCGTGCGAAGCCGGGTCGGGTTGCTAGTTATAGATAAATTACACCCAAACACAGAACAAATGATCTTGCTCATCACAATTTTCGTCTTGAGTGGGAATCGAATTCACGACTTCTGGCTTAGCAGTCAGGGTCACTAACCACTAGGCCAACTAGGCCAGTCTTATATCTGCTGAACATTGAAGTTAAAATCCTAATAAAGCGTAAACTGCTTGTACACATCTGACCTAGCAAGTTGTTACAAGTTACATTTAAATACTAAGTATTTGTTGT
This sequence comes from Euplagia quadripunctaria, assembly GCA_963859945.1. NCBI lineage: Eukaryota > Metazoa > Arthropoda > Insecta > Lepidoptera > Erebidae > Euplagia > Euplagia quadripunctaria. The sequence goes on from OY982584.1 coordinate 5,731,017, forward strand.
TATGTACCTACTATTGCTACGAGCCATTCATGTAAATTCGAAGGAAAACAAACTTCAGAATCTTGTTAAAATCACAAGAAGTGAAAACTTTAACCTTCAACCTATCCGTATGACCCTGTTTAATGTGAAGGACCTATGGAAAAGTTCTAGGAGCTTCAAACAAATCAAAATGTTGCTATCGCTTCTGAGAGTAATTTCGCTAAAGTAAACAACTACCAAGCAAAATAAAAATAAAGTAAATCGGTTGACAAACAGAGGAAAAGAAGGTATTGAACTGTTTTGTCTTTGCCTATTTATGTCCAGATTTACATGTATAATACGTAATTGAAAAATATGACGTAATTATACTTACTGCATGGCCTATATGACTTTTTTTTTATTGTATACGGGGTAAACGACGGGTCACCTGATGGTAAATGACTACCGCCGCCCATGGGCACCTGCAACTCAAGAGTCACAAGTGTGTTGCCGGCTTTTAAGGTGGGAGTAGGGAGTGGGTGGAGGGAAGAGGGGGAAGGGTGGAAGAGGGAGGGGGGAAGGGGGAGTGCCTCCGGTAACTTCACTCACGCGGCGAAATGCAATGCAAGCATTGCTTCACTGCCGATTTTCTGTGAGGCCGTGGTATCACTCCGGTCGAGCCGGCTCATATGTGCCGAAGCATGGTTCTCCCACACGATTTTCACAAGTATACATCAAAAACTTAAAATAAAACTCAGAAAACTTCAAAGGGCTGAACAAATTAACGTTAATTATAACAAAGAACACTCTCGATCATGTCACTTTTCAAACCAATAAAAACTCAATCAAAATCAGTCCATTCATTTAAGAGACACACAGACAGACGACACACAGGTTAATCTTATAACATCCCTCCTTTTTTCGACGGGAGTTAAAAATATGAACAAAACGTATGACGTTATACATACTTGCTGTGCCTGGAGGTGGGCTCGTCAGCAGGGTACTCCATCTGCAGTGGCTGCAGGCCCCGAGGCTCTTGTTCGCCGTATGTGCCGTACACGTAGTCATCACTGTAACAAACACAAAAATAAATATTTGACTATGAGCATATTGGTGGGTACTCAGGTGACCTAAGAGACGAAAGAAGATTTAATAGTGACTGTTATTCGAGGTTTTCTTCTTTATCTCTTTTAAAAGGTCTCAGAGTAGTTTGTAAGAGTGATTTACATTATATATTTATTGACAATTTTTTTATCATTTTTTTTTGGGATATGGGGCAAACGAGCAGACGGGTCACCTGATGGTAAGTGTCTACTACCGCCCATGGACACTTACAACTCAAGAGTTACAGTAGAAGAAAGGGGGAAGGAAGGATTAATGGAAGGAGAGGGGGTTGGGGTCTCCGGAAACCTCACTCACTCGGCGAAACCTAACGAAACATAGTTTTACGGCCGGTTTTCTGTTAGGCCCGAGCCGGCCCATACGTGCCGAAACATGACTCTCCGACTTATATTGAATTAATTAAGGTAACAAATAAACAAACAGCTTGTGTGATGGTGAGTAGCCACTCGGTTAACCGAGTCTGTGAACATTAGCAACACCAGTGGCGTCGTGCCAACAGGTGTAGCAATGGTTTCCCAGTTTCCATAAGAAATTCATAATGCAAGGGCTTTCTGCAAGGTTCAGGTACTTCTTCTTCTTCTCTAGTGGTTAGAGATCCTGGACTGTCTGTCCAGGATCTCTAACCACTATCAACCAATATATACAATCAAACTTGTGGCTGACTGTGTCAGCCACAAGTTCGATTCTAACCCAGGACAAAAATTGGTGTGATGAGCACGATCATTTGTTCTGTATCTGGATGTCATTTGAATGTATTTAGTAATATATAAGTATGTTTATCAGCACTCTGGTTTACACAGTACAGGCTCTGCCTAGTATTTATTCATATTACTTCTCCAGACGACTCCACTTCCAGTAGATATCTGCTAAATCAGATTATATTTTCATTTCGTATAAATTCTGAACATTAATCCATGTTGCACTTTTGCATGTAACGTGGGTATATGTGACGAAACCTCCGGAACAAATATCAAGACTCCGGAATTCCGGATCCTTCTTCATTTATGAGGGTCTAACGTGTTTTCAATTTTGAACCCCGACCGGAACAAGGTTACATACCTTATTCCGTGTTAGTTAAGTTAGAAATAGAATTAAGTATATATTATTATGTCCAGAATCCCTAAAAAGGGTCATCACGTATAACGGATATCACGTCTGTAGAGGGACACTGAACCCGGATAACCAGTAGCTTGGGACGCACTGATTCGGATGTCTGTATACTTTAGAAATTATTTATTACTTCATATAGTGGTCCAATATATATCTGTATATAAATATTATTCTTTTGTTACTCATTGATTCTTATTATTATGAATTGATCGATCATCTGTGCAAAATGTGGGTGTTAAATACGCCTTTACCTACCCCTACGAATATGGGTGTGAGTGTATATACGTATACTCCCAACTTTCCCATCTTTAATTAACAAAGTGCCCAGTTGGCGGCAATGGCTTGCCATATTACGTAAGTGGGACAAAACTATAGTTGGCAAAATGTGGGTTTTTTAATACACCTCTGCTCACCACTTTGGAGAGTGTGAGTTTATGTATATATGTATGTAATAACTTTAAATTAACAGGTAGAGGGCTTAAACGCCACGGAAACACACAATACAGTATGGAAACTCCTACGGGTGGTTAGCTCATCGAGGCCCTTACGGCAAGATGTTATGTCGGACTATGGAAAGTACCTATAATAACGGATTTATGTATGTATAAAGTAATTCCTACTAGGTAGGTTACTGATCAACATGACAAAATGTAAAATTTTGCTCATACAGTTTATTCTACAGGGTTTTCATTTTTTTTTTTTAATATTATAGGGGGCAAACGAGCGTTCGAACTTTGAAATGAAATAAAACAATCTGTTTAAATGATATTGCCAAAAATTTTATTGAATTTTAAAGGATATTCGATGACATTATGTATTTCAGCCAAATGGCCGCTGCGACTCCACTGTAGGTGGTGTATCCTGGTGGACTGGACAATTTTTAACGACATCTTTGCATAAACGGGGTACAATTTCATAAAGAACACGAGTTATGTTGGCCTTCTGGACTGCAATTGTCTGTGGTTTGTCTGCATAGACCAAAGATTTCACGTCCACTCCACAGAAAGTAGTTGATTGGTGTTAAGTCTGACGACCTCGATGGCCAGTTGATGTCGCCACCGCATGAGATCACGAGGCCGACGGCTTATCATTTTATAAATTCAATTTTTACTGTGCAGTATGACAAGTGGCGCCGTCCTGTTGGAATCACATGTTTGTGAGATCCATACCAACTATCCTAGGCCACAAAAAAATATGTTTTATCATCGTCCGATATCGTGAGCGGTGGCAATTTTGTTTGTGAACTAAGCCACTGAACCAGAAATGAGCCTCATCACTGAAGATGATTTTTTTTCCGAAAGCAGAGTTAGCGGCTAAATGCTCTAAGGCCCAATCACCGAATACACGGCGCTGTCTGTTAATTGAACCTGGTATGGACGATAACCCAAGTCTCGAAGCAAAATCCGCCAAGTTGATGTCGCAGAAAGACCCAGCTCAGTCCAGTCTGGTCTGGTCTGGTCTGGTGTTTTCTCGCAGAGTTTCCTGAACGGCAACAATATTCTTTAACAATCTTGCGTTTCGATCATCCGGGTGCCTCAACTTTACTCATTAAACGATGGTTTTGTGGATTCTGCAGGATGTCCATGAATGCCATAAATTAGACGCAACGCATGGGACGTTGGGCGATTAAAGCACTGATTTTGATAATAAATGTTAACAATTCCAACGCTTTGTTGAAGCGTGTAGCGTTCCATGGTGAAATGTCAATACTACATAAGTATTCTTATCAAATTTGACAGCTATCGCTTTACCAAGATGGCCGCAATACGCTGTCAAAGTGCAAGCGTCCCTATTGAAAAACCCTTTATTTTATTTAGGTACATATCCTTAGTTTTTTAATGAAGTATTATATGTATCTTAAACAGTTTAGTTTTTACCGACAGTTCAAGTACAGGTTTAGGTTGTAGCATTCAGGCTGCTGCTGAGACAATACCAATTTTGTTTTTTTTTCTAATAATATATCGGATAATACATCGATTATTGAACTTGGACGAACCTAAACCGTTCCTTCCACTTCCTTTCGCCTTAAAACCAATATTCTAAATTTAAATTTCCCTCCACATGGGTTCTACATTTACTGTGGTATAAATGACGGGCGCGAGTGAAAAAGTATATACTACCACCTCGTTCGTTCATATACGCGCGCTGTGAGACACACGTTCCCAAAAGTATATTAAAATTCAACACGTTAGAAGACAGCTGTCTCTTAGTGTTCCTAACTACTGCCTGACTGGATAAAACAAGGACAAAGTGTAAGTGCCTGGGGAAATGAAAGTGCTGATAGTGTATTCTGTTGGCCGGCCGGCACATGGCCCCTTCGAATTGATCCACCTATCTCTCTAATCCCAGTCTTTCCAGTAGAGTGTATGTTTCTTTTCAACCTATAAGAGGCACAGAGTCAAACGGTACTTCAAGGAGAACACAGCAACTTCTCCAGCGAGTACCATCTTCAAGTGAAACTTCACCCAACCTTCGAGTTCGTAGTTAACAAAGTAGCGTGCCTTTGTCAAATGATTTCAAAGAAAATAGGTCAATAAGTAATCAAAACATTAATTTTAACTTCAATTACATCCTTCAAAGAATCCTAAAAATATTTGTTTATTGAATAAAACACTCATTTTTGCTTCGATGAACAAATAAATTAAAGGGAAAAAGAAAGAAACGACAATTACATGCCTACGAAAGTCCCGACAGATTTAATAATCAACGGCAGATCGCGAGGTACGTTTCAAAACTGATTTTCAAGAGGACGCGGCCGTATAAATGTTTCCTTTGCAAAGTTTTTACTTTCAAGTATAAAAAAAAGTGATTCTAAACGCCTCTGCTTTGAAAAAATATAGAAATAGGTACAGTTGCTATACGCTGTTATAACTTTCTGTTACGTAAAACGAGTTTCGATGTTTGAATATATTTTTGTTCGACGAAGGCGCTATGTGGTTTAAGTATGTACGATGTGTGTGACATTATTTATGTTGATTTTAAACGATTGAAATCTACCGGTATGGTGCGCAATGATTGTGCTCTTTTCTTTTCATTAATTTATGTGAGATTTAGAAGAAGATACATTAACAGCTAATGAAATGCATGCCATGACTTATCGTCAAATTTGTAGCTACATAATGCCGCGAATTTATTTCGAATTTCAAATGTGGCAAAAGATTTGCAATGGGTTCGAACCGCATTCTATACGTTCTACAATCAAGACCTCCGTATGTATGAAATTGAAAAAAACTCATTAAAGACAAACATACTCTGATAATTACATAGTCGAATTATGATGTGAGTAATTGTTTGAGTTATGTACTGCTCAGGATAACCTTTTACTAATGTTTTCGTAACGCTCGCTGCATTGTAGATCATTCACTTACAGATTAAAATCGAACTTTGAAATGGTTTTTAATCCCCGACGCAAAAACGACGGGGTGTTATAAGTTTGCCGATTTCGATGCCGTTTTTTTATTTGAAAGCCAGTTTCCTTGCGGTGGTTTTTAGCTATGTTTGGTTAATATCGGTCCAGCAGTGTAAGTGTATCAGCTCTTTTCCAAAATGATGTAAGGCATTTTGTAATCGTTGAAGGGATTTTCGAGTCGGGGGTGTTTTAAATATTAAATTTATAGTTATTATAAATGCCATAGTTTAATTAAGAACATCAACGTACGTAGTTCATGTTGTAAGTACTCACTTCCGTCCAGCGGTAAGGTCCTTCAGCTCCTGTTTCTGTTCAGCTTCGTATTTCCTCTGCAGTTCGCGAACATGCTCCTGCCGGATCAGTTTCTTCAAAGCTTCGAACCTGTGGGCAAGAAAACATTGTAACTATCATCGTTAATCTATAAATTGGTACTTAAATTTACCTCTATTAGTACAATTTACCAAGAGGAGCATTCTCTTACGTTAGTTTTATTTAGATTACTATATTATCTATCCATACGTCACTTATCATCACTATCACTAAATATTATAAAATAAAGTCCCCCGCCGCGTCTGTCTGTCTGTTCGCGATAAACTGAAAAACTACTGAACGGATTTTCATGCGGTTTTCGCCAATAGACAGGAAAAAAATGTACGCAAGCCGGCAGGTTGCTAGTTAATATTATAAATTTGAAGTTCATATGTTTGAATACCACAAATGTATGTAATAGGTAGATACATATAGGTAAAACCACAGAAGTGTAAATATTTAGAAATGCTATCAGCTGTATTCGTATACGTCCGAGAACGCGGTACGTCAATAAAGAGCTAACGAGTGTGCATCTTAATATTTCCCAAATATTTTCATGCAGGCATTCAAAATGTACATCAATTTGCAAGCAGTGTAGTTCGTTGCCTGCTCTCGTAGTTCCAATATAGTTAGTACTTAAATATGATAACCATGTATAACTTTTTTTGTATATTAGATCATAACGATTTCCTCTTTTAAATTACTAATACTTTTTAACTCACCGACGAAATGATATCCTTAACACGTTCAGCGCGACGTGTATTTGTCATTATACACCCTAGTGTGACTCTCACAGGCCAGTGTATATCTGTTTATACACCTTGAGTAGTCAACTTCAGAGGCCAGTGTAAACTATATCATATTTTTATACCCCAGATACACCAAAAGATTTGTGAAGGCCAGGGCTCCAAAGTCTCTATACAAAATGTTCGGCGTGGTATATATTCACTGATACACTGGCCTCTGAAGTTGACTACTCAAGGTATATAACCAGATAGATATACATTGACCTGTTAGAGTTGCACTAAGGTGTATAATCGTGACGCTGAACGTGTTAATTTTTTTTTTTTTTAAAAAGGACAACTCCCGCATTAGGAATTACTCATGTGTCGCGGGGGACTTTACGAACATACAAACAACGGACACAAAGAACACCCAGACTCGGGTGGGAATCGAACCCACGACTTATGGTATAGCAGTCAGGGTCACTAACCACTAGGCCAACAGGCCAGTCAAATTTGGACACAATGCAGTTGTAACTTCTTTTCCGATATTAGATTATTACCTAATATTAGATAGATTACCGCGCAATTTGCCATAATTATTGTTTTTTCACCCAGTCACGTCCCCGACGAAAGTATATATGTACACTAATACAAAAATGTTTGCACGTGTTTGCCGAAGCTATGGGCGTTTGCTCATAGCTTCGGCGCGCGTGACCCGCCCACATCGCACTTCTAACTTATATCAGGGCTGTGGGTAAGACACTGATATAACAGGTAGCATCCACATCTAGGCTCATATCACCACAGGGCGAGCCATATCAACTGATGAAACCCCAGAGACTTTTTTGGAGTAGAGTAAATCCCACTCGTCTTTTGAGAAATATCACCGATACCCCCTCGCAGTTTCTGCTAATGAGAGGAAGCAGCACCTTCGCAGCGTCTTCCCTAAAGAAAAGAGGCGTGGCTAACTTCGTAACTCTGATTGCACTACGAGGAGGTTTTCTAGTCAAGCATCGTCTATTTAAATAACTTGAATTTCTCATCGTCAACTTACGTATACAAAACACATAAAAAAAATTGCCGTGCAAAATTTATTTTTCCTACTTCAGCTCCACAGTTTACGCTGTTCGTTTTCTGTCAGTCACTCAATATGCGACTTTATTACGCAAATATTATTTTCAAATATAATAATATAATTAAATTTAAAGTATATGTATATAAAATTAAATATAATAAAATCTTGATATGGTATTGTGCCCTAAATAAACAAACTGAATAGTAATAAAATAAAATGACATGTTCAGTTTTCGAGATGCCTACTATAAAAGTTACCCACGTCCATCCAAATTATGATTATGTACAAGATGCTTATATTTTTATATTAATATATTAATAAATTGTCCGATGATCTTTGAAGTATAGGCTTTTCATAATGAGCTCAATTACATGGAGTCGCCTGGGGATGTTAGATTTTATTGTTGAATTTAATTAATTTGGAGACCTAACGTACATTTTTATTACAGGGGTGAATTTTAACTCAGTAATGTCGTGTCATTTAATTTTTTTTTTCTAATTAAACTGAGATATTTCTATGGAAGGTTATTAAGTCTGGGAATTATTTCAAGCGTGTGCATTTAAGGTCACCTTTGAAAGGCGACTAATGAGACTTTTTAAGCGACATGAAAGGAGGTTGGAGGACATCGTTTCGTATGTTTTTTGTTACTCAAGTTCAATAAGTCATGTACACAAATTTTACTTAGTATTTAGAACGTTGCTAGAAGTTAAATGAATGTAGACATGAGTGTAGGTACTTCCTTTATGGTTTTTTTCAGAATCTTTCTTCTGGATTGGTTATTGGTACACAGTTACGAAATAGTCGAGATCCTTTACGACGGCCACGTTTCTGTCACACGCTCTATATTATTGAAGGAAAAACTTCTTTAGGCACGTTGGGCACTTTTGGTATGGGAAAAAAACACTGAATTCGCGTGTTACGTCCGTCACGCTCAGATACATATACATATATATATCTTCGCTTACGGTGATGCTATTGTGACCACTGGAAGTGCCTGTCTTATTGGAATACCCGAGTATTCCAGTTTCGGACCAGTTCAGACTAGGCGAAGTAATAGACGCCTTACCTTACTTTAGGTACGGAAATTATTGAACAAGGATGTGATAAAAAACATTTTTCAACATTATTAATAAACTTCCCAACATTTAGATGCTTATAATAATATGGGGTGGCATGGGGGCAATAATAGAGGACGATGTGGTTTCCACAAGGCATAGTCATCATGGTGTATGGAGGTTATTTCTTACCTGTCTCGTTGAGGAGGCACGACGTAGGTAGGCCGGGGTCGTGAGGGTCCTGGGTACCGCAGAATCTTGCCTGATGTGTGGGGTACATTCAGCATTCCAAACATCTAACAAAGAAAGAACATTATTTATTTGTTAATTTTTTTAAATTTATTAAATGGCAAGGTTGGATTTTATAGGCTACAAAAGGTAAATTAATATGAACGTACAATTAGAGTTTAAACTACCCCAATTTTCTGCCTTAAACTTTTGAGAAACAAGAACCATTATTACCACACAATTGAGAAATATATAATAAATTAACAGACACTTCAGCATTTCATCTATGTTTTAGCATGATGGCAATATTTAATGAATTGATATTTATCAGCGAAATTTAATTAAACATTTCTCTTGGGAACTCAGTTCATTGTTTACTCCTAAATATGTCCACCAGGTCACAGTATAATGTACACACAGTATAGATATACTTTGACCAGGTGTTGTTCTATTTGCAAATTTTGATCTAAACAATGATCCCGGTGGGAACTCGAGACAAAAGTCGGTAACAACGATTTGAAAGTCATATTCGAAGATTATTCACGTGGATTGAGATATATTCATCTCAAAACATGTCTTAATTAGAAGCAGCTAGCATATAGGATTCTACGTATGTGAGTGATAAATCGATATTGATACTAAAACATAAAAAAGCTCGGAAAGTGGGTATCGCATAAACTCACTGATCACCAACCACAAAAATCGAGTTGAAGCTTATATTATGGTTGAATAGACACACAAATAATAATAAACTGGCAAGACTAAGAAGCAGTCTTGTTTTACCAACAGTATAGAGAGGAGGTCAGGTTATATCCAACCTCCTTTTCATGGATGATTTGAAACTTTTTGCCTGCAGCAATTTCCAACAGATAAAATTCCTAAAGGTAACTTTAGTAAATGTATCAGGATGGAATTTGGTGTGGATAAATGTGCAGTCATGCATGTAAAAAGAGGCAGGATTGTAGAATCTGAAGGGATGGAACTCTCAGATTCTATACACCTTAGATGTCTTTCCGCGAACGAAACTTACAAGTATCTAAGAATGTCACAGGCGTTAGGTTTAAATGAATTGACTATGAAGCAATCGTTACAGGAACGCTTCTTTGGCCGCCTGAAAGAAATATTAAAAGGTCTTTTGTCAGGTGGTAATGAGGTGCGGGCCTAAAGTGATTGGGTCATACCAGTCCTAACCTACTCCTTTGGCATACTTAGATGGACTCAGACAGAACTTGATGCCTTGGATAGAAGAGTCCGTATATTGCTAACCGCGTACTGAATGCACCATACACGTTCATCGGTAATGACATTGTAAATCGCGCGGAAATGTGGGGGTCGTGGTTTTTTAAATGCCAGGACACTACATAACCACGAGGAATGCAATCTTAGAGATTACCTTCTCTCTGTTAACGTGGAGGTGCATCGGGATGTTGTGGCAGTAGACAACGGACTCACTCCGCTTGCTCTACGTAGAGAGAACTGGCGCAAACCTGCAGTACTCAATATTATAGATTGCAGGGAGATATGGAATGGCAAAGAGCTGCATGAACGTATTTATCGGGCCTTAAATGGGCTCGAAGTAGATCTATTATAATCTGTGTCATGGCTATTCGGTGCCCTCTTTGGAGAAGCTGAAGGTTTTATCTGTGCAATTACTGATGAAGTTGTTATGATGAACAACTGTCGCAGACATATCCTGAAGAACGGCACAATTGACATTTGTCGGGCATGTCATCGTCCCGGAGAAAGCCTCAGGCATAAATTTCCGGTTGTTCTCGTCTTGCCAACGACAAGTACTTGCATAGACATAATCAAGTGGCCAGGATAGTCCATCAGTAACTTGCTCTTAAATATAACCTTGTAACTGTGGAATTACCGTACTACACGTATGTGTCCGACCCAGTTCTTGAAAATGGTCGTGTAACATTGTATTGGGATCGGTATATTATCACTGACAGGACTATTGTTACTAATAAGCCTGATATAGTGGTAATAGACTGACTAGAGCGCCGAACAATGATTGTTGATATCACAATTCCCCATGACGACAATCTCGGGCTAAAAAAGAAAAACAAATGAAGTTGTTGGATTTAGCCCACGAAGTGGTCGACATGTGGGATGTGGATTCGGTCGATTCAATCATTGTGCCGATAGTCATATCAGCCCATGGGTTGATTGCAAAGAGCCTCGACCAACACCTTCAGAGGCTCACATTGGGCAGCTGGATTAAGGGCCTGATGCAGAAAGCGGTCTTTATACGGCACGTATTGTGAGGAAGTTTCTGTCTCGGGAATCCTAACCACTGGTAGCTTGGTCCCTGTACCCGCTACCGGTGGGACACTATTTTTTATATTTTTTAATATATTTTTTTATGTAATAATGTATTTAAAAATGAAATTTATTTGTTTTATAGATGTTAATAAAGAGAATAATAATAATATTTATTGATCCAAATAACCTTTAACAATTTTACTTAAAAACTAGGTTATATCATGGTTAAGATTACACAACGCGACAAAACTTTCATCCCCATCACCTGGATGATTGGCAATCCACCACTGTGCGGTTCTCCAGAAATTTTTTGCCTCGTACAACCAACCTCTGGAACAAATTATCGCCTGCGATATTTCCGGACCGATACGACCTTCAAACCTTCAAGAAAAGAGCGTACTCCCATCTTAAAGGCCCGCAACGCACTTGTAACTCTTGAGTTGCAGGTATCCACGGGCGACGGTAGTGATTTACAATCAGGTGATCCGTCTGCTCGTTTGCCCCCTATAATTTAAAAAAAAAACACAGGTAAAGTTAAACCCTAACTCCCGAATAGGTATTCCTGTGACTTGGGAGTTAGTGTTCTACTGTCACTATAATCACAATGTCTTTTCTTTAATAGGTTTAACTCTAACAGTAATTATAATGATATTAATCTGTAAATGGGAAATAGAGAAAAGTATGTATGTGTGTGTGTGTGTGATTTTGTGGGTGAGTGGGTGTGGGTATGTGAATGTGTGTAGGTGTATTTGTATGTGTGTAAGAACGCGAGTGGGTATATACGAATATGAGTTTGTGGAATCGAATCTTATTGTCACATTTGCAAAGTGAATCCGGTATAAAAATCGAAAACGTTCATATAATATTGATTCTTATAATCCCACTAATATTAAAAATGTGAAAGTTTGGATGGATGGATGGATGGATGTTTGTTACTATTTCACGCAAACGCCACTGAATCGATTGCGTTGAAACTCGGTATGTAGATAGCTGGAGACCTGGATTAACGCATAGGCTACTTTTCCACGGGATCGGGACTTACGCGGGTGAAAACGCGGGGCGCTGCTAGTAAATTATAATAATGAGTAGGTACGTATCTCGATATTTATAATTGCTGCTAAAAGTCTTCAGAGGGGTGCGTGGGCAGCTCCTTCATTAATAAAGCTTTTTCCGACCAATTAAGCAGAGTCCTTAAAAATTGAAATAATTAATACTAATTGATTTTCAGACGAAAGAAATTCAATTAAACAATTATGTATTTCGTCTTAAAGAAAATTTCGTCGTAGGCCCGTTTAATATGATTTATTTATAAAATACTTTGAAGTAAATTTGTAAAAAACAAAAACGCACTTTGCGACCCTGCCAGGATTCGAACCTGGAATCTTCTGATCCGTAGTCAGACGCGTTATCCGTTGCGCCACAGGGCCGTATGAAAAAAGCTCGAAATATAGTTTTATATACAACCAGAAATACAATGTCCAAACGCAAAATAGTTTTAATGGACAACACGGTTTGAACTTTGCTTGATTTATTTTTAGTACCCTACGTTTCTTGACCCAGTTGCTTTATAATATATTCAAAGACTATCTACGTGTGAGATAAATATTCTTCACTGTCGGCAGTCATAAAAGTACCTACACTTTTAAAGCATGTAGGTGTAGGTACCTACCTATTTTAAGAATCCGAACACGAAGATTTACATACCTATGTATTTAGAGAGAGGTGTTAAATGTTTCGAAGTCATTGAGGAGCATTCATTAATTTAATTTAAAAGAGCTGAAAAGTAATTAAACTAAGGTGTACTAAGATTTTCACCCCCTCAGTTACGATAAAATTTGATTACATTATGTTTGAGGGAGGGGCCCCCCATCCCATTTTGAGCTAACGTAATTAATGAATGCACCCTTTCAAGGCAAAAAAAAACATTAGTCCTACGTTCGTGAAGTAATACATATAGAACTATCAGTAGTAACAGAATATAGAAAAGCTATTAATAGCTCTAAACAGTATGCTATTAGCAGCGCCCTGCGGTTTCACACGCGTAAGTCCCGATCCCGTGGGAATATCGGAATAAAAAGTAGTTAGTCCAGGTCTCCAGCTATCTACATACCAAGTTTCATCGCAATCGGTTCAGTGGTTTTTGCGTGAAAGAGTAACAAACATCCGTTTTTGAGTGAAAGAGTAACAAACATCCATCCATCCATCCATTAAAACTTTCACATTTATAATATTAGTGGGATTTAATATACTACACATTGATGGCTGGTAGGCTATGTCACATAGACTGTGCCATTATTAATAAGTTTGTTTACTTTTTTGTTTTAATAATAGGATAATATAAAAAAATGGTCGAAATTAGAATTTCTTTACTTAAAAGGCAAGAGTGTTATTATACCCTAGGGCCGGCCCTAGAGTATTTAACTGTCATTTTACTCTATGCTGCTGCTATCGCTTTTGCGCATTATCAGATCAATATTTACGAAGTGATGTTGTTTTTAACCAACTTCAAAAAAGGAGGAGGGTCTCAATTCGACTGATTTTTTTTTTTATTTTTGTTACCTCAGAACTTTCGACTGGGTGAACCGATTTTGATGATTATTTTTTTTATTTGAAGCTGGTGCTTCTTGTGTTGTCTCATTTCAATTTGGTCCAGTTCTGACAATGGCATCCATGAGAAAACCATGTAAGTCTTTTGTGGAATAGTTTTTTTAAGTCGATTTTTTTTTAAAGAATTATTGTGTATATATAGTTTAAGTAAATAAGGAAACTATTCATGTTACTTCTCTTCTATTTTAGAAGTGATCAAATAATTTTGATGCTCCTTTTCTTGTTCAACAGTTTACATTAAAAACCGCTCCCTTCAGCCACTTTGGTAACTATATGGTTCATAACCAGCTACGAAAAAGTAATTTGTTTCACTGTTTTGTAACTAGTTACTAATAAACACTTAATAAAAAACAAATTTAGAATATTTTTTATAGTTTTCTATGGCAAGTATATTTATATATTTAACTAAGTATTAAAAAAACTTACAAAAGGGGCAACAATTTCTACGCAATGACCCACAGTGATTGTCTTCCTTTTCAACTCTTCAATAGCCGAATTGATCTCTTCATCAACATACATGCTCTGTTTTCGGGTTTTAGCCTTCCCGGTACTGTTTTTGATCTTCATTTCTTTTTCTAAAATGTCAAGCACTTTCGCGATAGACGGATTTTTAACACCATCATACCGGTTTAAACGAGAATGCCATCCTTCTACGTAATTTGTATTACGTATTTCTTCTTCTTGACAACACCACATTTTGATGAACTTAATGTCATGTAACCAAAAATGATTAAAATAGGAATTGAACTTTTTTACTGATTCAGTTTTTGGCGATTTTTTCATGATGTATTGATAACCGGAAGTAATATATTTAAAAGGCAAACGAGCTAAGCCCGCACATCGCGCAACATGCCGCTTCTGCACTCTCGAATTCACTTCTAAGTTTTTGGCTTTATTGAAAAGGCTGCGACAAAAATGATAGAAACAGCCTTTTACTGTGGTATTTGGGAATTCTTTACGTATAGCATTAATTGCTGGTTTCTCGTAATCAAGTAACATCTTGGTTGGACTCCATGTTGGCAATCGTGACTTGATTATAGCAAATAATATTTCAAAAGTCCTTTGTTTTTTATTAGGGAGAAAGGCAAAAAACAAGGGTGCTTGAGTGGTGGTGGACAAGCTTTAAACGTTCCATCCAGCATATATATATCAGTTTTGTTCAAAATGCTTTCAACGTCAGGCGAGCTGAATAAAAGAATTCCAATGTCGTCGTTGTAGTCAGCTAAGAGGATCTTATTAAACTTCTCGGGTACTTTCACATCTTTTGGTAGTTCATAGTGTAATTTTGGGACTTGCAGTTGTTTATTTCTAGCTTTGTACAAGCCACTTTTAATATTTTCAAATTTAGACAACTCCACATCAAGTAAATCCACACCGTCATCCTTAAGTTACCATATTACTTCTTCAAACTGTTTTTGAATAGGATCATAATTATCACAAACTTTCTTTCTCTCTTCTTTCTTCAGTTGTGACATCTTTTCGAGAATTTTACATCTTGCCATATTCGGCAAGCAATCTGAGCTGTGAGAATTTTTTAAAATTTTTACATTTTCAGTACTTATTGTTAGATTTCCTTTACACTTCTTGTTATAAATGCATTGCCAAAATGTATTGCCATTAACATATGTTTTGCGTTTATGGTATTCACGGCCTGCAAATATTAATTTTGTGCCTGCTCGTTTCGTAGGGAAGAATTCAATCGTATCGTTAGGATTTACTCAAATATTATACTTATACACACTTGATGTGCATTTGTTTGCAATGTCATTAGATATCTATGAATAGATAAGGCCGATAACAGCCAGCATTTAGAAAAAAGGTTTTAGTCAATGGTTACATACAGAGAAGAAAAAGTATATTTTCATAACTGGTTATGAAAATATACGAAAATAGGAAATATAAGTGTTTATTAGTAACTAGTTACAAAACAGTGAAACAAATTACTTTTTCGTAGCTAGTTATGAACCATATAGTTACCAAATTGGCTGAAGGGAAACCGCTGCTATCTTAATAGGATGACGGAAGCCAAAGTAATCAGTCCACATGAATAAATTCAAAAAGTGCATCTATAAAAACATTTTAATACACATTTTAACACATGGTAAACAGTTTCGAAGTTATATAAAAGTTAACCGAATATCTACCAATAATAGCAGGGCTCCGTAAAAATAGAATTTTTAAAACAAAGACGCCCACGCTGCTCGACAGATTAGTTCATTCATTCATTCATTCATTCAAAGAACAACAAAAGGGGATACATCGAACAATGAGTCGCGCCGCGCGATCAAAGAGCCGAGCTCGAACAGTTTTTATTACCTTTGTAACCAATTAGTAGCCTTTGAGTAATTCCTGTTTTAAGGCGACTGTAGGTGGTAGTTTATGTTTTCAAATACTTATATGTGTGACGAGAATGGAGTGTTAATTTCTTATCATTACCGTATCAAATCAGCAAACTAGTTGCACCGTAACGTAATAGGCTGTTTGTATAGACATTTGCTCTTTAAAACTCAACGTGCAAAACATATGATGTGATGTTTGCTTTCACTATAGTTTGGCCAATAAAATCATTTTAAACTTCGTTTTACTAGCACAAGTGAGACAGTGTAGAAGTCTGAAATACCCTTTCCACTGAAACTCTGAAGTAAAATTGATTGTAAGTAATTAAATTAGGCGTTAGGTACGTGGTGACATCACACCACTTACCCTTGGTTTGCAAAACCCCAATGATGACAACAGATAGACAGAAAAGCAAACTTCCTCAAGAGATCTGCTTACTATGTGTTGCAACCTCCAAAGCCAAAATTTGCAATCTTCCACTCGAAATGATATTTCGAAACATTTATTTAGCTTTACACGTGGCAGGAATAATTTGGCAGCAAGAGACCTAATTTATTAGCTAATTAATATTCAGTTTATAAAAAGTTACGGTATTTTTTTAAGTTTTGAAGGTTTTCCTTCTTGACAAACTTCGAAATCGTTTACCATTTCTTTTTTTTTCTCTTTTACGCTGATGGGCAATAGGCACTTCTGAAGTCGAAGTTTGAAGGTGAAACTAACAATTTATTTAGCAATAAAATTTTGCGGTGTAAAAAAAGCTTGGATTATATGAAACCTCGTGGCAACTTGAAGTGTTGAAAGTTAGACGAAGGTGTTAGCCAATACGTGATTTAAGGACTTCTAACTTTTAAAGTAGTAATCAAAGTACGAAGGTACGAATAGGAGTACGAAAGGTTCCGTACCATCGTACAATATTTAACATGTATGTACTTTTTAAATACTTTACATTATTTAGATAATAAGTAAATATTTATACCTATGGCCATTATTAAGATTGAGTACAACACACCAAGGAAAACGCGTATATTATAGTGAAGGCCGCCTAGTTTTTTTAACTTTATTTCATTTCTTGTTGTTATATGTAGAGACTACATCAATACTCAAACCGTAAAGTGAAATTTCAAGTATCTACCTATTACATTTAAAAAAATACAGCCATTTTTTTTTTATGGTTGGTGGCAAACGAGTAGCGGGTCACCTGATGGTAAATGACTACCGCCGCCCCTGGGCACCCGGAACTCGAGAGTCACAAGTGCGTTGCCGCCCTTTAAGGTGGGAGTAGGAGAAGAAGGGGAGGGGGGAAGAGTGGGAAGAGGGGGGATAGTGATGTGGGACGGGAATAAGGGAGAGGGAAGGGTTAGGGCCTCCGGTAACCTCACTCACGCGGCGAAATGCAATACAATCATTGCTTCACGGCCGGTTTTCTGTGAGGCCGTGGTAACGAGCGGAGTCGAGCCTGCCCATACGTGCCATTATTAAAATCGAGCATAAACAAAAGTTTATTGTATGCGAACTATTACATAAATAATAAAAATCTATACAGGGTGTATTTGAAAATAGAACACTTAGGCTCAACTCACATTGGCGCAGAAGTAGTCGAAGCCATACCATAAAAAAAAGTAGAGATGCACATGCTATAGCCGAAAAAAAAGACGCTTCAACTCTGCGTCAGAGTGAGTTAAGCCTTACTTAAATCACTGAAAGGGAAAGACTCTAACATGCAGCTACAATAAAAATTCAAAAAAAAAAACTATCCGTTTACAAGTTATGACCGTTTGAATTTCCAGGAATTTTTACCTCTGTTTCTCATAAAATCAGGTGGAACGTATCAAGTAAACAAAATTTAATAGTAGGTATGTATTTTTTATTCTGGAACTACATATTCACTCACTTTTTGAGAAAATCCATAAAAACTAACTTAAAAAAAAATCGAAGTTTTTGTGGATTTTCTTGGTAACGGAATGAAAAAATCAAAAATAATAAAATAGGTACCATTAATTATATTATGTGCATTATTTGTTGTTATAGCAGTTATAGTATTACCCACTATTCGAAGATTTTATGTGTCTACCTATTACAGTTCAACTGTTACAGCTATTGTTAAGGTCGAGTACGTACTTTTCTTATAACTTAAAAAATAAATGTTTACTAACTTGTTTATCCCCATTTTAAGGGTTCTTTTTCATGTATATTGTCATTATTTTTCGTTATACATTCCATAGAGTACGGACGGATTAATCTAGCGTGTATCTATGCTTAGAGTCACTTTATACATTATAAATCCTTGCCTGATGGTATTGCCAGTCAAGATCGGACTGATCACTTCAAGTCTTTTCGCACCTTTACACTTGTAAATGTAATCTTTAGCCATTCTGTGATCAAACTTATCAGAAAACATATTGTTTGAATATGTCTTCAATCAGCCATATAATACAAAATAAATGTTATGCGATCATCAACTGATGTGAGACCGATTATTTTTAGAATTTGTTTGTGTGCGTGTCTTTTGTGTATTCCTCTATCTGTCGTGACTGTGGAGGTAAGGAGAACCATCTCTGTGTGAGAGAGTGCCTATCAAAAGGGTGTTTTTAGGTAGTTAAAGGGTGTAGGAACAAGGAAGTAGAAACTTCCGCTTCGTAATGGCACATTTTTCAAAGTTAAAGCTTGAAAAATCGCGAATTGTTCATGTGAGAACTGTGTAGTCACTTATTAAATTAAATTTCCTATGTTGCTTGGCAGTTCTGGGCATGTCATGCTCGCCTAGAAGTTATTTGTATGGACATATACATAATATGGACACCCTAAATAAATTAAACAAATAATGTAACTTTCTTCCTATATAAAGTAATATTTTTGCTTTTGTTTTTATTGTTTAAACAAATTAAATTCAACATATTAAAATTAGATTACCAAAATACTCGAGGCTTACGTACAAAAACACATGAATTTTATCAGCAATTATCTTGTGAAACATACGACAATAGTTCAGTGACAAAAATTGGTGTTTTAGGTCCTGAGTATTTCAGGTGCTATACAACTTGTTTTAGTTTGAGTTTGGCCACCCTAGTGCAATGCATAATGTCCCGGGGCTCAATATTACATCCAACAAATTTTGATAGTTCAGTCACAATTTGCTTGCTTTGTTCTGGCAAACATTGAATTTTTAATATTGTTTGAGCGGGTTCGTTGTTCTAGTTGATTTAGTCGCACATTTAAAACAGTTATGGTATTTTTTATACTAGAGTTTTGCGCCTGTAGTTCTTTCAGTGCTTCCTTGCAAGTTATATATTCCTTAAGGTCTTCATACTGACTGTTCATATAAGTAATCGAATCATTCATTTGTTCCATTTGTTCTTTAATCGGATGCAATTCTCTGTTTAAATTACTATCAAGATTGTCACTAAATATGTTTTCCGTATTACCAGGCGAACATCTTAAGAGGATATATTCAAATATGAGGACGCTTGATATAGCGAGTTAAGAAGTGGTTTTTATTCCCTCTGGTAGACGAGACGTTGCCCGACGGTGTATTATCAGCACTCATACGTTTTGAATCATCGTTTGAACAATCAGCGCACAGCCAGGTAACAGGTAAAACATAACTTTCGATAAAAGATAGACAGGCGTAGTAATACATTTTCATAATGTTTTTGCATTAGGCATGTTTATTCCCGACAAGTTTCCAACTACAACATCCCCATAAAGGTGTAGGAGATGTTCCAGCCTTTGTACTTTTAAATGTTGACATACTTGATATGTATTTGTATCGCAATTGCAGAAATAATGTTAGTGAATATATCAGTTGTGTCTCCGGCACTTTAATACGTAGCGCAATCGCGAGAAAAAGGTCGTTTATCAGCTAATTCCACTAAAAGTACACACTGCACAGTTCAAGTCACTTATCAGTTTTTTAACTGGTATGGTTTACGTAACGTTAAAAGCTTATTTTTAAGCACTTGATTATAATTTATCACTTAAAAACAAAATTAATGTCTGAGGAAAAAAACGTTCGACTATCTGCCGCGGTAACATATTCTAACTATATATTCAAAAATAGCTACAATTCGTTTAATTTTCCATATCCGTTAAATAGTTTAAATCTTTCTAAATGTACATACAAACCTATTAATTAAGTATATTAAAACTAATTTAAACAAAATATAAACGCATGCGTTATAAAATTCCTCCGCATCGTCGCCTAGTGGCAGTGTTCTCAGAAGACTGGCAGCATTGGGATTGTCCATTAAACACGTGAGGCTCGAAAGGGGGGGGGGGGAGAGGGTTGGGAAAAAATCACGAAATATCACAAGGGGGGAGGGGGGGTGTAGTGAGATATCACTTGTTTTTATTTTTTCGTATAAAATATATTTGAAACAAAAAATACACGTGATTTTGGCTAGGGGGGACGGCTAATCTAAAACCTCACCACGTACCACCAGAGGGGACGGGGGGTCAAAAAGTTGCTAAAAACATCACATGATTAATGGACGACCCCTAATTCTCTATGCAAGAAAAAAGCCCGCCTTCTGGTCATAAGAAATGTGGATCAGTCGCTTAGCTAGTTTCCATATAAACGGGTAGTTTCATTGGACTAAAAGGTTTTGATTTTAATTTTGAAAACAAACAAGTAAGAATAATAATTCTTTAAAAAAAAAACCGACTTCAACAAAAAAAAACTATTCCATAAAAAACACAGTCGAATTGAGAACCTCCTCCTTTTTTGAAGTCGGTTAAAAACCGGACAAGTGCGAGTCTGACTCTGATTGAGTTATGTCCAAACTTGTATGTAGTTCGTCAATCTCGGGAACCGATGCTTTAATATTTTTGTTCAGTTTTGCCGAGTGACAAACTTTAGCGTTCTAAAAATACTCTCCCATACATGCGCAAAATATGTTAGTAATCGCATTTTTTTATGTGATATAAAGAACTTTACAGAGTAACGACTAACAACCTTGCTTCTCGCCAAAATTCATGGTTCTAGGTCAATGGAAAGCACCTTAAAGGTTTGAATTTACCTGCGAAATGGCCATATCTTTTCATTCCATCGGCTTAAAGACAAAGGCTTGAATTTTTATGACTTCAAGGGGCAACTTGATACCTCCACGCGTACCTGAGATAAGGGTTTTGAACTACAGACAGACAGACAGACGGACGGACAACAAAGTGATCTTATAAGTGTTCCTTTTTAGGGTTCTGTACCCAAAAAATCACGAAATATCACAAGGGGGAGGGGGGGTGTAGTAAGATATCACTTGTATTTATTTTTTCGTAGAACGCCCTATTACTTATTTCTATATTTAAAGATAATATTTTGAAAATTTTAAATATATTTGAAATAAAAAATACATGATGATTGATGATTTTGGCTAGGGGGGGACGGCTAATCTAAAACCTCACCACGTACCACCAGAGGGGACGGGGGGGTCAAAAAGTTGCTAAAAACATCACGTGATTAATGGGCGACTCCTAATTTTTTGTGCAAGAAAAAAGCCCGCCTTCTGGTCATAAGAAATGTGGATCAGTCGCTTAGCTAGTTTCCATATAAACGGGTAGTTTCATTGGAATAAATGGTTTCGATTTTAATTTTGAAAACAAACAAGTAAGAATAATAATTCTTTAAAAAAAAAACCGACTTCAACAAAAAAAAACTATACCATAAAAGACTTATATGTGGTTTTCTCATGGATGCCATTGTCAGAACTGGATTAAATTGAAATGGGACCACACGGGAAGCACCAGCTTTCAAATAAAAAAAGAATCATGAAAATCGGTTCACCCAGTCGAAAGTTCTGAGGTAACAAACATAAAAAAAACATACCGTCGAATTGAGAACCTCCTCCTTTTTTGAAGTCGGTTAATAAATATTAAGAACCGCGAGTAAGTCTCGATTAATAAATCTTAGACGATAAATATAAGAACAATTTGAATTTTTTTTCGAAACATTTAAATAATCATTAAATTCAGAACATAACTCATAATTTTTGAACGACTAAACTTAATTAAAATTCTTGTAATTAATATACCCTTTTCAGTAAGCGAACGAACCTTCAACTCGCAGTCCGAATTTCTAAGTTTGTTTGGTGTGCGGAAACTTTTTGCAATAATATGAATAATGTTTTCAGATGTTTGGATTGTGCGCTGCTCATTGAGCATAGGTACGTAGGCGTCAAAATATGGAGCAACTTCGAACTTAAAGTTTGTTGTTGAACATTAAATTTCCTATGTGACTGAATTTTCTTAAAGCGCTCAAGTGTGTACTTACTTTATTATTTATTGAAATAGAAGCCTTATGTAAATAAAGTAAAACAGCTGCTTACTTGAGACACCCCTGTATATTTGGTGGTGTTAGGATTAGTCTTAGAACTCAGATGTGTACTGTGGTATCAGTGGCGTAATTTACTACCATACCATCTGAGGCACGTGGCTATTTATCGGATGGGGCACAAGTTCACTCTTGGCGCCTCGTGTGCTTAGGGCCTTGACGTCGAGGCCGAGGTAACCCTAGGGTAGGGCTGCCATCCGTCCAGGTTTCCCGGATTTGTCCTAGTTTAGAGTTCGTCCAGGGAGCGTCCGGGCGGGGTTTTCAAAAAGTGTCCGGGTAAAACCCGGACACTCTGTGCCAAGGGACAATTATAATTGTTAAATGAATCGTTAACAAGCTAAAAATTTAAATGGAATCGGCGTTTTTTTAAAGTTTCCGGGAAAGAATCTCGATTTCAACCATGTGTCCGGATTTTCCTAAGTTTTGTCCGGCGTCGGCAATTTAAGTGATAGCAGGCCTACCCTAGGACCATGGGCCCGTGGCATTTTGTCCGCTCTGCCCTAACCCTATTGTTACGCCACTGTGTGGTATCCAATAACATCAATATTACAATAATCATAAAAAGGGCTCTATCTTCTTAATAGGAGCTATGTTTAAGCAGCTAACTAGGCCTTATTATGTCTGAGAAGTTATTCGATAGTAGATTTCTATTTCTAAACACACCAAAAGTTTTTATAAGTTGTCTGACAACTGTCAGTGAAAAACAAAACCACGGATGTTATCGTACGCGTCAAACGTGTGTATTTTATTTCCCGAATATTAGGTGGTATATAAATATCCACTTATTAGGCGTGGACGCCGGAATATTATAGTTACCTTAACTTGTACCTACATCGGGAACATCTATTGGTCATTATAAATAGAATCAATAATGTTACCCTAAAAAAGATCGCCGAGTAAACAGGAAAATTGGTTGCCCATAGTAAATAATAGCTTCAATAGCAGGGAGAACCAGTCGTCAATAAAATATTATATAATTTCAGGACATCTTAGAACATATGCGTACATGGAGAAAAAGGCCGAAGAAAATTTAAATAAGTTAAAAAAATTGGATTTGGTTTTTAATTATTTATGCAATAATTGAATTTTGAAGATTAAAAACTGTTCCTTTCACATCATCGTGAAAGGTTGTCAGGTAGTCTGCGTCTGTAGTACGATTACGACAGACATCAATCAGTCTCAATTTTAGACCGATTACTAGAAATATATTAGAAAAAAGGAAAATTAACCTAAACAGCTCAATAGTAAATAAGTTTTCCAAGATCGTATTTTGGGCTTACCTCATCATAATCAGGGGTGCGTACAACGTTGGGGGGCGCCTTGGTGACCACTCTGCCGTAGGCCTCGCGAGACATCGCTGGGTACTGGTATCTAAACCTGAAACAAACCATGCCTCTTGTTTATATTCTTAACTAGCAGTTCCCGAGCGTCTTCGCTCGCGTGTACATATTTATATATTCTGCGCGGAACCCTAAATCTTTTTCCAAAATGAAAGTGGCCTAAGTTACTCCTTATAACAGCAGCTATCTGCTATTGAAAGTCCCATGGAAATCGGTCCTCTCGTTCCGGAGATCAGCCGGAACAAACAGACAGACAGACAGACAAAAATTTTAAAACTGATTCCTAGGCATAGGTATCGTGCGAATAACTGTATGAGCTTAAAAAACTATTATTTTGACATTACAAACAATGACTTCAATTTTATTTATTTGTATTGATAATGATTATAGCAAATATGAATATCAGGTGAGTTAAGTGGTTAATACGAGAATGAACGTTGTTTCGGGGTAGATAGAGACTTGCCTACCCCGAACTTGCTTCTGTCCTTACATACGTCACGAGCGTCCTCAACTGTCAGTATACCTTTCACACAAGCCCGCTGATTTCAGGTTTTGCTGACCTGCCATTTCTTCAGCTGTTGGATCTACCGACCCTGAAGTTATTTTATGTTTCTAAGATTCAGAACAAGCAGAAGGGTCGTGATTATAAGCTATTGCCACAAACCCTCGGAGCACTAAGCATTCTCGTTCTCATCATTCTCAAATACCCCTTTCTATGGAGTTCTCTTGGAGTGACTCTTATCCCACGCCAGAAACATAACACTCAGCAAATAAGGCTGTAACCATGGCATTCTATCTGGAAATATATATAATTTCCTAGTTTAGCGTCTCTGATTGGAACCGCATTTGTTGTGTAATCTTTCGATTATATTTGTCCATGGGACTAAACATTTCTTCGCCTTTCTATGGCCAGTTGATGTTCCTGTCCGAGTGGCCTCTTAAATAACAGGACGGATATTCGGTTATGCGACCCCGGCTTCTTAGAGGTATTGCAGTCTCAATAACGTTTCCCCATCCGAGACTTGCGGTTTCCCTAGCTCCCCCGTCCTATCCTTTTCTCCATCCGAGTCTTGCGGTTTCCCCTACCCTAGCTCCCTCACCCTATCCGTTTTCATTATCCCAATTCACCTTCTTTCTTTACCCCGTCGTCTGAAAATGATTACATTTCCAAGAAGGGTTGGCATCAGAGAGGCGGCCGGTCATAAAAGAAATCAGCTAAAACTCTTTTTGCAAAGTTGCCTACACATTGCGCCGACCCCAAAAAAAGCTGGGAAAAAGACAGGAAGATGATGATTGTTGCGTTCCATCCTTGATTTCACCTTTTACTCTTCAGAGTATTGCGGGTAAATTAATTGCACATTGGGTGTTGTGTTGGGTGTTTGGTCGGATGATCCTCTATTTATGTCAACGGGACAGACCTGTTCCTAAACAATATTACTCCTTCTGAATAAGCTCACAAAGTAAAGCATTGAATGGAGAGAGAGGACGATCTTTATCGTAAACAATATGCTGTTATATTCAGATAGTATAATATAATGACAGCAAATGAACTATGAATGACTATTCAATTTAATCGTATCAATATACGCACTCAGTATTCAAGTCATTATATTAATGATTCTGTCAATGGAATGATTTGATTTCATTATCATTAATAACAGCGATGAATATTACTACCGCTTGCAGTAATTCAATCATTATTATCAATGAAGGTTCGCTGTTTTGATTCGGAAAACTGCTTATTTTCGTATGTTTTCAATGAATTTATGTACGCGTCCTTAATGGGTACGGTCTTGTTTTGTCTTGTCGGTTTTCTGAATGCCATTTACAGTTTACTATAGATTGTTAAGTATTTTCCTTCCCATTTGTTTAGAATAAGTTAGCTTTTCCAAACCCAAAGTATATAAATGACGTACTTAATTATGTGTGGTAGCGTAACAATCAGATAAATATAAATTGTGCTTAAAAAAAGAGAAACTGCTATTGTGCTGCCATGTGTATGAGTTTTTTTTATAATTACTTACATGACCATTTTTTTACTGTTTTTGTTAAACAACTTGCCACAGAAAGTGGAGAATTCACGAATAGTGGAAGGATTTTTTTTAAACATCACACATACGGCTGTCTCATCCCAAACTAGTCAGAGCTATGGCAACCAGACTGTTGTTAAATACACACATATTATAGACTAGCTGATCCGCGTAACTTCGTTTGCGTTTGTACATTTTCCCCGTTTTTGCAACATTTTTCATTGATGCTCCGCTCCTGTTGGTCGTAGCGTGATGTTATATAGCCTTCCTCGATAAATGGGCTATCCATTATATTATGTAGGTTATACATGCTTAAATACTTAAATAAGGAAAAAAAAAGCAAACGTTAAAATAATTATCGAAACAATACCCCAATAGAAAATTACTACAAAATCAAATTATGTACTTAGATAAGTACCAATGTTGAACGGTAAGTACCTATTTACCTAGTTACGAAATGATTGAAAAAATAATAGAAATTAACAAAAACAAAACTTATTACTAACTTATTTATTAAAAAAGTATTATTATACGATAAGATATCGCAAAAACATATTAAAAAAATATCTCAGGTAATATCTAAGGTATTCATTGAAATCAAATCATGTCAAGGGTAATTTTGTTCATAATTAAATACTTGTGATGAATAATGTATTTATTTGGATAAGGATTAATATCATGTTTATATAAATACCTTCGCAAATAATGCGTTATTTCAAAACAAATTTAATTACAATAAAAAAGGTCAACCAAAGGTCTTTAAGTCAACCTTAAAAGATAGGCACGCAACGGAAGCTCTCAAAAGGTGACTCAAATGGTGAAAATGTTTCCCGTTTTTTGCAACATTTTTCATTGATAATCCGCTCCTATTTGTCGTAGCATGATGCTATATAGCCTATAGACTTCCTCGATAAATGGACTATCAAAGACAAAAAGATTTTTTCAATTCGAAGCAGTAGTTCCTGAGATAAGCGCGTTCAACCAAACAAACAACCAAACTCTTCACCTTTATAATATTAGCATCGATACATTACACCCACACAGAACAAATGATCATGCTCATCACACAATTTTTATCGTAGGTGGGAATCGAACCTACGACCTTTGGCTCAGCAGTCAGAATCACTACCCACCAGTCCAACAGGCCAGTTTGTCGTTCTAGATTAATTTAGAGCTGTGGTCGAGCATTATCTCGCTCTAAAGTAGTAATGTCTGTCTCTTTGCGTCTGTGACGAGGAAAACTTTAATAAGATAAGTAATTAAATTCCTCTCAATGCGATTTTTTAACCACCAACAGGAAAAGTTGGCGTTATTCGATTACTCGGACCATGTTTTCTAAAGATACGGGGTTAGATTGCTACTTCTAGCTTCGTTCCGAAGTGTTATAAACTGTCTGTAGTAATATACAGTTGCGATCATGAGCACAGACCTGAATTAATACACATACGTTATTGATGAGTCAGTGGTGATGAGTATTCGACACCCTTGGTGTTCCAACTACAAGATAGTTTGTAGGCACTGTGATGTTGAAACTAAAATAATGTGATGGCTGATGGCACTTTATTAAATATTTTTACACACATCGCATAACAAATCCGTTAAAACAATATAGTTTTAGGGACAAATTCTACTACGAGTCGCTCTCCACGTCGTGAGTTACGAGAATAGACATCTCTGGCTTTAAAAAAAATATGAGGATGAGTTTTAACAAAGTGTGAACACAGGTAAAGGCAATATGTTAAATATTTTGAAATGAGGTTTATAGGGATCGAACGGGTGTATACCAACAATAGCTCTGATAGGTACATCTCCTTTGAGACAGAAACACTCTTTGGGCGTCGGTATAGTTTCCCCGCAATCTTACGGCGGGTAACGAAATCGGTTTATATTGGGACAACTACAGAATCCTGTTTTCAATTTCCTAGATAGAACACTTTATTTTTGGATTTTTGATTTACATAATATTTGAAGCAAGGATCATGTACTAACGGCCGTATTGTTTCGAAAGATGACCTCAATACAATATAAAAAAAAACATTAATAATGATATTTTGGTAAAATAAATCTTAATACGCAAATAAAGTAATAAGTAATATTCATTAAGGTTCTTTTTAGATCTCGCTCGCCTAATAGTAAAATGTAACGCATTTCACAAGTGTACAGCTTCAATGTTAAACGATCAATTATAAAACTTGGTGGAATTCACTCGCAAAAGTCTCAAATCTTACATAATCTTAGACATAAAATTAAATGTACCTATGTCGTGAAGGGACTCGAGAAACATTCTTTAAGATAAAATTGGGATCACAGAATTGAATAAGGTGTTTAGAAACGTGATAATAGAGAAGCCTTCTGACAACCAATTGAATATTATTATTACTACATCACTACATATTATAAAACAAAGTCCCACGCCGCATCTGTTTGTCTGTCTGTCTGTTCGCGATAAACTGAAAAACTACTGAACGGATTTTTATGCGGTTTTCACTAATAGACAGAGTGATTCATGAGGAAGGTGGTGGTTGGTGGAAGGTTAGGTGTATAATTTGTTAAGATTTTGTGTAAATTGATTGAAATATGATGATGATTGTTGAAGATGTCTCTGCTACCCGTGCGAAGTCGGGGCGGGTTGCTAGTACATAAATTTCACAAGTTTTATAAAAATAAATGAAATCTTCTTGCAATAACCGTTTGATACTTAAACTTTGTGCATTATCCAAAATTAACTTTTCAATGTAACTTATACGATATTACCTACATGAACACAATGTAATGTCAATGGCAATGGCAAGGGAATCAAAACCTACAGGGTACTTCCCGTGAACTCAGAATCTTGAAATTTGGTACGAAGCAACGTCTTATAGCACAGATATAGGAAAAATTGCGAAAACCGTATATTTTTAGTTACATCATATAATAAAAATATTTTACGTAACCCTCGGTGCGCGAGTCCGACTCGCACTTGACCGGTTTTTTTCTATATCAATGAGTTTTAGGAATGTGTATGTATTAGGAAATGCCTGTGCTGTTTCTTTTCTAGTGGCGCCGGCAACAACGTGAAACTCCCCATTTTAAGGGTATCGCGCTAAATAATAATAACTGGACACATATCACACACGGCCGTCTGATCCCAAACTAGGCAGAGCCTGTACTATGGTAACCAGACTGCTGGTGATAAACATACTTATATATTTCTAAATCTCTATCAATTTTTTTCAGTGTAGTTGCTTATCGATATCACTAATACTTGCTTACTATTGCAACTGGAAAAATCACATTGATGGAGTGTGCAGTAAAGTAAATAGCTTCGTTTACGTGCTAAATGGACCAAGAACTACATCCACCTTGCAGACAGTACTCCTTGCATATCATGGATATGTGAGTGCCGTATTAAGGTACTGTCAATCAAAAATCCAAAAATAAAGTGTTCTATCTAGGAAATTGAAAACAGGATTCTGTAGTTGTCCCAATATAAACCGATTTCGTTACCCGCCGTAAGATTGGTTTTCGAAGGTGCACTTATGGTACTTAGCAATAACAGACAGCGGACTCACCTTGGCGCAGCTCTCGGTATCGCGGTGTAGACCGGCCACTCGTTGTACATAAGCGGGTCGCGGTACGAGCTCACCTCGTTCATTATTTCCGGTGCCCGTGCCTGTCGCTTCGAGAATCTGAAACAACGTAATATTATTATGACTGTGGGAAGGGTGACAAGTTACGTGTGTAATATAATTTATGCCTTTCTTAAGTATTGTGAGAGCTTCATGCTTACAAGGTTAAATTTTAGTTTTATAATGGTCATATTAGCAGGCCAGGTCCACTCCGCAATGTAGGTATAAAACTACAAGTATACGGCGAGGTCGACTAAACGTGCCAATATCCAGAGGCTGCCGCGTGCCAGCCGTGCCGCACGTTAGTTCAATGCTCACTAACGCACTGCGTCGCGTCATCTGTTCGTATCTAGATTATCGAGGTACTCGTACCTTTTTTCTGCGTGTAGAAACCCGCACCGCACCTCGGGCCGTCACCCAACCGGGGTTTTCGGTGGGGCGGTGTATCGGAATCGAACCGACTAAACCACACGGTGTGCCATACTGTGCTTAAAATAGGAGGGATCCGGGCACAGCTTTTATTAAGACATCCGGACAGGTTTTAGTACCTGCCCTAGGTTTATTTGTTCACAAAAAAAAGTAATAGGCACATAAGTTACTGGTAATTAAATATTCAGATTAATTAATCGTTTAAAAAAAGACAACCCTAACGTCGCAGCGTCGTCAAAACAGATAAGAGTTACGCGATAGAAAGAGAGGCAACTTCTAGGTGAATATAACTATAGGTAATTAGCGCTATGCGACTTGAATTGCGGCTTTATTGTGTCGGGACAAGAGTCGCTATTTATTTAAATGATTTTGCGGAGTGAGACTTCTGTATTTGTACTATTATGTATACTAGACGTGATCTCTACGAGTTTGAGTTTCGACGCGTAGACGTGGATCTGTATTGCATTTTAATATATCTCGACTTGTAAAAACACATCTAATATGGCGGAATATCTATATATAACATATGGCGGAATATTTTATTAGTTTTTGTCAATTTTTGTAAAAGAGGTCAATTTTGACCATAATTTATTAAATTATGGTTCCATCTACATCAACCATTATGAAATTAATCTTAATATAAGGATATATATAGGAATATATCTCAGTAGGAGTAAGTAAGAACCATTTCTGAATTCTGAAAAGACTAGACTACACTAAATATGGAAATAAAAGTAATATTAAGGTATTGTTTTCCATTTTCGTCTTCTAAGACCAATAAATGGTTAAATATCTCACGCTTTTTTGTATCAAAATATTGACACTACAAACTGGCAATATTGGTTAATAATAACAGACGGGCAACGCGTAGGGGTAACGAAAATAAAGCGGAATTTTCTTCTATTTATAGCCTTTTAAGAGAGAGTTAATTGTATTATTTGAGGGCAGAGTGTCGGGGAAATTCATTAAACAATCATTTTTCAGACTTCATTACACAGGAATTAGTCAAGCCACTTAACCCTAGCCACGAACTGAAATGAAATTAAAATAATTTATACCTACATTTAGACTATAATTTCATTCGACTTGAATGCCGTACCTTGTAGTGAAAAATCTTACTTGTTTACCTTTTTGTACCTGGCAACTTCATAGTTGTACTAAAGAGGAAGTAGGCAACCTATATTTTTCCAATTCCTCATGTAATATTCTCTCGATTAATGCTTCATTTTCGTCAATAACAATTTAAGGTTGATAAAAATAAGTTAATATCATTTAACAGTATTGGCCCGTTATTTAGCTAGGTAATCCATTTCCGACTTATCAATGTAAATATTATCTAACGTATAATATTTGTCATCATCAAATAACAGATGAGGGCACATATTTCTTATACCGTATATCGTACTATTATATGTGAATGTGTTAATTTGTTTATTTGGTCGTACGTTTCTTATGTTTTCACGCCTCAATTGCTCAAAGGGCACAGAAAAGGACAAAGGTAGGAGGAGGATAAAGAAAAAAAGAACTGCTGATACCTGAACTGATTGATAAAATCGACGTTAACGCGAGTGACACGGGCAAAACGTAGATATAAACATTATTTTCCTGTCCTTTGTCCAATTTTCATTAGGGCCAGCGCAATGTGTAACATTCTACAGGGTATTGGCCAGTTTCTTTTATTGCCGGCTACCTGCCTGACAACCAACTTGACTTGACTACCAACCCTCCTTCGGAATATAGTCGTTTTAAGACGGGAAAGAAGGAAGAAGGAAAAATAGGTAGGGAGAAGAACGTAGGGTAAGGAATACCGCAAGTCTTGGATGGGAAACGAGACTGAGACTGCAGTAGCTCGCAGAGGCTGGATCGCGTACCCGAATGTCCTGTAATTCCTGTGACTGGAGAGGCCACTAGGACAGGAACACCAGCTAGCATAACTAGTTGGTATTGCTATTGGGTAAGGGTTCTGTTTCCGCATTTAGACTCAAAAGCGGTCCATTATGCGTGCAGATAAGGTTGGTTAGTTAAGCAGCCTAGCTCCTTCCAGAAGCACAGAAGCCTCCTGGGGCATTCACAGGCTTCTAGGACGACCTTGCATCCGGATAGGATATTTGCCCGTTGTGTGGCCACTCCTTCGCACTCCAGGATAACGTGGGCGACCGTTTCCTTTGCGTTGAGACATTCTCTGCATAGAGGGCTGTCTGTCGCATTATTGGTAAATAGATGCCGATTCAGGGCCCAGTTTCCCGCAATGGTTCCTACAACTATTCTGATATCGAGTCGGTTAAGACTGAGCAGTCTGCAAGTCGAACGTGGTGAGACATTCGTCTGCACCAGCTTAGACTGCCTGCAACCAGGTATATTGGCCCAGCGACCGTTGTGCGCTTCACGAGTCGGCATAAGGCATAACTAAAATCTAAACGAAATTATTAGAACGTAAAATATATCTACAACATTGATTCGCAAAGGTAATGTAGGCTGGAGCAAGGAGATACGAACGACTTAATCAAACTGACTGAAAGTATCGGAGCCAGACAAAGCAAATAATCTCGAAGGATTTGCGAGAGAGGGTGCAACAGGATTTCCGCTCTAATCACAACTGTTCGACTGGAAAAGGATTCTACGTAATATAAACCAGGGCTGCTATTATAAAATTTCAAGTTACTGGATTGTGGGTATTTGACGAATGTGTATGAAAATTGATAATATTAACGTAGTTATGAAAACACGATTAAGTATTAAATAAGAATATAAACGATACCTTTTCCTTTGTACACTACCGTAAATACATAAGTGCCTAAATAATTTTGAGTCAGCGCTGAACGTACAAACAAAAAATGAAATTCGAAAACACTTCGACAAATAGATGCGTCGCGTTACCGCTGCCATCATTTTACGTATGAATTAACTTGCTTATTTCTATGTTTGGTGCCGACTTATAATTATTTAGATATGTATTTACATCAGTGTCTACTACACTACTGTAAATTCATTCCTAGTTAGAATAAGAAGTATATTCGTCGGTTAAATTTTATGTTATAAAGTTTTTTGCTTATTAATTTTGATATACCCAAACATTTGTGTGTTTAAAAAGATTTTTTTAATATCACTTGACCACGAGTGGTTACCATCTGTCTTGTTAACGTCTGTGTTGAAAATTTTGCTCTTTATCCATGATCATTCATCAATAGACCGGTCTACGGCTAAATGACTTAACCGAGGTGATAATAATTTGAACGGTGCCGTCATTACATCATGGGCCTTTCCAAATATAGCATATATGTATAAGCTAAACCGATAGGCTTGTGTCGGCCTAAAATGTAGCTATAAGCCTGAAGCTTTACACTTTGTTAGATATTTTCAGTTCAGCGGTGTTACACGCTTAAATGGAGCTGATAATCTTATTATTTACGACTATTTGGACAATTTTTGGAGTATTACTCAATTTGTTAACGAATTTGTGTTGTTAAGTTCAGTAGCTAATACTAACTGATATTATATATACAGGGTGTATCTGTCAATGGAACACTTACTTAAATCACTGAAAAGGAATGACTCTAGCATGTAGTTACATAAAATATTTTTTGAAAAATCTTCCCTTTAGAGTCGTGAAGACCGTTTGAATTTGGTATAATTACCTCCGTTTATCATAAAAGCCGGTGGAATGTGTAAATTTAAAGAACTTAAATCGTACATTTTTTTTTTTGGAACTATTGACTCAGTTATTGAGAAAATCCATAAAAACTAATAAGTTTTCGAAACTTGTAAACGGATAGTCGTTTTAAAATTATTTTTATAACGGAAAGAGTCACGACCTTTCAGTGATGGAAGTAAGTGTACACATATACCCTGTACCTACATATATACGAGTGTATAAGTCCACTTTTAGGAGGTAGGAACTCCAGACACTCATTCCACTTTAAGTGGCTATTGTCACCAATAAATGTTACTTCTTGGGGGAACGGTACGCCGTTGTACATCTATTTATTATAAATAATAAATTTAGGGGTATGTTAAGGGTACCCTATTACTAAATCTAGGTCACAAATAATTGTAAACTTAGCTAAAAGATGTCGATGAATTCTCATAGGGACATTAGATGAAATTATTTGTCATGGAAAATATTACAAACTCTTCTAAAGATATCTGAGATTATGTTAATAATATAACGCATTTATAATCTTATCTTACTAATATTAGGAAGGCGAAAGTTAGTGCAACAGCTAGTATTCTATAAACCTAATGGACTTACTTTTTTTGCGAAAAATATACACTACTATGAAAATAATGAAACTGTTACGTGAAAGCACGAGAAGAAAAGATATGCCAACCACGATAGCACCGACTCTTAACGTTGTAAAACATAGCTCGTGTTATAATTCAGTCAGGCTATTCAATAGACTTCCTTCAGAAATAAAATGTATGATCCATGCAAAGGAATTTGAGTTCAGACTTAAGGCATTTCTTGTTGATGAGTGCTTCTATACAATCGATGACTTTATGAAATGACATGATAAAATAACTTGCATAGACATTTGTAACTATTTATTCCAATTAAAATTTTTATCTGCTGACATAAAAACATAATTTTGCTTATGACATTTTAGTAATTTCATATTTTTGCCTGATTATAATTCAAAATATTTTATCATTAATATTGTCATGTATTTTGTTACTATGATTTATTATTTTATGAATGCTCTTTAGTATTTAAGATAATTATATTTCAACACAATGTAATATTGTTTAAGAAATAAATAAATAACAAAATCACGTAATCAAATTCTATTATTTTAATCAATATTAAATTTAGCTTATGTTAAAAAAACTAACTATTATTAGATAGATATACTTAGGTTATTTTGTAGTAATAACCTTATTGTACACGATAAATAATTCTAAGATAAGAATATATATCCTCCATAACAATAAATATTTATTTATTTATTTTTATTTATTTATTTATTTATCATTTTTTGTGGAACAGAGGTTTTACAGAGATCTTAATATATAAATGTTGTCGCACTATGTCCTACCACATAACGTGGTGTACAAATTTACATGGTTAGTAACGATGCTTAAATTATGGTTAGTGGGTATATATCTATTGTTTATCTATTGTTATTTTGTGTATTATACGATTAGGCGTTTCCCGCAGATTCAACAGCTATTATAGTCACTGTTCCGCTAAGGGTCGTAGCGTTATGTTTGAATACTCTATTCAATATAAAAAGGAAAAATTCAAATCTGACTAAATAATTATAGAGATGGGCGCTTAAACAAACAAAAACCGTAAGTAAGGCTCCATTGCGTGGGGTTAAAAACAAAACTGATGAAAAGTGTATACGTAGTGTGTATAATTATCTACCTCTACCAATTGAAATAACAAGGATATATAGATAAATATGAGTAGCTAATACTAAAACTAAAAAACTACTAAAATATCGAAGTTCGGCCGTTTCGTAGTTAGACTGTAATCCGACCCCAAGTAAGTTAGGAAAAGGCGCGGAGAAAAAAAAAATCTATTTATATATTTGTGTCAACTGATACACAGTCAAATAATATATTGTGGATCTTTACAAAATCTTGCTCTTTTCTTTCAGAATCCGTACCATAGGTCCTTATGTAATTATGTATGTACCATAGGTAAATACGTTACCTCCCTCGGAAACAATAGTAATACCTATTTTTTACACTAAATCTTAAGGCAATCTATTTATGTCGGAAAACAGCAATTTATCGCTTGTAAAATTTTCCAATTTTCTGTGAAATTTTCTTTTTTCGTTCCATAAGAACCTTTTACATAGTATTAGAAAACATAAAAAAAAAGATGAATAAAATAGGTCAGTCGTTCTCATGTTATGGCGTGATCAAGGGAAATAGGCATTCATTTTTTTTTTCGTGTGTGAAAGTAACTCTGTCTGTCTGTCTATTGCGCTTACACTACTTTTTTAACGGACGTAAAAACGGAGGAGGTTCTCTTTAACTGATTATAATTATAAAATGTTGTATAAACGTTGTCTGTAAAATTAATCCAGAAAAAAAGGTCTGTTTCTGAGGAATTCGAAAATAACTTCAACACGATGTTAATAAACTTAATGGGATCAACAAAGCAAACCTTCAAGCAGCAAAGACAAAGTCTTTGTAAGGTTCAAATTCAGCTGGAAGCGGAATGCTGCCTTTGACTGATTGCAATAACGAGAGTTGAGGATTATCGACGATTCATTACCCACGAGCTTTTGAAGCTGTTGGAGAGATTCGCCTATCTATATGCGAATATAATATAAAAGTACATTTTGTAAGGATTTGTTTCAGATGAAGCTCAGCTCATACTTTTTATAACAGCACTGCTTCCCACCACTCAGGTAGGGTACATTAACAAATGAGAGAGATTGCACACAGTTAGGTTCGAAAGAAAGTTACTTCCAAGAATTCTAAATGTCTAGTTATGAGATTTTACACCTGCCCTGCCATAGTTTTTCTCGTACTGCTCAACGGATGGAGATAAACTAGGCACTTTATTCTTAGTTAGCACATGGGCATATTATACAGCGGCGGAATTACACATTTGCCGCCAGTAGGCTATTAAAATTTTGCCGCCTCACCTATAAAAATCATGGAGGCCCCAAATTTGCCACCCCTAAAATCTACCGTCCTAGGCTTCAGCCTACTCAGCCTACTAGTAAATCCGCCACTGGGCACATATGAATCGAGATCACGGTGGCCAAAAAACGCGATTGTAAAAATAGCATACGCCAAAAATATAGCATCATTTAAACCTTCCTAAAGTTCATAAAGTGAACGAAGTTCAAACTCAAGATATAATTAATATCAAGTATCAAATCTAATCGAGATATCGGTCATTGGAATTCCGGCAACGAAGAAAACCGTCAAGTAATGCACGCAAATTATATTTTATCGGTATACCTTCCCATTGTTGAAAGTTTCATCTTGAGAATTTCGTTTAGAAATCAAATGAATTGTGTTTGAAAATGTTTTCTGTTTGGCCTTTGCGGTTTGTGGTGTGTAAACGGAATGTTATTTGACATTGACCGATTTGTTTTCTGGTCTTTATTTACTTTGTTTGTGTAACATAACAATACTGTTAATATTTGTGGTTATCATTATTGTATAGAGCAAATGATTCATATTTCATTGATAGCAATCGCTATCAATGTATCATTTGATTGATTGAAGCGTCTTAGGCATAGTCTGTACCAAGGTTGAGTTTGTCTTCTCATATTTTGCCAAGTCCGACTTGTTACGATTCCTTAAAAAACAGAACGCGGCAGAAACAAGTTCATTCGTTTGAGAAACCTGGTGACTGAAAGCGCTCACAACTGAACGAAGCGAACCAAACACTCAGCCGCCGAGCCTTTTTCCCAACTAAGTCGGGGTCGGCTTTCAGTCTAACTACGATACGGCCGAACTTCGTTATTTTACGTAAAGCGACTGCATTCAAGACCTCCACAACCCTAGTACTAGGCGATATGAAAGTTCTGTAGTTAGACCAGGTTGTCAGACTTTTTAGGGCTCCAAGTACCCGTAACGATGTAACGATTGCCACAGATGTTCGTATGGCAACCGGGACCGACTGCTGAACGTGCTCCCCGAGGCACGGAGGGGTCTCAATGTGTTAATAATGGTCACCCATCCTAAGACGAACCTGGCTAGTATTACTTAACTTTGTAATGTGCTAACCAACTCGGTTACCACTAAGCTACGAGCCCCTCTCGAACAAACATTACTCTGCGGAATTGACTATAATGTTTATTGTTTCTTTATGGCATTATTATACAGTTAGGAGGGGAATTTAATCCTGACATTTAGAAGCTGGTGTGCTCAACAAAGCGAAGCATACCTCCAAAGGCTTTTTGTAAGTTTTCAACTTCGGCTGCATGCGGAGTGCTTCCTTTGACTGAGTACGAAAACGCGCGTTGAGGATTAATTATCCACGATTCATTACTCACGAGCCGTACTGAGTCTTAGGAGAGCTTTTGACTACCTGTATCTGTTTAATTTCATAGGGTAGTGTGTGTTCTGAAGATTTGTGAAGATAAGGGGGTGGCTAGGTTTTATCATAGCACCACTTATCACCGTTAAGGTATCACTCAAGCTGAAAGGTTGCGTGCTGTTTTTTTGGAACCTTTTTAGCGTTTGAGACGCCCTAATTGTGAAATATTTTTTCAGCAATAGTTTTTCTAAGTCACGACTTTGTGGAGTGCTTTAAAATAGGCTTACAAGGGTTAATTTCAGTAAAGACAGCCAGGATTGTAAAAGGTTAGGTCAACCGATTTCAGATCCTATCATTAAGCGGGTAAAGTGAGCTTATAATATGACCTTCGAACTTCGTTTGATGAAAGTAGACATGTGTGGTATCGTTGGAAAATTCATAATACAAGATATTCACGAAATTAAGAAAAAATCGCCATTATTTTTTCATATATTACCTCCACATGGCCTTCAGTTGGTCGCACGTAGGTTCATCAGTTTTAGCTAGCTCCCGGTCCCTGACGCGTGACGGCCTCGGCGAGAGCAGCGCCTCCTGGTCGAGGCGCTGCGCTAACACGGCGCACGCGCACCCAAACACGCTCCACACGCTCCAAACACGGAACAACGACCACATCGCTGTGAACAAACAAATAGTACACAGTTAGTACATGCCTATTTCTTATGTAAGGTCTTTACCGAGCGTAAATATATTACGTATATTACAGCAGGTAATAAAAAGCTAAAGATCTCATCTTACTTATGAGCGTTCATCTCAATTTTAACTTTGTTTTGTGTTTTTTAGGAATTTTACTTATTTGTCAACCCTATCATTTTTGATTAAATATTTTACTATGTTTAT
Organism: Euplagia quadripunctaria; assembly: GCA_963859945.1. Lineage (NCBI taxonomy): Eukaryota > Metazoa > Arthropoda > Insecta > Lepidoptera > Erebidae > Euplagia > Euplagia quadripunctaria. Next base: position 5,769,800 of record OY982584.1, read on the forward strand.
TTTCTTATCTTGACCCCAGTGGCATTTTTAAATATTTGTAATCCACTTTTTTTTTACTGTCAATGATTTTAAACAGAAAGCTAACGGGTATGACACCTGCACACATCGCACACAAGACCGCCTGATTCCAAACTAGGCAGTGCTCATAAACATCCTTTTTTTTTACTGAATACATACGTATTTTAGATAAATTACAACCACACACAGAACAAAATGATCATGCTCATCAAAAAATTATTTGTCCTGGGTGAGAATCGTACCTCGTCGTCCTCTGGCTCAGCAGTCTCGACCACTAACGACTAGACCAACAGGCCAGACAAGAATAAAGGGAGGCGTATCTATTTGATTTAAAATAATGTAACTAATATTATGAAACAATTTATTTAAGACTCGATCCATAGACTATGGAGAGTCTAAAAGTTTAAATTGAGTTACAAGTTTAACAGATTTTACTCTGTGCCATAAATGACAAAGTTCGCGACATCTTGTGAAACTAGAGGACAAGTTAAAGTTCAAAGATTGTGTCGAATAGATATTCTGTAATTCTTAATCCCAAAAGTTTCATCAAAGGACTTCTAGCTTTCGAATTTATGTAAAAAAATTGATTTTTAACTTAAACTTACTAAAACTTATTTACTAAACTAAAACTTGCAAACACGTGGCAAGTCATACATACTTTTAACAGATTTTATGAAAGAAGGGAAAGAATCTACTTTCTTGTTATTAATCTTATATCCATTTAACAAAATATCTATCGGACTTTTGATTAAGTTTTTTATACCGACGTGGACCTAGTCACAGGCATTCAGCTAAGCTGAGGGTGTTAACATGAATATCAGATACTTGGGACCAATGTTACTAGTATTCTTTTAAAAATATAAATTCAGAAACTTCGATCATATATACCATAGATGTTTGATCGGCTCTCAATAAATGCCACCAACTAAACTGTGCTTAAATGCAGTTCTTTTGTAAGCACAGTTGAGCTGCCAGACGCATCGCGCCCGCGCTAGCGGTGTGACGTTTTAGGCGTAGCCGAAAAAATCTAAAACTATGCTTTAGAAATTATACAAAGAAGGCATGATATGTCGTACATTCGGTAAGTTTAATATTTTTATGTTAGCTTTAATTTTTAAAGTATAATATGCACAAGAACATTCATTGTATGGTCTGGCTTATCATTTTGATGGAATATTAAATGCATAATAATATACACGTAAAGTATGTGGAACTATTTGACTCGCTTTTCGTTGGGGAACTTTTATTTATGCTATATTTGATGTGACTTCAGAAAACACCAAATATTTTTATTTAAATTAAAAACTGTACAGGATTGCCGAATTATTTTCTTAGCGATATTTTCTAGTAGAAAATTCTAAAGAGCGCGAAGTCTTGGAAACGGTATTAACGGTAATAAGTTGCCTCCTATATTAGGAGGGAACAGAAATATAGTCTTTAAAATATGGATATGTAACCTCTACTTAGCTTTTCGAGAATATAGAATTGGATATATCATATTGCAAGTACATTTTTGAAAACGAAATAGTGTTTCACCTGCGTAAGTCCCGGTGCTGTGGGAATATCGGTAAAAAAATCCAACTATCTACAAGTTTCATCGCAATCGGTTCAGTAGTTTTTGCGTGAAAGAGTAACAAACATGCATACATCAAAAACTTTTACGTTTATAATATTAGTAGGTTAAAGACGTGGGTTACACTGAAAGTTTTGGGTAACTCATTAATAAAACAATTTAAATGTAAAGTAAAATATTTACTGCTTTTCGAAGTATTCTCCATTGAGCATTTTAAACACTTTTTCATTCAGTCAGTCAGTTTTTCACGTGCTGGTTGAAAGCCATCACGGCCTCTTACGGCCCCTTAAATGTCATACCTCTTATCAAATCTTGAATTTTTGGAAAAATAAAGAAATCGCATGGTGCCAGGTCTGGACTACGTGCGGGATAGGTCACTACCTCTACCTTTTCAGAAGTTAAAAATGACTTTGTCTTGTTCGCGGTGTACGCCGAAGCATTGTCATGGTTCAATAGGATGCGACTTCTTGGTCGTTTTTCCCTAACTTTTTCAAAAACACTGGGCAAACAAATAAAGGGGTACCACACACAGCATTAACTGTCTTTTGTTCTTCAAGTGGGATCGTGCAGACAGGACCCGTCCGGGAGAAAAAAAATGCAATAACTTTTTTACCTACGTTTCTCGCCTACCTCAATTTTGTTGGTTTGCTGTCACCTTCGAATACCCATACAGAAGACTTTGAAGACAAGCAGTGCAGTCTTACGGAGTCAGTGAACTTTTAAAATCATAAAAAATCATCGAGCTAAAATCTTTTCGCGTTAATTCCATTTTTGCTACAGACGGCGAACTTCACTTGTGATAAAAAACAATTGACAAGCGATTTCCCGCCATTTTTTTAAATCAATGATTGAGTTTCGCCACAATCCAAAAGTTGAAGTTGAGTTTCTTAATTATGTATTTATCCACGAGAATTAACGCCATCACGAAAAGGTTTTACATAACTCTGAATTGCCTGACGTTGGACATGGAAATACATAATTATATCATGGAACGCGAAAGTTTAAAAATGTTTTTTTCTTTTCTTTTTTTTTCTTGATCCCGGTTGGAATAACATAAATGGCTCCACAACAGCCCAACCCTGCAGGCGGTGTAACTAAGGCCAAGGTTGGCAAGTCTAGGAACTATGACTTGGGAAACGGAGTCGTGCGCTTGTCGAAGTCCAAGATGTTCCACAAGAAGGCCAAGTATAGGTATGTGGGCAAAAAGAACCCCAAACCTGAGAAACCCAAAAAATTCTCAGTTGTTGTGAAGCAAATTGGGGGAGAGAAGAATAGAAGAACTCGTACTGTGTTGCTTCGCCGTAGGAGGTAATTTTACCACACTCAGGACAAGATCTGCTCCCGTCCCCATCATAAGACTTTCAGCAAGCACGTACGCGGGATTAGGCCTACGCTCACCCCTGGTACCATCTGCTTGCTGGTCGTCACGCTGGCAAGCGTGTTGTGCTTGTCGGAGTCCTGCCCAGTGGTTTGCTTCTTATTACTGGACCATTCGCTTTTAACTCGTGCCCCCTGAGACGCATCCCACAGCACTATGTGATTGGCACATCCACCAAGTTGGACCTTGGAGACTTCAAGCTCCCTGAACACCTTAATGATGAGTACTTCAAAAAGAATAAGAAGAGTTTCAAACGCAGAGTCAAGCGCAAGCAGGGTGAAGACATCTTTGCCTCCAAGAAAGAGAAATACGTGCCGTCGGAACAGCGCAAAACAGACCAGAAGACAGTAGACGAGCTGGTGGTGAAGGCAATCGGCAAGCGCGCCGACAAGAAGCCGTTGCGAGGCTACCTTAAATCCGCCTTCGGTCTGCGCTCTAGCCAGTTCTCGCACAGGATGAAATTCTAGATACTAGAGATCGCGTGGTGAGCTGTCATTGTATAGACTTACTTACCATGACAGGTAATCACATATACTGGACGCGTGTAATTTCATTAAACCGTTTTCACGTAATTAACATTTAAAGTTGTAAGACATATTGTTTAAAAATATTCATTCGTCACTTCTTCTCTGTATAAACTATAAGTGTCCGAAATTTCATACTCCTCCGTCCACCCAATTTTCGTAAAAAGGGATCCAAAGTTTTCGCTTCACGTATTAATATATAGATAAGGCACAATAAACATCTGTGAAAAATATATATCATTCGAAATTCAAACATTTATGAGTGGTTAAGAGCGCAGAACTTTCAGTGTACCCTATTAGGATACATGTATTTATTAATACATCCACGTCTTGCATTATATTTAACTAAACCGCTATATCACTTTCCCAGATACCAAAAAAGAAACCTATATTGGCAACATTAAAAGTGTAGCTAATCACCAATCGTCATCATCAATCAGCTCAGTCATCGGACTCCTGAAAATAGGCTATGTAGAAGTCTTTTGGTAGATGCCTTTGGTTTGCAACTGATAAAGGGAAAAATTATTCATGATGAAATCCTGCTTGTTTAACTTTCAGCAGCAGAAAAATCTTGCAAAGAAATCTTGCAGTAAATATGCGAGAAAGGTAGTGTAGAAGAAAATTCCAGAAATGTTATAACAAACTTACAAAGAAGAGGGTTGTAGGGCATACTGCTCATATATTAAGTACGTAAATCCTTAACAAGTTTCGACATGATATTGTGTTTCACACGAGCTCTTTTATTACAAAATATATATTATATACACCGTTCATAGAACGATCCAGTTGGATGAAGCTCTTTATGCACTTGTCAGAACTTGTTCCGAGTTGTTATGTGCATGAGTGCAGCGTATCGGAATACAACCAAGACACAATGTTTTGTCTATTGTTTCCCACATGAGTTAGAGACGAGTGTGACACCTTTGTTTGCCATATTATTAATATCGATTCGAGCAATATTAATTCAAAATTGATTCAAGATGTCGTATTCGTTTTTAACCGTGGAAAAAAAAGGTTCTTAATTCGACCGGAGATATATATTTTATTAATTAATGTTCAGCCCTCACTCTGTTATTTACACAGCAATCTAAATAAGGTAACCTTATTTCGATTTCTGTGGTTATTTATAAACCGATTTTGATGATTCTTTTTTGTTAGATAGGGATTATACCTCAAGGGTGGTCCCATTTCAAGAAAATCAAGATCTGATGACAGGATTCTGATAAAATTGAGAGAAACTCGAAAATTGTTTGCACGAATAGTGTTTCTATTTACTTTTCATAACTTAATTAGGTATTTGCGTTTAGGATTCATCACATCGTACGGCTGAGCTGATGATGGAAACCATACCTTTCCTAAACAATTAGAAGATAGATTTAAAAACAATGGTTTTAGTGTCAGAAACCCCTTAATTTGCTTTGAAGAAAAGACATTTGATAGCGGTTTAAAATATTTAGTATTAAATGTATTAAAATATAGTAGTTGTTGGGTGTTGTTTGGCGCCGTCCCAAGATTATAAAATTTGAGTTTTGAGTCTTGAATATTGGGCTTATTTACATAAGTAGATAAGCCCAATATTCAAGGCTTATAAGGTTTATTTATTTTTTGCTTTTTACTTCTTTTTCGTCGGTTAAATTTTTTGTTAAAAAGTTTTTTATATTTGTCATGCTTTGATTTATTTTCCGAACGTTTGAAATTATTTCACAAACATAAGCATGCACTTCAAATCAAGTCAAGATTGAAATTGTTAAATGTTATGCTACATTCTTATGAGTTTATCTACTATCTTCTTCTTGGTAAATGCGGGCCCCAGCTAACAAAGTCCAATGCAACATCTTAATTACGGCCCGCACTAACAAATTCTCTGTTGTAAAACACCATGTGATATAAAGTTGGTTCGATATGTCATTCTTTATTGGTTCTGGTAAGGTGTAGGATTCCTTGTAGATGTTGGTACACAGAATGGACTTAATTAAAACAGTTTTATTTAATATTAGCTTTTATTTATAAGCTCGTGGTTAAAAATGTATAGAGAATATAAGTACGAAAATGTTGAAAACGAAAAGATGCACATCGAACGTCAAAATAATCAATTTTGCAATCCGATATGCTTCTTTTTGTTTTCGTTAAATGCTCTAATGTCCTTCGGAATATAAATGAAAAAAAAATACTTTTATGGATATCTTAAATCTATAGATTTAGGATTCCAAATGTTAGGTATTAATAATATCGTCGTATATTCAAGGTTGCTAAGCTTCAGTCTCGATATAAAATAAATAATAGAACCAGGTAGATAGTTTTTTATTAAATAACTGTCGCGATATTACAAACACTTATTCAATTAACTTATTATTATAAAGATAATAGACTAAATATATTTACATAAACCTGAACTAACAATAACCAAAGAAAAATTAAAAATTGATTATTTACATGCGTCATAAAATTCTCTTTTGCATCGTCACTAGTCAGCATTCCCAGAGTCTAGCAGCTTTGCCACGTTGTATGGCAATGCTAATTCTCTGTGCAAAGAAAAGGCCACTAGTGAGAAACGTCTAACAATCATCCTATATTACTACCCAACTTAGTAGATACACCTACGCAGTCCCAAGTATCCCTTCGTATCTCAAACGCAAAGATATATATTGAGATTTGTTTACGCTTCATATGTACTTATGTGGTTTGTTTGTGTAATACATCGTTATTCGGACAAAAACTACTGTTTTTGTTTAAAAGGGTCCAGTGTTATCGAGAACGCCCACGCTTTTCCTATTTTACGCGACTATGGCGATGCGTGACGTGTTAAGCTTGACGTGTAGCATCAACAGCGATTTCGTCGCACCCTTAAGGTTTTTTTTTCTTTTTTTTTTTTTAAAGATAACTCCCGCATTAGGAATTACTCCTGTGTCGCGGGGGACTTTACAAACATAGAAACAACGGATACAAAGAACACCCAGACTCAGGTGGGAATCGAACCCACGACCTATAAGCATAGCGGTCAGGGTCACTAAACACTAGACCAACAGGCCAGTCATTTGCAGGCCAGTGATTGTAAATAGATCCGAAATTAATTCAATCAAATTGACAACAATGAGACTCGAACGAAGTTAGGGAAAAAATATTTTCCTTTTTTTATTGATAACTCTAAAACTCGTCAGTAGGTACTAAACAAAAAAAAATGGAAAATGCGTTGACAAACACCGGGAAAAGGGCACTGAACTGTTTTCAATTAATAGCCAGCATTCATATAGGATTTTTATATTGCAACTGGCAGTTCTCGCGCGACTTCGCTCGCGTGTACATTTTTATATATTTTTGCGCGGAACCCTAATTCTTTTTTCAAAAATAAAAGTATCCTAAGTTACTCCTTATAAGACCAGCTATCTGCCAGTGAAAGTGCCGTGGGAATCGGTCCACCTGTTCCGGAGATTAGCCAAACCAAACAGGCAGACAGGTGGACAGACAGACAGACAAAAATTTTAAAAACTGATTTTTAGGTATATTTATCGTGCAAATGACTGTATGAGTTTAAAAAATAACTATTGTTTGGACATTACAAACAGACACTTCAATTTTATTTATTTGTATGTATTGATGATGATGATAGCGAGCTAAAAAACCGGCAAGCTGACTAAGAACAAACGAAGCAATGGTTAATCGTGGGAGAGCCACGCTTCGACACGTATGGGCTGGCTCGACCGGAGTGACAGAATAGGATAGAATAATATTTATTGTACACCGACATATTGCTTAAAATAAATACACACAGTGGATATGTACAATAGGCGGCCTTATCGCCAAGAGCGATCTCTTACAGACAACTTTTGGATGGACAAAATCGATAATAGATATAAGAATAATGGGTAGCTTTGGTGTAAAATAAGAGTAAAGAGAAAAATGCATTTACCTAGTTCAGAGGAACTATAACGTGATATCACGGCCTCACAGGAAACCAGCGTGAAGCAATACTACCGTTGTGTTTCGCCGCGTGGGTGAGGCTACCGGAGACTAAAACCCCCCTCCATTTTCCACCTCCCACCTTAAAGGCTTGCAACGCACTTGTGTTGCAGGCGGAGGTAGTCACTCACCATCAGGTCTTACCCGTATTTTTTAAAGAATGGGTTCAAACCCACAACGCCGGATACGGTGCTAGTTAGGAGCCTAGATGACCACATAAAGCTAGTGTATTATTTGAAGAAACTTTTCTTCTCAATCTCTATGTTTATGTTCTCTGTTCGCAGTATGGTGAATTGTAGAGAATGCCAATGTCATTTACTCCGCATATGTTCCTAGTGAATAACGTATCACTGCATATCACTACATCATCACTATATATTATAAAACAAAGGCCCCCGCCGCGTCTGTCTGTTCGCGATAAACTGGAAAACTACCAAACGGATTTTCCTGCGGTTTTCACCAATAGACAGAGTGATTCAAGAGGAAGGTTTAGATGTATAATTTGTTAACGTTTTGTGTAAATTGATTGAAATATGATGATGATTGTTGAAGATGTCTCTACTACCCGTGCGAAGCCGGGGCGGGTTGCTAGTAAATGAATAAACGAATCCACTCAGAGATAGTAAAGGTCGGCACAAATTAGGACGCTTCACCCTCTGTTTACAGCCGGCAACTGATGCGTTCACTGTGTTTGTATTACGAAGTACCTATTGCCTGAAACTATAATAATGGCTCTGTCCAAACGCGTATTTTACTACGTACATATATTGTACATGTTGTGTCCCTGTACATCCATTACATAACATGTAAGTGTAAAATTTAACTGTTCGTCGGTATTATATCCGAACTAATATATGTATATGGGCGTACCCAGCTTTTAGCCCAGGGTTAGCAAGATTTGTTGTTGTCAACGGGGAGAGGGGGGGGGGCAAAATTCATTCTTGTCGGTCCAGGGGGGGGGGCAATTATTTTTGTCGGTCCATGTTTGGGGGGCTTAAGCTTGCTAAAACCAGAAAACCAGGGGGGGGGAACCAGCTGCTCTCCCCTGCCCTTCCTCCTCGGTACGCCCATGCTAATACATGTACACGAGCGAAGACGGGGGCAGAAGCTAGTAATTTATGAGGGTTCTTCGACAAGTTTACTTTAAATACATATTTAATTATTGGGAACTCTCTAACTCTCTCTCTGCCCATAGGTCGCACGCGCCATCCCGTGCGTATTCATTAACCGCATATTATTATTATAGGCCTTAAACACTACGCCCGGGAGTGCTTTTCTCTATGATTGCCATAAGTGTTAAGAAGTGCTATTTTATTAATCCGCTTATAGTGTCGTAGTGTGCAATTTGCACAATTTGAAATAATGTCGTAGTTTTATGAAAGTAACATTTCTTAGTTCATTTTAGGCTTCCGTACTCAAAGGGTAAAAACGGAACCCTATTACTAAGACTCCACTGTCCGTCCGTCTGTCTGTCTGTCTGTCACCAGGCGGTATCTCGTGATCCGTAATAGGTAGACAGTTGAAATTTTCACAGAATGTATATATCTGCTGCCGCTATAACAAAAAATAATAAAAATTAAAGGGCTCCCCTACTAGAGACGTATTTTTTTTGGCTAATAGTATTAAATCTTGTACGATGGTGCGGAACCCTTCATGCGCGAGTCTGACTCGCACTTGGCCGGGTTTTTAGTATACTGCTCGTTCCGCTTGTGCTTTTACTCGGTGTTCTGTATAATAATTGTAAAACCAATGTTTCTTTTTAAATACTAAGCCATCGCTAAACTGAGTATCTATTTGTGCATATAATTTAAGACAGTAATAAAAGCGTATATACCACTGAGCCCTCGTGTTTAGCCCTTCTGAGCAAGCCGGTGGTACGACGTCGATATATTTTTGTACTGCACTACTAAGCGAGTTAGGCTTGGTATAGCTAATGCCACAATATTGTCCATTCCGGTATAGGGTTCTCTATCTGAGAAAGTAAATACGGAACGCTTATCTGTGCACTGCGTCGTTCTTCCTTCTATCCTACCATTTCATTCCTACCGCTCCCAAGTTAGGTAACACAATAAAAAACACGGTCACCTATATCAAAGGTTAAGATACTCGTAAAACTCACATAAAATCTACAGGATGGTTACTTCCCGTTGACCTAGATCCCTGAAATTTTGAAGAAGCCATATCGTTTTGCACAAGCTAAGGAAAATATCAGAAAACCGTTTGTTTTAGTAAAATAGCTTTTTTTTCGGTTTCACTAGAGATGTGTGAGGCAGTTAAGTGGTGAAGCTAAGCTACGAAAACTTGTGTCACATTCGACTAGAGCCAAACATTTACTCTTACTCTCACAGATACACTAGCCCGTCCAACGATGACACAAAACGAATTTTATTTTTAGGAATTTACGTACCATTCTTAAAGAAATGTATTTTTTTTTTGTCCATTTTCTTCCCTCCACATCTTCTTAAGTTTTGATCCTAGCAAAAAAATGTTTAAAAACTTTTTTGTAGAAAATTTTATGTTAATTACTTTAATTTAAAAATATTTTTTACCATAGGCCGTCATTTTCGAGTCATTTACGAAAAACTAAAAAAAATGGACCTTTAAACCGCCACCGTTAGCTCCACCACCATCTAACAGTACTTTAAGTATGTTGTTTAACACACCTTTACCTACAACTGTGCCAAAATTGGCATTTACATGAGTTATTTCCCCTATTTTTCTTTCGTTGACTGGGCTACACACTGTGCGAGTAAGATGTTCTATGAAAATGCGCGAAGCGAGTAATGTGCGATGCATTTGGTACGCGTACTTTAAAAAGCTGGCTATAACACTCGCAAGCCCTTTGCACGAAACCTATCCTTAGCATGCATCTATAGTTGCATATCTGCATATCCTTAGCACATATTCGTCGCTTTAATTAGTATGGAATAACTAGAGTTACACTAAACTAAGCTTTGAAAAACGATCAATCCTAATCCGGCCTGAATCTAAAATTTATTTATTTCTGTTTCTTTTTTTAACTGTAAAAACCTTAGTAACTAACTAGGTACTTACACTACGTCTACATCACACATTCGTTTGTAGTTAATAAGTAATTTTAAATGTTATTAAAGTACTTTAAGTAATTAATTATCACAACGTCACAGATAAGATAATAGTTTGACAATGCAATCATGAACCACATAAATTTATATCCTAGACTAAAGCTATTAGTTTAAATATAAAGATTCAGTTTCTCAGTCTCACTAATTTTGGAGAAAAAAATACGTAGCGTTGCGTTGCTCAGTTATAAAACCTTTAGTAAACTATTATTAGAAGTAGACGTTATAATATGATTCAAGAGTTGACTTGTCTTTTAAAAAAACCGGACAACAACAACGACTCTGACTCTCCCACCGAGAATTCCGTGAGCAAACACACTTGTATGTAGATAGTACGTCCATCTCGGGAATCAATTCTCGAATATTTCTCCCCGTCTTTTCCAAAAGACAAACTTAACTTTGCGGTTGCGATGTACGACAAAGTCAACTTACCAACTGCAAAATATGAGTTCGTAATCACAAAATCTATTTTTTATGTGATATAACAACAAATTAACTACTTTCAGATTTTTTCCTTTACTTGTGCTGTGAGACCTTGCTTCTTACCAAATTTCATGATTCTAGGTTAATGGAAAGTACCGTATAGGTTTTGATTTACCTGCGAAATGTTAAAATTTGATCAAATCTAAGGCTTAAGTGGCCATATCTTTTGATTGTGTTGACTTAAAAGCTTGATTTTTTACAGCTTCAAGGGACCGCAGATGTATGTATTTGGTATTAATTTCTATTTGATGCATCCACGGGTTCCTGAGAAAAAGGGTCTTGACAGACAGACAGACAGACGGACAATAAAGTGATCTTATAAGGGTTTCTTTTTTCTTTTGAGGAACGGAACCCTAAAAATTAAGCCAATCAATTATGTTACAGTTAATTTTTTTTGCAAAATTTTCAAATTTTTTCATGAAATGTTTACCATTTTTCTTTAGTTTAGGTTTTTAGATTCGTTCGTACTATTACGAAAAATTCATCAAGCCATTCTCAAGTAATGAGTGTACTAACAAACAATATTTCATTGTTATTATGTAAATAGAAGATAGATAAATATTTCTAAAACCAGACTTCGTATTATACATAGGAGAAGTTTGTAAATAATTTATTAAATTTAAGGCAACAATCTAACGCAACTTATTAGTCATTTCACACTAGTTCAAAACTTGCTCATACGACTAGTAATTGATGAATACATCTGCTATAACAATGTATCATTAAAACTTTGGAGAGGTAGAATATATTAAAGGGGTCGTAGCAACCCTATCTATACAAGAATAACATTAATTGGGTGGTTGTACAAATTAATTATTGAGTACATAACGTCTGAGATCCCCCATTTATTATCTAGGCAGACATTTAATTGGTACGTTGAAGGATTTTTTGGTAAAAAATGAGTACAAGATGGCCTTGTGCTGTTTGTTTTCTTGCAAAGCTAATATTAATTAATTTTTATAAGTGGAAACTTTTTAAGGACAAAATAAACAAGAATGGTCGTGCATATCTTATCTCATAAAACTTGACGAAGCAGAGCTATCATTTTCCAAGATTGTATGGAAATATCCTCTATGGATCTTGATGTGTTAGTAAAAATATCATCACTACAAAGTCCCCCTGCCACGTGTGTTTGTTCGCGATAAATTCAAAAACTACTGAACGAATTTTCATGCGGTTTTCACCAATAGACATGCATTGTAAAGGTTGTTTGTTAGAGAAACCCAGTGTGGTTGTAGAAATATGTATATTTATGTTGTTGTTTTTTTTTTATTGTTGTTCGAAAACCGAGGACCGGGTACTATGGAGCACATTGGGAGAGGCGTATGTCCAGCAGTGGACTAGAATAGGCTAATTGTTTGTTTGATGTTGTTTCCATAGTTGTAGTATAATTAAAAGGGAGCTAGTTAACTAGCATACAATATCTTTTATATTGACCCAATTCCGTGCGTCATCACTATTCGTTAATTCTACTGATAGATATAAAATGCAGTTTTAAATAATGAATTAAGGCAATATGCCACAGACAGGATGAGCATGAGTATCATGAGGAAGGTTTAAGTGTATATTTTGTTAAGGTTTTGTGTAAAATGACTGAAATATGACAATGATTGTTGAAGATGTCGAAAAACCAATACAAGCTTTGCTTTAATACGGGTAGCAACCCGTACGAAGCCGGGACGGATTGCTAATCTGTTACAATCAGACTAATAATTTTTATTCGTAACTAGCAGTTTTCCACAATTTCGGTTATGGTCATTATGGTCACTGCGCCACTTCTAAGGGCCGTAGCGTGATGTTATGTTTGTTTTCTATAATCTTCCTCAAGAATTAGACTATCAAATGCGTTCACGTGAAAAATTAAATTCTGCAGATTAGATTGTAATAAAATTAATCAGAGAAGCAGCTTTGACAAAATTGTGTACGAAAGAGAAATAAGGAATTATTGCTGTACCGTATGTCATATCCTCAAAAACTAATGAACTGCACAATGTGGGTGGTTAAATTAAAGCCAAAAGTCATTTACTTGTGTTTGAAATGAGATGCAATGCTAAATTTACTTTAATCAAGGACTTCAGCTTGTCTAGCCGGGTTTATGCATCATAAATTGTCTGGTAAAGGTGTAATTTTAAGACTATATATCTCTAGCAAAATAGGTGTACACATTTAATTATCTATGGAAACTGTTGGTTATGTCAAAATCGAATTGACTAACGCCGCATTCCTATAATCAAGAAACGATTCGTTTTGCTTACGGACGGTAAATTTCCTTGAATTTCAACGAAAATGTTACTGCCCGTAAGCAAAACGAATTTCTTGAAACGTTTCTTGATTATAGGAACGCGACATAACTATCACTCGGTATTCCATCACAAGGCGTTTGGGGTGAACCCTCGACAGGCTTTGAACACATGTCAAAACAGTAGTGGTTCACATTAGACAGTCCCGACCCCTTCTTTTTCTAGGCACAGCAGCTCTATCTGTCCCTTCAAGAAATGACATACAAAAGCGTTCATCACTCTGTCCGTCTTTTAGACGAGAGAAGGATGGTTCTCTTTCCTTTCTTTTCTATCGGCTCTACGGCAACGAAACACCCGCACCCGTTTCACCCGAGTAAGTCCCGATCCCGTTGGAATATCGGGTTAAAAAGTAGCCTATATGTTAATCCAGGTCTCCAGCTATCTACATACCAAGTTTCATCGCAATCGGTTCAGTAGTTTTTGCGTGAAAGAGTAACAAACATCCATCCATCCATCCATACTCACAAACTTTCACGTTTGTAATATTAGTAGGATTAAAATACGTTTTGATTCGTATATATGTACATATATATAACGAATCAAATTAAAACCCTCTTTTAACCCTTTTGGGAGTCCGTGAGGTTCGATATCGAAACAGTAATTCCATCTACCTTTCAAATTCTTATAGGAATACTAGTAACCCGCCCCGGCTTCGCACGGGTAGCAGAGACATCGTCAACAATCATCAACATATTTATATCAATTTACACAAAATCTTAACGAACTATACACCTAAATCTTTCTCATGAATCATTCTGTCTATTAGTGAAAACCGCATGAAAATCCGTTCAGTACTTTTTCAGTTTATCGCGAACAGACAGACAGACGCGGCGGGGGACTTTCTTTCATAATATGTAGTGATTAACAGTTTATAAAAAACTATCGCGTTCCATGATATTCGATAACAATAATGGAAATTATCTCGAACGTTTTCGGTATTTACTTTTAACCACCTTACGTTTCGAAAAGGTGTGAAACCTGGTCGAAACCTGGCCGTGGTTACTTGGGTGATTGGTGTCAGCAAGTGAGGTATGTCCCTACTAAAAGTACCGAATAGAAAGCAACGATATTGCTTAAAAATGTTAAAATAATATAACTTAATCTTCTAATATATATTTAACCTTAAAATTCAAGCGCCATTAAGCCTTGATTTCGAACACCTCCTTGGCTTCGCCGTATTTACAAAGAGAGGCCAGATATCGCCCTTATTGTGTTTTTTTAATCTCTCAAGCGCTAAAAATACTCGTACCTGAAATACTTGTGTGTAACATAGGAACACGGTGAAACCAAACAATGGATTTAAGTCTTTGTGATGTAAATATAATGCGTGATTTGATTGTCGACAATAAGTACCATTTTATATTTAGACTGTCTCTTGGAGAACGTTGTGTTCCACCGAGCATTTCGAGTGTCGCAAGTGTAATTAAAAAGAAATATTCTAGGACTTACTTACATATATAACACATCGGTATCTACGTACATAGACAGACATATATATGCATACAAGCATTTGCACTGACCGTGAATCGAAACCACGACCCCGTCGTGGCAGTCGAATGCACTACCACCGCGCCACAGAGGTAGTCAAAATAAATGTATGTAAAAAAGGAATCGACTCATTCATATTATTGAAATCCCTGTCTAGGGCTCCTCGAACTACTGGTAGGACTAGATGGAATAAAGGCACCTTTCACAGACAATTATTTTATTTTTGTTCTGATTTTTATTTTTCCGGGCCACGACAATTTACTATTTAATAAGAAAAATTGACATTTATAGAAGTATGTAGATTATTTATTGGAAGGGAAGAATAATATTCCACTCATTTTAACGGATTCGCGAGATAATGTTTCGAAAAGTTTAATTGTTCCGGTACGTTTATAGTTTATTACAGACTAGAAAAAAAATGTCTACATGCAGCATAACATTAAGATATTATAAAAGATTTATTAGAATATTAAGAAAAAGTTTCAGAACATGTTCCAGTAGTTGCGTAAAACTGAGTAAAATACTTTTATTATTTACTCACTTTATTTTAACAGATATACAAATCTCTTTAGTCAAAACTAGTAGTTCCCCGTAAATACTTCTTCCTTAAGACATTCCTTGAGTTGTATTTACAACAAATGCTTTCAAATGCAAAAGTAAATTATCAAATCCAAGTTCCAGAGATTAGCGCTCTCCCACAAAACAAAATGATCTTAAAGAATAGATTTTTTTTGTTTTTTATTATATACTATAAAATCAATTACTAAGTAGATAAGTTTTGTTTATTGTTACACATATAGATAATTTATATGTGTCCTTTAGCACCTTGAATGCAATGAGCGACACTACATACACACAATTTTATAAAGGAATCATATTTGCGAAAACACATGTATTTTTTAAAAATATATCTGTGTAGGTAAGAACGTATCTTCAGCTTTTAAATTCAGGAAAATGGCTATAACATCGAACAGTAGTCACCCATAAAGCCGCGCTTCCTGTTTGATTCAATATCCGCCCTCGGCTCCGACTCCGAGTACATCCGATTCTCTACGATAAACGCCGAACGATTTTGAATAAAGAACTCCAGAATTGATCTGATTTGAATTTATTTTTGGAATTGGAATTTTAATTGAGATTTGGAAGGACATTTTGGTATTTATAATGGTTGAACAAACAAAAGAAAAGGCTTTTATGTGAAAATTTTGTCTGTTACGTTCGGATAGATTTGAACAATTTGATCCACCAAACCAAACATAAACTACTTTTTTACAAAACTATACGAGTTTTGACGTTTAATAAAGAAAAACTCATTTAAGCTGACAGCCAATTACCGTATTCGAAAATACCACTCAAAAATAAGACATTTACAATTAGGACTCGTGTCTCGTGCTCTCTCTGTCACTTTAAGGAATTATAACGAAACGAGACTTAATTAAATAATTAATTTATTTGAAGACATTAAGAGTAGGATGGCAGACCGTGGCAACAGATGGGAATAATAACAAAGGAGAAAAAGAAAGGCCTAACGGTTGATGTTGGGAAGTTGAATGTTTGTTACTGTGAATGTATGATATTAGTGAATGTTAAGATGCACCGGTTTATGTTGACAATAACCAATTGCAAAGGCGTAGACCCGAAAATGTTTAAATAATTTATTTGAATCGAACATATACCGATGAATGTTAACATACAATAAGGGGATTCCGTGAATCTTAGAATCAGTGATTTACGATATACGCGAAAATTAACTCATACAACCACCTTTTCTTCTAAAAGCGAGAATGCCATACAAATTCTAAGATACCGTCGCTTGAATCTGAGCTCATATAAGTTGTGTTTGAGTTCCGTGATTACGGACTTATCTTATCTTATACGGATATATGCATTTATTCATTACAAAATATATTCATTAATGCAACTAATTAATCCTGTCATAGTCTGTTTGTAGTTGCAATCATTTGTAAAGGACAAGATATAAACTATAACAAAAACAGACATAGCTCCATATTCAATAACCAACTCTAAAGGAGGATGCTCTTCATTCGAACTTTTTTTTGTACCTTATGCGAAATCTTGGCCGACTGTGACTACAGATTTTAATAATTTTGTTAATAGTCTAAAATTCAATAAACAATGTAACAATCATTTTTGTAGAATTCGTCTAGCTATTTAGATGAATTGTCAAAATATAATATCGTACATTCCAAAAACTAGCAACATCATAGTTTGATAAATACCTTGTAATTAACTGTATAAATTAGACAAAGGGTCGGTCTGACAACGACTAATAGACGAATTGTTCCCCAAACAGAGTGCGATAGACGCATCGTCCGGTACCAATCCGGTCGATAACGACCTTTAAAGCTAGGGACGGCCGTGTTTTATTCTGGAGTTTATTCTGGTAATTTGGAAAACTTTTTTTCCAGACTGCGGCGAAGCCTAAAATTGTTTTATGTTTGATCTGTATTTAAGCATGCATGTCCGTCACTATGTTATGTCGTTAGTTTTGTGTTTATTGCAGGATTATTGGGTACTTATACTAAAATTATAAAAATAAAAATGCCGGATTTTTGTTTTAAAAGATGATTACAAAAATATACACAACTATATTTTTATAAGTTAGTGGACATACATACATACGGATCGAATACAGACTCGACAGACATACTGTTTAATAAAGACTTACAAATCAACTAGGTATCGTATTGGCACTGTATCAAATTTGTGTTATTAACTAAGACCATATTTGTGATAATAGCGAAACGATAGCTCCATAAAAATAATATTGGGGATATTTCTTAGTCGTCGCTCCCCGGATCTTTTGCTGCCACACTCTAAGGCTCTAAGGCTGTCTCTTAGCCTTGCAGTTATTTCAAGAGGTATGAGTAGGGCTAGGTAGATTAAGTAAATGTTTTTTTTTATGTTAAGAACCATCTCCATTAGTGAGTTTCTGATTCAAAATGCTTTTAGGCTTAAGTGCATAAAGTACAGACAGACGATGTCGTACTATTGGCTAAAAACTTTTGAGATCTTAATAGTGTTCCGTCACTTGCTTGCTTCTATCAAAATAGTAAAGTCTTTTAAAATAATAATCATAGTTGGTGAAAAAATATTGAACGTGGTCGGATTACACGGGACCAAAAATAAAGCTGCCAAAATGTGGGTGCCTAATACGCATTAAGCTCATCACACACTATACTGTCACGGTAACGGCACGGCTCCACCCCAGCAATTAAGTTGTCATTCAAATCTGAGCTTTAGAACGTGGTCGTATAAACGGCGGGCAGCAAGCGCGCTTGCTGCAACCATACAACTCGACTCGGAGTCGGCGCGCTGTAAGCTCGCGGTCCGCGTGCTTACAGCGCGCGGTCCGCGTGCTTTCAGCGCGCCGACTGCGAGCTGCCAGCGAAAAACTTCGCGTCGTGTATATGAAGACGATGAAATTAGCTTGCTCCTCGCCGGCGACGCGTGGTAAAACACTGCCGGCTAGCGGTAGCCTCAATTTCAGGCGGTGCCGTGCTGTAGCTGTGCCGTTGTAGTGTATGGTGACCTTTAGCCTTGCAAGTGAGCTACGTAATGCGTCAATTTATAAAAGGAATATCGAGGCAATAATAAAATCAGCAAAAAGTGATAACAGGGGACGTTTAAAACCAAATGATATAATTTTTACTCACTTTGACTGATATATTCCAAAGCCATTTGAATCCAAAAAGAAATTCATCTTATATTTTCCACGGAAAATACCAAGGGATGAAATGAAAGAAGATAAGTCACTTTTGGGCAAATATTTTTCCGTATTCCCGGGTCCTAAGGGATGTAAACAGATCACAAAATGGAATCATGCATAGCAAAGTAAATGTAAATAAAGGTATAAATATTCATCTTTATTCATACAAAATGATAAAAGTTTCTTAAGAGAATAGCTAATATTCTCAATAGGAATGTTGAATAGTATAGGTTAGTTATAAACGTTTGCAGCCAAGTCTTTAGCATATTAGCCAAAAGCTGTAGAGAGTGCGGTTTACGCAGCACTGTAAAGATCGCAAAAGCAACGTCGTCGAACATCGAGTGCTGAAGGTTTTGGTCCATACACTTCTTATTCAAAGTTGACCTGGTTGAAGTGAGCTACGAGTGTCGATATAAAAAACGTTTTTACATTTGCTTGCCATATGCGTTGGGTATACTCAACTTCAAGTCGATCACCTTATAAAACCCATGCATGAGATTATTATTATTTCTTTTATTTATATAAAATTCACACATGACTTGGTGTTTTCATTGTATATATTGTTTTTTTTAAGCCATTTCAGACTTTATTTTTCGTGGGCAACCAGCCAAGTGTTCGCCCAGCGAAAAATTTAAATGCCTTCTCTTTAATTTATAGTACAGTAGGAGTGCCCCGCGGTTTCACCCGCATAAGTCCCGATCCCATGGGAATATCGAGATAAAAAGTAGCCTATGCGTTAATCCACGTCTCCAGCTATCTACATTCCAAGTTTCATTGCAATCTGTTCAGTAGTTTTTGCGTGAAAGAGTAACAAACATCCCACTAATATTATAAAACTTTTACATTTATAATATTAGTGGGATAAGATAATACCAACAAAGGTTGCCTGGTAGAGAAAGCCTTAGGCATTAAGCTTGCCTAAATACCAGATGTGCACTAAGTTTAAATAAATAAATAATAGAATGATTCCAAAAGGCTGATTAAGAATGTTTCTATCAGCATAACCAGCATTATAGCTATACCATTTGTTCGTAAGAGAGCCATGCATCGGCACGTATGGGCCGGCTCGACCGGAGTGATACTACGGCCTCAAAGAAAACCTGCAGTGAAGCAATGATTGCATTACGAAATATGCCTAATTTAATTATGTTATAATTGACTTGTTTTTTGATATAACAACATTAAATTCTGTTCTATGTTCGGAAGATTTGTTCATATGCAATAATAAAATATATATGGACAACTATAGTTAGTTGCATCATTCAAAGATGTGTACCTATATGTATCTTCGAATAAGGTACTTCCTTTATCCTAAAGGCAACATCGCCCAATTTCAGAGAGTATGTAATTCTTTTTTTTTACTATATCCCACTATATCAACGACTATGTGACATTTGTGCATTCCTTTGTCGTGCGAGGCAACGTGCGCACATGCTCAATAAAAATGCCGAAATGTGGTGCAGAGAAATTGGAGAGATACAAACACAGATTTGAAAGCTTGAGCAAAAACAACGTATACAACGACCACTAGATACGCCTGAGGATAAACACAATGCATTGTTGGAAATTATTTTTTAAGTGTTACAAAGAGTTTTTTACGAAAAATATTTGCTTATCTAATCCAAATAAAATTAACTTTTCCGTTTACATGCATGCATGATGACGCATACGACATAACCACTTTGCCGAGTATTGGCTCGGTGAGGGGCCTTCCACAATAAAAGAAAAAGGATCCAGATAGCGCCATGTCTATACTGATAATAACATATACAACATTCATCATCATCGTTATTTCAGCCATAGGACGTCCACTGGAAATAGGACTCCCTCAATGACTTCCAAGAAGACCGGCTGGAAGCCTCATGCATCCACCGTTGACTCGCATACATCATTAGTTGGTTTTAATCAGCTATTTAACATGAAAGTACTTTTAATGGAAATTAATTTCGTCTGAGAAAGAGCGCCCAGTGTTTTTTGCTGGTAATATGAGTAATACAAGAGCATAGCTCATATTATTATCATCGTGACAAACTGATCCGAATTGACAACAAGCTAGTTCAATTATAGGTACAATAAGGAACTCTTAAAACAATACACTATAAAGCGAAAGATTATAATATTACATTTGACAAGAAACCGCTGTGGCCTCTTTAGCTCAGTGGTAGAGCACTGGTCTCGTAAACCAGGGGTCGTGAGTTCAAACCTCACAGGAGGCAAAAGCATTTTCAAAAAGATAATGTTTTTAAACTTTTTTTTTCAACTTAGAACATTTCGTTATCTATTCCGTTAATAATAATGTATATGTTAAAAACTACTCGTATTAGGCCTTACTGCGTTAAAAGCAATTAATAATTAGGCGACAGTAGGGTAAATAAAAAAAAATGTAAAAATATAAATAAATGATGAAATCGTCAGGGCTGCGATCGAGTACTTGCTGATTCGAACCCTATCTCGTAAATTACCGACGTGAACCTGTCTGAAACTGGCAAGTATTTATCTTAAATAGATTGGCTAATAAGCTTACTAGTAAAACCTGCAATCCCTTGCTGCACAAACAAATTAGCAACTGAATGCATGTAAATTAAGTTTAATAGTTATTTAAAATACTTTTAAATAGTTTGCACTATCTTGTGTTTTTACTATGTTATTGTGTATAAATGGTATGTTGTTTCTTTTACGTTAGGTACTTTATCGAAAGCTCCACGATACACCTGAGATTTTCAGTCTAGTGACAACCATAGAACGAAGTACCTCCGACGGTTATAGGGTTGGCAACACGCATATGACACTGTAGAGGATCGGATATGATGTCAATATAACAGGCTGTCCGAAGCTAGGTGATGATGCGGCATGAGGCATTTTGAAATATATTCCATTTTGATTACGCGATATAGGATTATTAGTTACTGTGTAGTTTGGCTTATCTTCCGTCCTTTTTGTTGTATGTGGCTGTCGCCACTACCACACCACTAGTGTGCTAGTGGTTATATACAACAGTAACCACTTACCGGGCGGGCTAGAGCTTGTTCGTCATCATTGTTGAATAAAAACATCCCCGTCGAATAACTGTTATAGAGGATGTTACAGAAAGGTGTTATGAGAAGCCGATAAATAGATAGATAGAATTTTCTTTATTGTACACCTTTAATAACATACAGTTGAAACAGATCTCAAATAAAACATTAGAGTGCAATGGGTGGTCTTATCGCTTATTGCGATCTCTACCAGACAATCTTTAGATGGAGATAATTACAGAAATATTAAATAAAAACATACTAGTTGATGGCGTACTATCAAATACACAGACAATAATTTACACATATACATATATACATAGCTAGTTAGTAGAGATTACATACTCGTGGTATATTCGAATGTAATTAAGATCTTAGTTATGTAATAGAATAAGAAAGACATAAATAGTTGATTTAGCTTGAAAAAATTAATTATGGAATATTCTTTTTGAATTTTTTTTCTTCTGTAAACGCTTTATCTAATGTTCCTAATTTCTAAACAACACATTATGAACTTACATGTCAATTTCATTGATTTTATTTTTTATGCAGACATTTTCAGAAAAATCTAGACATTCCAACATCCTTGTTATTAAATACTTATAGTTTCATTCATGTTAGCCCTCTTTCATATCAAACATTAGCTTTATCGGCCAACTTTCAAGTTCGATTTTTCAGTTTCAAAATTATAATTTAATATTAAATCTGTATAAAAAATCACGAATTGTCACAAATTGTTAGTCTCACTTTACGTCATTCACGTTATCTACTATACGACCTTAAAATATGACCACACCTTTCTGTAACATCCTGTATAGAAAAAACTATATTATATAAATATTATATCTGTACGACGGACAACCCTATCAGTGAAGAGCTGATGGCACTATCCGATAACTATGTCTGTGTGAAGTCATTTAAATCGTTATAGCGTTATGAATGTTTGCTCAACCTGTGCTATAAATGGTTGTGTGTAAAGCTTTATCGAGAGCATCGAAGCCTTGCTTAAAATGGTGTTTATCCATAGCAATGTAATGCACCCATTTTAATTAATAATCAGTTTTATTTATTAACAGTAAAATAGCTGGTCTCCTACTATGTGCTTTTGTAATGTTATCACTACATATTATAAAACAAAGTCCCCCGCCGCGTCTGTCTATCTATCTGTCTGTCTGTTCGCGATAAACTGGAAAACTACTGAACGGATTTTCATGCGATTTTCACCAATAGACAGAGTGATTCATTAGGAAGGTTTAGGTGTATAATTTGTTAACGTTTTGTGTAAATTGGTTGAAATATGAAGATGATTGTTGAAGATGTCTCTAATACCCGCGCGAAGCCGGGGCGGGTTGCTAGTTTTTAATAAGGATATTTGAGTAATATTGTTTCGTACAAGTTATATTAATAATAAAATTAATTCTATTCTACATAATTATCTATCCTTTGACGAAGGTTAGGTTTCATATTTTTTTTGAATATGTCAATAACTCCACTGAAAACCTATTAATCATCACACACACTAACAGGCAAACACACATACACGCACTCATACACACAAAACACACTAAAAAAGCGCGGATGTCCGTGCATAATAACAGCACTCTAGTAGTTCAATCCTTTTATTTTTCAAATAATTTTATTTAAATACATAATATTCCGTTTCCTTGCCACAGGTGTTGAGAATTTTATCATGCACACTCTGTTCTATGGGAGGTGTGCGACAGGGTTTCCTAGTGCAGATACCGGTCTCCCACAAGGGTCGTTTTTAAATTTTAGCTTTAAGTTATCTTTGTGGAAGAAGAAATAAATCATTTATTTTTATTATTATATTCTACCTGAACAACCTAGATAAGCTGCTGTAGATTATGAAGTTTTTAAGTAGGAACCTAACAAACACTGGGGTACAAACGAATATAACACCATATGAAAGGAGCTTGTCCATATGTTGAAGTGAAGTCAGCGATACTGTCCGAAGTAAAAATTGTCCTAGATGTGTAATCCTCCAATTTCCTTTTTTTCCGAATTTTTATTTTTCCAGTGTACCGTAACGTATTTATCGCTGCGAAACAATACATATTAACGTCTAAATATGTACGTCTGAGAAAATCAGAGATAATATTATTCCCGTTTATTTGGTTAAATGCGTATGATATCAAAATTTGATGGCATAATTATTGTACCAGGGAGGCTTCTAACTATTGCGATTTAGTATCACAAACGACCGAACACTTGGTAAAAATAAAATATGGTAAGATTGGTTAGATGGATAAAAAAATATGTAATAAATGGTCAGAGGTTTGGTAACACAATGAATTTTGGATATAACACAAGATTTGACCGGAACGTTGTTTTATTGGTGATAAGACGGATTCACCAATATTGGAGTGTCAGTTGGGGAGATTGCAACTCAACTAACAAGTCTATTTTACGCAGACAATGAAATTACGTTTACACTCAAGCAAGTATCGGTGAAGGTGCAAGTGCGTCTGATATGTTCCTGTATCAATTGCGTACCTGACAGCCAAATGCTCAACAGCATCGTGAAGGTCATGAATACCAATTATGATGGTTTCAAATTGTAGGCCTTAAGAACACCGCTATGGCTTGTATTACGTGTAGTGAATGAAATTTAGCTGAAGAAATTGTAGCCTGAAGATACAAGTAAATCAAAACGGCTATTCTTGCTAAAACCGAAAGCACATACGTAAATCATTATGATTATAAAAGACGTTCTGGGTAGCAGGAAGGTCAAAATGATGTTATCGCATCAAGGAAACTCTTTAGGCACCGTAAACTAACAAATGGAATAGATTTAGAAATGGAGGTGGAAGTTCCGGTGCAGTCCCGGATGAGTCAAGTAGTAATCATTCCCAAATCGTAGTGATACACATCTACAAAAACTGTTCACTCTTTCATACTGTGCTGATGGATCTGGCAGTAATAGCAATAGTGGCGATTGCTGGGACGATAAATTACCTCAGGTTCGTGGAAGTACTCTAGTAGCTCGTATGAAGTTAAAATACAATACAAATCAATAACACTATTCCCCGACTACCTACTTTATATATTAACGGAGGTTAACGATCGAATTGTGGCCCTAATTCAACACAATGTACAAATGATCGCTTCTAAATCTAAAAATAGATCGGAGCAACGTCGAACAACCTCGCCTTACGTGTTCCGAAACTTTACACAATACATTATTGGAATTATTAACGTTTTAATCCTAACTTACAAATTTGTTATTACTTCACTAGATTCGATCGACAAGGTGTAACTAATTTCGACTTTGGGAACTTTCGGGAATTTAGGTTTCAAAAGTGGCATTATATAGACGTATTTAAGTATAGATGAGCGAAATATCCTTGAGTGAGTTTGTGATGGGCTTTCAGAGTAAAAATAGAGTAGTTAGGAGCGTAAAAAAAGCGAATGTGAATAAGTATGTAATTAAATTTATATAATAGAAGGTATGGTCCTCTTAATGCTGAAAAATCTAAAGACATACCAAGATACAGTCTCGTAAGATGAACATTTTAAAAGCGAAGGCGACGGTATTTGTGTAATAATGTTGTAAATTGCAGAATTACAGATCAATTACTGTTGGGCTTATTGGTCTGTATTTCCGGAATAAATAGTTTGACTATATATAATTATGAATTTCGGGAATTGATGTGATCATATTCTAGGTACGTATATACATTTGAATTGCTACGATGCCACAGACAGACACACAGATAAACAGACACAGAGAACAGACACGTCAAACTTTTAACACCCCTCTTTTAGAACTACCAATTCCTACCACATTTTAAATCGCTAATATTGGTCTCAAATAACAGCTCAAATATCTAGAAATCTACACACCAGATCTATATATGTTCCCCAGAAATATATACGCCATTCACACTTGACTGGATTTATTTTGGGAAATAATGTTCTGAAAGTTGGGAACAAATTGCCTTCGATACGAAGAAGTTTGGCTCAATTCAAGAGTCATTAGTATTCTTCACAACAAACACGGGCAAAAGTATAGGAACTCGTACCTTCTATATATAACTTTCATGATAGATGTGGGTCACGGTATATTGCTTACCAGTTCTGTAGGGAATTTGAAAATCAGCTGATACAGCAGCTACAATTAAGAAAAGAAAGAAAATAATTAAGTTACAGTACATGCCAGGCCTGTTGCTCTAGTGATTAATGATCCTAACTGTATGTATTTAGTAATATATAAGTATGCAGGTTACCATAGTACAGGCTCTGCCTAGTTTGGGATCAGACGGCTGTGTGTGGTGTCTCAAGTTATTAATTTATTTTTTATGATATAGGTTGCAAACGAGCAGACGGGTCACTGATCATGCAACTAGAGAGTCACAAGTGTGTTGCCGGCCTATAAGGTGGGAGTAGGGGAAGGGAGAGAAGAGGAAGAAACGGGGGAGAGGGGGGAAGAAGGGGAAAGGGAAGGGTTAGGTCCTCCGGTAACCTCACACACACACTCATTCGGCTAAACACGAAACAAACATTGCTTCAAGGTTAATAAGAATACAAGTAATATGTGTATGACCCATGGTGTTAGTTCTTTTTTTAATACAGGTATACACATATACTTATAATATTATTAATTTAGTTTTGGCTTACCGTCCAGAGGGCGCTGCGCGTGAAGATGGATTCTGTCGCTTTGATTAGGGTATTTTACTCTATGAATGTATATAATAACCAAAAAAAACAAAACAACATAATAGTACGATAGTTTTTTAGGCAATAGGAAATTGGAAAATGTTAGTTTCAGTAAATTTAGAAATTAAATTTTATAACTCATTTCAAAGTTTTCAGTTTTTTATCTCTTCTACAAATATGCGAAAGGCAAGCCGCTTTGATATTACGTCATCACGTCATTAAAAAACTAAGTAAATTGTAAACATTCGAATATTTTATTCCTCCCATGCATTCTACTTAAATATTACCATGGATAACGGTTTTTGTAATTTTTGTACAGACAAAAGTACAAATCCTAATTTGTACTTTTGTCTTTACAAAAAGTTGTCTGTCATTAAAGAATCTTAAATAACAGACAACTTTTTGACCTAAATACCGATTTTTAAATTTAAATTGAGGAATGTTTAAATATCGATAAGTATAGGATGTATTATTCTATCTCCTTCACCAATCATAACGATAATAACTCGTTTTCAATAATTTAGGCTTTTACTGCCGACATGACGAATAATTAAATGGCGTCTAGCGTTTTCATCAATTTACTGTCATTTTAATGCCACTTGATCGATTGATAGGGCTGCCATCCGTCCGGGTTTCCCCGGATTTGTCCTAGTTTAGAGGGCGTCCGGGGAGCGTCCGGGTGGGGTTTTCAAAAAGTGTCCGGGTAAAACTCTGTGCTAGAGGCAACAATTATTAGATGAACAAGCTGTTTAATTTAATAAAAAAGAAATGGAATTGGCGCTTTTTTTTAAGGTGTGCGGGTAAGAATCTCGATTTCACACATGTGTCCGGGATTTTTGAACAGCTTGTCCGGCGTCAGCAATTTAAGTAATGACTGGCCTATCGATTGAATAAAATTTTAGTAACTTTTCTGCTTGTTTACTGTAGCCTTAAGATCAAATTTAAACGTCGACGGTACGCTAAATTGGTAGATATATAAAACGAGACCTCCAGCCCAGATCTAGATAACAACGTCTACCATTGACGATTTTAGAAGAAAAAATTAGGGTGGCGTTGACTGTAATTAAGCTTATAATAGTTTATTTTATTCCCTTACCTCCTTCCCTATTAGGTAGGTCTGTACCCATATGTTTACTGTCTTTATAAGCAATAAGGCGTAAAGCAAGGTATTCAGAGCAACCAATATTGTATATAATGTAAAGACCCCGGTATTTCTCTTTTATTACATTGTCCTCCCCAGTGCTTGCGCTAAGGCTCAGAATATAACGCAAGGTTCAACAAAACCGCCATTCATCATAAATAAAGCTATTTTGAAAGTTTATGTTATATTAATCCATTTTAAGATGAAATTGACAGTTCGGTTTCGTATTATCGGAGAATTAGAAAAGTACTAGATACGTCACCTATTTGATTACCCGGATTTATTACGCCGGCACTACATTTTAATACACGTATAATCTTCAGCAGTCTTTTAAATAAATACTCCTTTTTTCCTCTGTGGTTCGCTGATATTCCAGAGCCTCACCAAAACCACCCTAGGAAAGTACCAAGGAGTGTATTATGTATAGCGAAACGAAGAACCGAAAATTATTTGCCATAAGTTGTCGTCATATCAAAAACTCTTATTTATTTTATTAAAAATAGGGGCAAACTACAATAGATGACATAACAATGCATTATTGAATAAAAATTTGTTAATAGAAATTATTATGACTAGTTATACCGGTAGCACGATATTATTGGTCGATTGATAAATATTGACGAATATTGGGGTTATAAAAGGCCATGCTAACATTACAAGTTGTTAACAGTCAGTTGAGTGCTGATCGAATTTCGAACAACATAGCAGTTATTGTTATTTAGTGACTTTGATAGTTTTTAGCAGTAGTTGTGAGACCGTTTTTAACACGTACGGCAGAATAACATAATTTCAGATTTTGCTGATTTTTAGAAGTCGGAAGGACAACGAGATAGGATATATATTTATTCATAATCATCCTCCGCGCCTTTTCCCAACTAAGTTGGGAAAAGGCGCGGAGGATGATTATGAACGATATTTTACGTGAAACGACTGCCATCAGACCTCCATAACCGTACTAGGCGATATCGAAGTTCTGTAGTTAGACCAGGCTGTCGGACTTTTTAGGGCTCCAACTACCCGTAACGAATGCCACAGATGTTCGTATAGCATCCGGGACCGACGGCTTAACGTGCTGTCCGAGGCACGGAGGGGTCTGAATACGTTAAGAATGGTCACCCATCCTAAGACTGGCCTGACTAGTACTGCTTAACCTTGTAATGTGCTAACTTACTCGGTTACCACTTAGCCACGAGCCCCTCAGGATATGTATTTATTTTACCATTGTATATGCCTCAGGTAATGAAGTGCCGTCTATTCACTTTCAACATGAGCTTCATATTGTCTTTTCACGACTACTTATAATATTGTAATATACAAGAAGATAACTTATTTTACCTATTTTAACGTGCACTGATAATGTAACGATCCCAACCCGGGTGTTTCTATAGTTTTATAACATGAATGCTACTCCATTTTCTCTATATCTGTGACGTCTTCCAGGAGCATAAAGCTCTGATTTATGACCACCCACGCGCGCTTATAATGCTTTGACCACAACGAAATAGCCAGGGCAAAACGATGTTGTTTTAGTAATTTTCCTGTAAGCTGATGAAAATTTAATTATGAACTTTCGGAAAAAGGATTTTGTTAATTAAAAATATAAATCGCTGTGAATAATTAAGAGCGGAATGTATTAATGTTAAAAGTTTCGGCTGAAGCTCCATCGAATGGTATTCAATCTTTATCCTATAACTAGCGACCCGCCCCAGCTTCGCATTGGTAGCAGAGATTTTTTTTTTATATGGTATAGGGGGCAAACGAGCAGACGTGTCACCTGATGGTAAATGACTACCGCCGCCCATGGGCACTTGTAAATCGAGAGAGATCTTGCCTCCCTTTAAGGTGGGAGTAGGAGAAGAGGGGAAGGACGAGAATAAGGGAGATCGAAGGGTTAGGGGCCTCCGGTAACCTCACTCACGCGAAACGAAGGAAGGAAGGAAAACGAAACGCGAAATGCAATGCAAGCATTGCTTCACTACCGGTTTTCTGTGGGGCCGTGGTATCGAGCGGAGTCGAGCCGGCCCATACGTGCCGAAGCATGGCTCCCCCACGTGTTAACTCATCAACATATTTCAATCAATTTAGACAAAGTCTTAACAAATTATACACTTAACCTTCCTCATGAATCACTTTGTCTATTAGTGAAAAGCGCATGAAAATCCGTTCAGTAGTTTTTCAGTTTATTGCGAACAGACAGACAGACGCGGCGGGGACTTTTGTTTTATAATATGTAGTGATAAGGTATAGTATCGATGCTAATTCAATATCAGGAAAAGCATTAACTGAAAAAGGTTTACGCTTATCTCAGTTTTATGAGAATTTAATTGATTGAATGTCTGTTGTTGTACTGTAACAATGTAAGGGATTACCTCATTGTGTTAAGGCAAAGTCGACTGTACAATAATATATGGTATATGTGTATGTGCATTATGTTTATTTCCTATTGTAAAATCAAGTTTTCTCTGTCTCATTTCATATCCACATATTTTAAGTATGAGCGTATTTTGCAATTTTACCCACTTACTTACTTTATATCAATGCTACTGACTAATGGTTTAACACTAAAATAATTACTAATTTATTAAAAACTAGCAACCCGCCCCGGCTTCGCACGGGTAGCAGAGACATCTTCAACAATCATATTTCAATCAATTTATACAAAACGTTAACAAATTATACACTTAAACCTTCCTCGTGAATCGCTCTATCTATTTGTAAAAACCGCATGAAAATCCGTGCAGTAGTTTTTGAGTTTATTGCGAAGACAGACAAACAGGTGTGGCTGTGGACTTCGTTTTATAATATCTTATGAAGATTATAAGGATAGTCGAGTTGTGTTATTTGAATTCATTAATAAAATTCATATAAAACACAAAATAACCCTGTATAATGTACACTTAGTTATAATTAGGCAGTGATACATAATTATCTCTTGATGATGAAACTCCGTTCAGTAGTTACTGAACGGATTTTGACGCGTTTTTCACCAATAGACAGAGCGATTCATGAGAAAGGTTTAGGTGTATAATTTGTTAAAGTTTTATGTAAATTGGTTGAAATATGATGTTTCTGCTATCCGTGTGAAGCCGGGGCGGAGTGCTAGTTTTGAATAATGTAAAAAAAATGATATGCGAAGAATAAAACAAAAGAAGAGTGAACTTCCGAGTCTTAAACGAAGAATTGAAAGAAAATTGTAAAAGTGTATCCTAATAAAGTTTCGATCCTAATATAAGTTTATTACAGCCAACTAAAGTTTTATAGGCATAAACGAAACTACTTTCCCGGATCATTCCTTTCTCTTCTGCGTGCTTCATGAGTAAGCACTACAGTACTTTGTGTTTCTTAATCCTATATCATATACTTGCAGAAAAAAAAACATTAGAATAATAATTATTTAGAGTCGTCTTTTCAGAAGAAAAATAAGGTAAGTGTTATGAAATTGTAAAGCAATATCAATTGGAAGGAAATTCTCATAGTGGTTTAGATTTTAATCGTAAAGATTATGAGTTATTTTTTTTTATGGTATAGGAGGCAAACGAGCAGACGGGTCACCTGATGGTAAATGACTACCGTTTCCCATGGGCACCTGCAACTTAAGAGTCACAAGAGCGTTGCCGGCCTTTAAGATGGGAGTAGGGGAAGGGTGGAAAGGGGGATGGGTAGAGGGAATGGTGGAAGAGGGGAAATGGGGAAGGGTTAGGGTCTCCGGTAATCTCACTTACTCGGCGAAAAGCAATGCAAGCATTGCTTTACTGCCAGTTTTCTGTGAGGCCGTGGTATCACTCCGGTCGAGCCGGCTCATACGTGCCGAAGCATGGCTCTCCCACGATAAACATATTTCCTGAATTTGGTATGACTGACATCTGAACGCAGAACTTCATGTATTCCGTGCATCTCTGAGCGGTTGAACTTTTGGTCTACGTCGGTAGAATGCTATATAAAGAATGCTGGACGACTGCTCGATAACACGGGCAAACAAAGTGCATATATAGTGTACAACTTTTGATTTTTGGGAGCTTAAAATGATTTTGTGTATTTGAAAGTAGGTCAATAATGCAAAGAAAGATTTGTCTATTTTTTGACACATAATTTGCATATTAAAAAGTTTGGTTTGCTAAAGTTTGCAGTTGAATGCATTTTGCCTTCAAAGCTTTAAGGCTTCAAGAGACTTTATTTCAATTACAACTAAATCTTGTCAACTATTTTAAATTATAACTACTACAATAATACCGTTGGAATATATAAAACTGTGAAATTAACGTGATCACGAAATAGGTATTACATACCTCTGGATGCAACCAGGTTGCACTGACCGTAGTCAAAGGCTGATTGCCTGTGACCACGGCCCGTGCAACCCGGTCCAAACGTCACGCAATTCAGAAGTATGTAATACCTATTTCGTTTGTAACATGTGAAAGTTATTTCCTTTCACCGACTTTTATAAATATTTTTTTAAATTTCTGCCTAGTTTGCTAAAAATATTATGTTTCTGTAACTTACACTACGAGTGTTATCGAATGTTTTCAATTATTATTTAATTAGGCAATGTTTTTTTTTGCTGGAACTGCTGTCAGCAGCAGTCAAATTTAAAAGTCGAAGTCGCATGTTTAAAGAAGAATTCAGTTTTGGAGTGATTCGGGTTCTTTGTGTGTGACAGACGCAAATAGAGGAATAATTGTACATTATGTTAAAACCAAATTCGAAACTAGTCGCATGTTATATAGTTTCGCAAATATTTTTATTGCACGTAATTAAATGTTTTCCAAATCTTTTTAAAATGGACTTCTCATTTTGATGTAATCCGTAGTTTAATAGCAGTTAGAAGTGCTAAAAATGTATCGGCGCCTTGAGATACATTTTTAGATTAAAATGAAAATGACTGAACATTTTTCTTTTCTTACATTTTTACTATATACTAATATCTACACCAAGTTATACTCAAAGACATGAACAAGAACATATTAAATTTACGGACTGTGTAACACTGAGCGTGGGTAGAGGAATATATAGCAATATTTATCAATGTCCGCACACGGACAAAAATATTAACCCTTAAAGAATAAAATAGGGTATACTAGTTTACTGAATAAATAGTGTATATTTGCCGATGTAAGGACCTATATTTATTTCTTTTTAATATAGGACAAGAAAGAAATTCTTGTCCTTTTATCCTAAAGCCACCTATTGTTGCGGTGACATTATTGTGTGTTGATCTATAATGTTTAGTTAAAAAAATACTTCAAGCAAATTTCGAGCAATTTTTAAGGAATTTTATAAAATAAAGATTGAAGAGGTGAAATTTTTTTTTCGCAAATCGTAGTTAAAAGTCATTTTACATTTGACAAACATATATAATACATAAGGTAGAATTTTGTACTTTTATATTAAAGTTACTTAAACGTCCATTAATCAAACTATTTCCTGTCGTACATTATGCGCTACTACTGTTGAGTAATTATACAGTAATATAACACACATAAAAAATTAAAGTTAAAATTCTACATTGAGAATTAGAGAAAGGAATGTGACTGTCATCCCATCTTCTCTAAATTGTATTTCCCTCAGCTCTATCTATAATTGTAATTGCCCTTTTTTGTGTGTGTGGAAATAAACCCGAAAATCGAAATGACTAAAACCACACAGGCACAGTATTGCACACTACTGCACCTAAAATAAACGAGGGTTCGGGAACATTTGTTCTAGCGTCTGCAGAGAGCACCTGCACCATCTTCGGGTAACGTCTTGAATAGGCGACGCGCGACGTCCAGGCACCCACTAACAACCCGCGACATTTGTAAGTGGCAACTGTAATTGAACCCACTCAAATATATCTTTACCTTACATTGCTCATCCCGGGGATACAGCCCACTCAACCCGCATTTAAAGTGAACAGTGAACGAATAATTAAATTTGGTTTAAATTTACTTAAATTTTCGTTCCTGTAAAGACCAAGTATCTATTAATTTTCATCGAAATAAAGTCCATTATAATGTGACCTCTACACCGTTAAGGTAGTCTTTTAAATTGTTATTTATGGAGGGTAAAACGAAGGTCAACTTGGCTGGAAGATGTGAGTGCGCCATTATGGAAATGATGCAACAAGTGTCTGTAGGGATTAATCAGCTTAAAACAGAGCTTAAAGGAAACACTTATTTCAGATTATTTTTCGGCCTTTTTCAAGGCTTTAAAAAAGGAAATGTTTGTTGTTCTCTTTCTGTCCTATACTTAATCTAAACATCTGGGAATATAACAGTACTATACCGCGATTTGTAAATAAACTATTTTAGTTACAACGCCGTCATTGCCAGCGGTGTAGTCAGCAGGATTTTTATATGCCATGTAAGTAACAAACATGCGGGCCGCTTGATGGTAAGCGATTAAGATAGCCTATAGATGCTTTCAATTACTGTAGTCTCTCGGGAAAACCTTGGCTTATTCCACAGCCGAAGCGTTCGCGAGAGGAAATTCCTCTGGAACCATGCCGTGCGCGATCATTTAGGTTCCAAGGTATGAGGATGAATGCCCTGCTGGTGTAGACGAATGGGCAATTTTCGAAGCAAGAAGTAGGTACACAACCTCTTCGGGTTTTTATATAGATAGTGAACCCTACTCTGTTAGTGTCTCACAAAAGCTGGTAGAAAGTAACAGTGGTCGTAGTAAAATTCCTCAAAGTACACGCCATTTTAAAAACTAAACATTTATAATATATTTGATTGCACTGGTAAAAGCACTGAGACAAAAAGTGTTTGACGAGTTAAACTCGTCACTGGTAGAATCTGATATGTATCTCATAAAAAACAGAAACGTGAAAATGGGAGCCAACTTCAATCTCACTAATCTCACTAATATTATAAATGTGAAAGTTTGGATGGATGGATGGATAGATGGATGGATGGATGGATGTTTGTTACTCTTTCACACAAAAACCATTGAACCGATTGTGATGAAACTTGGTATGTAGATAGCTAGAGACCTGCATTAACGCATAGGCTACTTTTTATCCCGATATTCCCACGGGATCGGGACTTACGCGGGTAAAACCGTGGGGCGCTGCTAGTATTAAGAATATACGTTTTTATCGACTTCGCCAACAAAAGAATTGAGATCTAAATGGTTGCCAAGTTCTGTAGGTAATCCTGAAGTTTTGACTTAGCTATAACACACGGCTGCTGCGTCGCCAGTTCCTTTTCCTTGAACTTGGCTTGACACACCGCCGCGTGTCTAGATGATAGATATCTTGGCACCACTCAAACGCATGAGGCACTGCAGTATCAGTTCCGTTTCCCATCCGAGACTTACGGTATCCCTTACCCTAGGTTGCACTCCCTACACGTTTTTCCTTATAAGAAAATTACCTTCTTCCTTCTTTCCCGTCTGTGGGAATGTATGCGTTAAGCAGGTGGCTGGCCATAAAAGAAAATAGCTAAAACCTTTTGCAATGTTATACAATACGCCGACCTCAATGCAAATTGGGAAAACGGCAGAAAGCTGATGATGATATTGGTTTTTTTTTTAATTTATTGTATCATAGTAGTGTGTTTAAGTTATCATGAAAATAAATCCGCCTATATTTATTCAAAGTAAACTGTGCTATAATAGAATATGTTATGTTAGTTAGCACATTATATATTAGCTGTTGCCCGTGACTTTGTTCGCGTGGATATTTAAATTTATCCCACGGGAACCGTACATTTTTTTGGGATTAAAAGTAACCTATGTCCCTGCCAAATATCATTACGATCCGTTCAGCTATTTAGTCGTGAAAAGCTAACAAACAAACAGAGTTACTTTCGCATTTATAATATTAGTACGGGCACAGATAAGATAATAGTTACTTCAGTATGGAAAGCCATAGTTGTGTTCAATTATAGGACTGGCCTTTTGGCCTAGTGGTTAGTGACACTGACTGCTATGCCATAGGTCGTGGGTTCGATTCCCACCAGAGTCTGGGTGTTCTTTGTGTCCTTTGATTGTATGTTTGTGAACTCCCCCGCGACACAGGAGTAATTCCTAATGCGGGAGTTGTATTTATACAAAAAAAAAAAACAAAAAAAAAAAATTGTTTAAATACGGCTCTTTGTAAGCTTCCAACTTTTAGTAGACAAATCGATATCACCTTTAAATTCAGAAATAAGATCGCAAACAAAATCTCAACAAACTATCTTAAGACTTAAAAGTCCAAGAAAATCCTTGTGGATCATCTTTCAAACGAGTCAAAAGGCTCTAGTTGGTGCTCAAGCGCTCTTGCTGAACTTTTGGCAGGAGCTTGGTGTCACTAGTATTAGTAGTTTAGATAGGTAGCTAGGTAGTAATTTACAATGAGTCTACGTAAAACTATAAAATGAGCAGAGTTAATTAAGGACTTTACCCAATAACAGAAATGCTATAATTACCTTGCAGCTCAAGCTAATGTCTCCACTAATTACTATTTTTTATTGAAAAACTGTTGGAAATGTTGGGAATTTCAATGGCTTTGTAAGAATAATTAAGGGAGGCAGACAAATGAGGAAACAAATAGTGTTCCTTGTGTTAATGGTTGGAATTTTACTTGAAATGTAAGAATGTTAAGTAACTATCTAACCCAGAAAAGTATAATTTCCATCCTCTTTTGGCATGGGGTGGAATATCGATAACTTCGTTTGCATTTTAGCATGGAACAGAATTTGATAATTTTGGGTTCAGTGGCTTATAACATAATATGGAATTTTATATGCCATACGCCTTTTGAGCCTGAACGGATCCATATAATGATACATTGTGAAAAACATATGTTTAATTACAGATCAATCCACATATTCATACGATGTAAATAAATGGACGATTAAAACATACACAATAGTATATGTTCACCATTTTCACAATGATTTAAATTGTATAATTGTTATGAGATTGTTTATCTCCGGAAATGTGGGGGTTGTGGTTTTTTAACGTGGTGGCAGTTGACAATAGACTTACTCTGTTTGCTCTAGCCAAAGAGAACTGATGCAAATCTGCAGTACTCAATATTATTGATCGTAGGGATACATGGAAAGGCAACATTTTTTTAAAAATATTATGAAAAATATACCTATTTACATATTATAATTATAATATTATCCTGCAAATGGCATTAGGGGGCTTTGAAGTAGGGTGCTTGGCTAAAAAATCTCCTAATGTTCTAACGATGTGAAAGGTCAAATCAAATCGTTCCTCTGATAATCAAAAGTAACAGTGGATAATTGTCGAATGGGACCTCGTCTCTGGATTCTATTTGCATAAATGATCTGGTACGGACAATTGTTCGGCTCAAACCGTAACCGTCACCAAAAACGGACAGAGGCACAGGGGCAGAGGATTGGTCATTGAATTTGTACGAAAGCAATGGACATGATCTGGCACAGAACTCATCCCCGACTAAGTAGTTCTTCAGAGTTGCGAGGAAGAAACCTTGAAAATCACTCGGTATATTTATGTCAAGTAACAAAACAGTACAGAGGGCTAATAACTCAACAATTCGTATATATTTACTGTTAAAATAATAGAGTATAATCGGGCTGTTCTTAAGAGTCCTTTTTTCATTCCAGGATCGAGTGTAATATAATTGGTCTCTGACTGCTGACCTAGAGGTCGTGGTAGATTTACACCTAGGATAAATAATTGTGTGATGAGCAAGATTATTTGTTCTGTGTCTTGGTATAATTTATCTTTAATACGCATGTATTTAGTAATATATAAGTATGTTTATCAGCAGTCTGGGTACCATACTTACCATAGTACAGGCTCTGCCTAGTGCGGGATCAGACGGCCGTGTGTGAGGTGTATCAAGCTATACTAATATCATAAAGACTATTTTTGTCTGAACTGTAATTTCAGGTCCTCCCTGTGGTATGTAAAACATGTTTTTGCGTTAGCTCATCTGTTCATTGAGAAAGGCTATGAAACATCACGCTGCTAATCATCGGATAGCCATGCTTCGGCACGTATGGGCCAACTCAACCGGAGTGATACTACGGCCTCACAGAAAGCCGGCAGAGAAGCAACGCTTACGCTCACTGAGTGTAACCACCGGAGGCCCAAACCCCCTACACCTCCTTCCTCTTTTTCTACCTTAAAGGGTGGCAACGCACTTGTGACTCCTGAGTTGCAAATGTCCATGGGCGGCAGTAATCACTTGCCTTATCCCCCATTTTGCCCCCTATCCCATAAAAAAAACAATGTAAACAAATACGGCTAGTGTGTTTTATTAGCTCCCGCAGTTTCACCCGCGTTCATCGTCACTGCTGCACTCCTAAGGTGATGTTACATAGCTTTTACTATTCCTTATGAATTTGGCTATTATATACAAAAAGATTTTTTCAAATCCGACTAGACACAGATTAGCGCGTTTAAACAAACAAACACAAGACTATTCAGATTATTTATTTTAGTATAGATTTATCTTAAAACTTCATTTTATGTCTCAATTCGTTCAAGTTTATCTTAGTAGTAACTTTCTTATTAAGCTCTCTTCGTTTCACTAACTTCTCACGATAATTCGAAGCATAAAGACAATTTCGCACATTTTAGTGGGCTTAAGGCTTTAAGGAATGCTTAATTTCGTCTTACAATTGTTCTGTCAAGAATTCTATGTTGAAATTTTCCTAAGTGAAATTACTTACAAATAAATGTATAAGTATCTAGTTGATACAGTTAGGTATGATGGTTCTTTATTAGAATATGGACACTGAGTGATTGAGTAGTTGATAGTGTTATCGCCATATCAAAAACTCGTGTTTTTCTTACTAAAATAGGGGCAAACTATAATAGATGATGAAACAGTTCACTATTTAATAAAAATGAGTTAATAGACATTATTATGACTAGTTATACCGTACCGGCACGCCATTGGTCGGTCTGATATTGGTGGGGTGATAAAAAGGTTAGGCATGAATTATAAATTGACAACAATTTATAATTCATGCCTAGCTGATTAGGGTACGAACAACAAAGCAGTTACTGTTATGTCACATAAATAGTATGGAGACTTGAATTTTGATTTCTGGTTACGAATATCCTCTTGTTGTCCTCTGCTTCTCGCCAAATTACACGATTAAGGACACGGGAAATACAGTAAAGGTTTTGTGATGACACTTGTGAGTTTCAAAACCAAAAAGCAGCGAAAAGTATTTTATAAAATGTTGAGTCAAAAAGTCAAATCGTGAAATTTTCAACAAGAGCATTGCTTCGGGTGTATTCCTCCACTGCTGGTAAATTGCTGCTGTCATACCGATTCACAAAGACGGTCATAAAAAGAGTTTAAACAATTATAGGCCTATTGCCCTGCTCAGTGTATTCGTGTCGAGAATACACTGAGCAGGGCTGGGCAGGGCAGTCTTGAGAAGATTGTCAATAGACCAACATCAATACCAAAATAGTAATGTTGGTATTGATGTTGGTCTATTGTCCGGGAGTACCCGGAACTAAAAATTCACACCTGCAAAACCCTGGAAACAAACCCCTGTAACAACACCATCAGCAACATATACTCGATAAAATACCTAGGAGTGGTACTCTATAGGAATCTTTCATTCAAAAACCATATATCTGTTCTGTCGGGGAGAGTACGGAAACTATCTGGATAATGAAGTCACTACGACGCAGTGCTAACAAGGATACTTTTATAATGGTGTATAAAGCGCTAACTTAATCACTACTGCACTATTGTGTCCTAGCTTGGGGAGGAATAATAAAATCAAGAATGATCAAACTCGAAAGAGCCTAACGCGCAAAATGATGCTCAAAAAACCATTTGGTTTTCCTACAGACGACTTGTACAAATAATGTAAAGTGCTCAGAGTTCAACAGATTTTCGTTCTGGAAGCTAGTATGACAAAATAGAAATCAGTTATTGGTGTCAATTCTCTTGTATTTCTCCCTTAACTATAATTGACTAAATTTTCTTCATACAAGATGTAAACCTTGTATCCTTCGAAACAAGGTCTTATTTCAAATATAAACAAGTAGGTAACATACGTCGCTATCGAAATAAGCAAGTTATTTGTCGACTAAAGTCTGACACGCTTAAATAAACTTTAATACCACGTAGCGAGAGCTGCTATCCGTTGAATGCCATCTCTTTTGCTCTGTGTTTTTGGTAAGCATCTTCGTAGGTGTCGATTAAAATAACGTCATCTTAGTTCGTTTTGAACAAGTTTTTGTACGGCAATTATACGGCATTTGAATAAATGGGGACTCTCGCTGCGTGGAAATAAAGTTGAGTATACGTTGACAGGTTTTAGTGAAATTTATTGGCGCTGAGAAATAGATGCCAGTAACAAATGGACCTTGTTGCGAAAAAGACAAAGTTCATTTCATATGAAGAAATTAAGTTAGGTTTTAGTTTAGTGAGTCTGACAATAGAATCGACACCATTAACTCTCCAGAACACCCCCATCTCACCAAACGCCGTATTTTCGGAATACCTGAGACAACTTTTATAAAGCATTTGCCTTTCTTTCTTCTTTCACACATCTACAACAAAGTGTATAGAGCCCTACCACTAATTATAAACTTACCAACAAGAAAAATCAAATCTACCATAGAGAACTGGCTTGTAAACCTTTACTATCAGGATAGAGAAAATATTACTCAGACTGTTACCTGATCCCCCCTGGCTCTTACAACAATACACAATATATGTAACAATATATGTAAGTAATTACGTAGATATATTAAGTAACATTGATCATTAATCTAAATATAAATTTGGTTTACTTTTTAAAGAAAACTGTTATTTGTTTTTTTTTAAATTAACATTTTAAAACCAGAATGGTCTTAGACTCTGCATATGATGGCAATGATACAACGAAAAATGTGCCAGCCGCTGTTATTTAATTAATTACCATGTTTAAACCAATTTTATGCATTTTACTAATAATAATATTATCACTCCAATATTCATATGGTCTGTTAGTTATTTATTGTTAAAGTTGTCTTGTTTGCGATACATTTATAACTACTAAAAACAAAGATTGATTGTGAATCATAATATTAGTCTGGGCAAACACTGATTACTTACTTTTGTAATAACAATCAGTTTTCTTGGTAAATCGTACAAACTTTTTACACTATTATATTACATCATACACACATACACAGTACACGCTCACGAATACACAAACACCGCCTACTTGTTTATCTTTGTATTCCTTAAATTGTCTTTTATTCTTATTTTATTGTTATTAATATTGATTCTTTTATCTTATCTTAGATTTAATATAGACTACAAATATTCTCTATTGTACCTGATGAGCCGAAAACGAAATATAAATCTGTATAATAACTTCTATCTTTGGCCTCTGCGAGTCTTGAGTTTAGTGCTGCGGCCGCTGTAATACTTATTGTACCAAATTGTATAATATAAATAAATAAAATATGGAATTGAAGGAAAAGTTTTTTTTTCATCTCCGAGTGACCGTAGACCACGGAATGAGAAGCAGGTGTTGATAGACAAAAAAAGTCATGCATAGTTTTTTTTTGGAGGCACTATACCCTTAAAATTGTTTTTTTAAAACCTTCTAAGTAACCGTACATTTTCTCGACAGAAATTAGGTAACAGTCCAGCCTGTGCGATGTGTCTTTGCAAAAAAATATATTTTCGCCTTACAGTAAGGTAAGGCTTCCTAATTCGTGTAAAAATATGGACACTGGGCCGCCATCTGGAATTACTGGTGCTCGTTATTATGAAATACTTTTGTAAAGGTATTTCTTATGAGGAATAAAAACACAAGAGAAAATAAAAAGTCAAGATTCTTTGCATTTTTTACTGTAACATTCTAAATTTAGGTGATGTACTAAAGACGGAGGCCTATATATACTTGGTTTAGCGGAGATTTTAATTTAAGTTATGACCAAGAATGAAAAAGTCTAAGGAATATCGCGGTTTAGGCCAGGGCTGCGACAGAAGAGACCGCGTTTCATACCAGTTGTCACGGATCTTGAATTGTAATCTAATTTTAATTTACTATTTTTTTTGAAGTTTTTGATTTCTTATGATTCAATATTGTAATCAGTAATCCATACTAATATTAAACATGCGATAGTAACTATGTTCGTTTGTTTGTTAACTTTTCACGACTAAATAGTTGAATGGATCGTTTATAAAATTTGGTAAGGAGATAGATTATATCCTGGGGAAGGACATAGAATAGGCTTTTATCCAAGAAAAATGTAGGATTCCCGTAATATAAATTTGAGTTTCCATGCGAACGAAGTCGCGGGAGAAATAATGGGAAATGAGTATTACATAGTCATTAAAATACATGAGTAGAGGAAATTGATAAAATAAATCTTCGTGTTTTTTAATATATATATGGAAAAGCCCAGCCCAATGCAAATAAACATTATATATGCATACAAATATTTGTACCGAGCGGGAAACAAACCCGTAACCACAGACGTTGAAACCGAATGTACCAAACCATCACATAGGTTGTCAAAACATTTTGCGTTGTGAATGTGGCGCTGAATCGTAATGTAGCTTTTAGTTCGAGTTTCTTAATAACACTCTTTCTTACTCGCTTTAACTTCCTTCCTTGTACCACCATAGTGTAAACACCCATGAAATAGTCCCCGCAGCACTCAGCATAACGAAGGGGCTAAAAATACACCTTTGTGGTACTTTGCATCGTTACCCAACCAAGGATTTGTTGTCTTAGGAGACGTTCTTAGCCACATTAGTGTGAGGGCTCTTTCGGGATTGAAAGCAGCTTTTGACATCATTATTAACTACGTCATAAATTGAAAAAGAATAGATAATAATTATGTGGATACGGATGATAAAATATAAGGATATATGTTTCGTTTTTTTAAAGATATCGGTTGTACTCACGTGAGGACGTCTGACACAAACGCGGTAGGTCACTTCGCTCCGTGATAAAGGATTGTTGGGTCCGAAACACGTGAGTGAGTGAGATATCTTTATATGAATACGATTCAGGACAGTTGTTATTCTAATAATCTAACTTTGCTTTAAAATGTTAAAATTGTACCGAATTAATTGGTTTAAAGTACTAATTTTGAAGGAAAAATCATTAATATAGGTTATATTATAGACATATTATTTTTCAATAATTCCCATAAGAACACCACCACCAAAATCAACACCATTTATTCCATTTAAACTAATTATATGTGTTTTTGAATTGTCAGGAGTACGAGTCAGTCAGAATAAGTCAGTCGTGAAGCTAGTTGCCTGTTCCGTACATACGTAGATACTATGGAGAAAAACAGACAGGAAACTCCTAGGACACTCTTTTCAACATGTTTTTTACAATTTTTTGGTTAAATTATACAACGTTGACAGAGTTAATAAGTTGCTTTGAATTTATGTTAAAAATCAATGCAACCATTGTACATGTTTCATTTCCTTTAGGTAATTAACTGTTACAGAGGAAAATATTATTAATATTACGCTGACGACCCGCCCCGGCTTCGCACGGGTGCAATGTAGATTCTAATGTGGTGATACAATTAACGTTATAACATTATACAAAGTAACACAAAACAAAATGAAACTATACGTATAAACCTTCTTGAACCGCTCTATCTATTGGTGAAAACGGAATTAAAATCCGTTGCGAAGTCTATAAGATCTAAGTGTACAGATGGCGGAAGCAACTTTGTTTTATACTATGTCATCATCCTTTGCGCCTTTTTCCAACTAAGTTGGGGTCGGCTTTCAGTCTAACTACGATACGGCTGAACTTCAATATTTTACGTGAAGCGACTGCCATCAGACCTCCACAACCCTAGTACTAGGCTATATCGAAGTTCTGTAGTTAGACCAGGTTGTCACAAA
Source organism: Euplagia quadripunctaria (assembly GCA_963859945.1). Taxonomy (NCBI): domain Eukaryota; kingdom Metazoa; phylum Arthropoda; class Insecta; order Lepidoptera; family Erebidae; genus Euplagia; species Euplagia quadripunctaria. The sequence continues at coordinate 5,813,001 of OY982584.1, forward strand.
ATGCCACAGATTTATTTATTTATTTATTTTATTGGCTCACCAACAATTGTTAACACTGGTTAAATTACAATAAAAATAAACTTATATTAACTTATTCTAGTGTCACAATTTCTTACAGGTAAGCACCACTTGAGTTAGATGTTCGAAAGGCAACCGGGACCGACTTCTTAACGTGTTCTCCGAGGCACGAAGGGGTCTCAGTGTGTTAAGAATTATCACCTATCCTAAGACTGATCTGGCTACTATTACTTAACCTTGAAATGTGCTAATCTACTGGGTTACCACTTAGCCAGTAGCCCATCTATACTACTCGTATGTATAGATAAAATAAACTTGTAATTAAGTAAAGGACATACATAGAAAACGTAAAAAGAAGTAATTGCCACGTGTTCTAGGGATGATAAAGATGTGAATATCATTTTTAAAATGCATGACTATTTGTCTCTATGTATATGCAAGTTTCAAACAAAAGCAAATGGATATTAAAAAAAAAATCGTGAGTGGTAATCATATTTATTAAAGACTAGCTGACCCGACAGACGTCCTGTCTTCACTACGAATATTGCACAACCGTGCCAACTGTCAAACGACTGACAGTTATGTCAAAAGTGCTAAGGTTGCATTAGAAAAGTTAATATGGTCGTTAAGTTTCTTAAATTTTCTAATTTTCCACGCAACTATCTTACTTTTTTTTTATAAGAACCTTCTCCTGACAATAACAAACACACAAAAAAAGAATTAGCAAAATCGGCCCAGCCGTTCACGCGTGATGCCGCCACGATGATCGGTTTAGTAGTTTTTTTAAAAGCAGCTCCCGCATTAGGAATTACTCCTGTGTCGCGGAGAACTTTACAAACATAGAAAAACGGACACAAAGAACACCCAGACTCAGGTGGGAATCGAACTACGACCTATAAGCATAGCGGTCAGGGTCACTAACCACTAGACCAACAGGCCAGTCGGCCGGAGTTATGCTGTGATAACGTAATAAACAAACGAAGTCACAATCGCATTTGTAATACTAGCTGTTGTCCGCGACTTCGTTCGCGTGGAAATTTTGGTGAAATCTATCACACGGGAACCGCACATTTTTCCGGGATAAAAAGTATAAAAAGTCTGTTTTTGCGTGAAAGAGTAACAAACATTCCACACACATCCATCTTCAAAAATTTTCGTTTTTAAAATATTAGTAAGATTAATTAGAATATACGGTACACAGAGTGGTGTCTAAAAATGGCGATAACAATGATCTGTTTATACATTATTGAGCTCTACATCATCCGCCTCTAGTAATACTTCCATACTGGTTACAAAAATGACCACCAAGGGTGTGTCTTGCAAGTCGGCGCAAATCTTGTGATGATGCCTGGTTCGATGCAATGTCATCAACCACAAACTTCTCATGTCATGCTTGTGGCAAGACGAGTCGTTCCCGTATCGGTCTTTACAACCACTGATGAGATGTATTTTAGATATTATAGGTCTATAATGATAGATGCTGGAATCTGCAGAAACAAAAACCTTGGCAAACCAGTAATATAGTGCCCAGTAATACACACAGTCATATTCTTAAAAAATCTTATCTTTTTAGTAGTAAATGTATGTACATAAAATGCAAAAAGCTTCATATGAAACCGTTCAAACTAAGTTATCGGGCCACAAATGGAGCACATTTGCACGGTAAAATGGTGACAAATGTAGCAAAATTTCCACGGTAAAACGGTCACAAATGAAGCATATTTGTGGGGCAAAATAGCTTGCAGCGAATTGAACATTTGTTTGGGAAACCTTTGCAGTTTGAGCTTACGTTGAGTACCTATGCATTGTTGATTGTTTGATTTGGTGAGTTAATTGCTACTTGATACAGATGAATAATCTGTACCTGTACATTGCCAAATTCGTAAGAAATATTATAGGCTATTTAATATCACGCTATGACATATTTTAGGAGCAAAGCCAAGTACACACACGCACACCTACACACACACGCACACAAAACACACACACAAACACACACACACACACACATACACACACAACCGACTGTATCTATTAATATATATTTTGGCAAATAGATTTATAGCTTAATTTTATTATTGTAATTTTAAATTTCTAAGGGCATAACAAAATGTAAGGACGAATAAAGGGAGGACACTGGCTTCTGTAACACAGTTCCTACTAGTATAGGAGTCAGGAAAATCTACCTGTTTGTAACTATGTCTGTGTACAACAAAAAAAAAAATTGCCACGCACAATCGCGGGTATCTTCAGGGAATGATTGGGAAAATATGGTATACAGCCATCATTCTCATGGTTTTTGGTGTGCCAATCAGAATCAGAGTTAGGGACTGTGTAGTCCTGATGATACATCAGGTTTTATATTACACATTAACGCTTCTATATTTGGATATTTAATGGAGTTGTGCTTTGGATCTAATTATTTGTGATGATGGGTATGACCTCCGTTAGATGATTTATTAGGCTCTGGATTATATCTGCTTCCGGCATTACATCTATCAATTAATGTACATATTACTGGTAGTATCATATAAATGCTACGAAGTGACGACGTGTGTTACGAAGGGATTCACGTCAACGGTATACGGTATCATTGGACCACAATCTTTATTGATATCCTAACACCTTACATTTTAAACCACTGCTAATTCAGATATTTCCTTTTTTCCATACTGCTCAAATTGAAGTGTTAAATTTCAAATAATTGAGCAGTACGAAGTTTGCTGGGAGACCCGAGTATCTATATATTAATACGTGAAGCGAAAACTTTGAATCCTTTTTTACGAAAATTGGGCGGACGGAGGAGTATGAAATTTCGCACACTTATAGTTTATACAGAGAAGAAGTGATGAATGCTAAAATTTTTGAACAATATTTGCTACAAAGTTAAAAAAAATGCAAAAACGGGTACATACAGCTATGAGTGTCCAGTATATATTTTGAAATATCATGGTACAAAAGTCTATACAATTACAGATATATGATATTGGCCAATGAAATAAAGCATGGTCGAAATTCGACCACCACGCGATCTCTAGTTCTACTAAATAACTCAACTGGTCTTCTTTCATTAGTTGAAGAGGGGCTAGTTATTTTTATGTTTCATACTGTTGTAGTTTTAGTTGTGTTCCGATTATTTGTTCGGGTTCGTTTTAATCATCGGCTTTGTTTATGTATTAAGTTTTGATGCATAGGATATATGTCATACTATTCAGCAATTTGCGAACAATATATGTAAGTAATTACGTAGATATATTAAGTAACATTGATCATTAATCTAAATATAAATTTGGTTTACTTTTTAAAGAAAACTGTTATTTGTTTTTTTTTAAATTAACATTTTAAAACCAGAATGGTCTTAGACTCTGCATATGATGGCAATGACACAACGAAAAACGTGCCAGCCGCTGTTATTTAATAAATTACCATGTTTAAACCAATTTTATGAATTTTACTAATAATAATATCATCACTCCAATATTCATATGGTCATAATAGTTATTTATTGTTAAAGTTGTCTTGTTTGCGATACATTTATAACTACTCAAAACAAAGATTGTTTGTGAATCATAATATTAGTCTGGGCAAACACTGATTACTTACTTTTGTAATAACAATCAGTTGCAAGTGCAGAGTGCAAGTGAAATTGAATCCAAGCTTTTTTGTTCCTCATTCATCCGACAAAACGAATTGAATTTATTTTGCATCGCTTTCAAGCCACTCGTATTTCAACACAAACATGAACGAATGTTACATCTATCAACTGGCGCCCACCGTGAATTCGTGAGCTTTGAAGAGGGATTCATTTCAGCGTATTCATCTGTTTTTGCCTGGAGATTAGGGGCTAAACGAAGCCACGGATGGCTTCGAAGCGCTGTATCTCGTATTTTCAGCGTTCCGTTTTTGTTCCTATTTGAGAGATTTCGTTTTGCTAGTTGAACTTGGATGTCGAAATTCATAAAAAAAATGCTAAACGACCTACGTTACCGCCCGCCGCCGCCGCGCCGCTCGCTGAGCGTTGACGTAAGGCAATGACGATTTCTTTTTTCTTAGAATCCATAAACATATTATATTATTTATAATTTTCTATCTCATACGTTACGCTGATTGGTAGAGAGTACTGGTCTTGAAAAGAGGCTAGGGAGCGTCTGGCGTATGCTGAAGCAGGTACACGTACACACAGGATGTTACAGAAAGGTGTGATAAATTTAGGAGCGTTATGAGTAGGGGACAAATAGTTAATTTAGCTTAAAAAATGGATTATGAAAAAAATAATTTAAAAAAACAATTTTTTTTGTCGGAAAAGGTTTTTCCTAATGTAGGATTAGGTTTCTGCTGTAAGAGTCACCTGATTAGGGGATTCCTTCCACTTTGCAGCTGACCGCTGTTAACCAGTATTACTGTGTACTAAGCCTTGAGAAACTTATGTACTTATTCGAGAAAGGAAAGGGATAACAAGGTATGAGAGACGTAATTTGAGTAGATTGTAGGTGTTAGATAACGTTAAGGGCGTTTATTGTGCGAGTGTACCCTTTCATCGTCGGACTAGTCATTACAACACTTCATCCATCCATTTAAGGAGATTTAGAACTTTTGTAAAATTGAAATCGAGTTAAAATTATCAATACGATCCAACAACCAAAAATGATCTTGAATTTAACATACAGCAGAAATAATTTCATAGAAAATAACAGAAAAATAATACAATATCACTAATATTAAAAAAAAACTTGAATAGTGTTTTCTAATGATTAATACAATGTCAGGAATAAAAATATCACGGATTTCATTATTAAAAATATAATGATTTAAAAAAATATATAAATAAATTATAAAAATAAAGATGTATCTTTTAAACGGTATGTGACATTTATAGACAAACAACAACAACAAACTAGCTAGAGTGAGATGTATATATTTTGCGCGGAACCCTAATTCTTTTTCCAAAATAAAAGTAGCCTATGTCACTCCTTACAAGACCAGTTATCTACCAGTGAAAGACCCGTAGAAATCGGTCCACCCGTTCCGGAGATTAACCGAGATAACAAACAGACAGACAGACAAAAAATTTAAAACTGAGTTTTAGGCATAGGTATCGTGCAAATAACTGTATGAGCTTAAAACTACTATTATTTTGACATTACAAAGAGAGATTTCTATTTTATTTATTTGTATTCATAAACATATTATAAGTACTCTACTAATACAGAAAAATGTACAATTTAAATTTGGTCTTCGGGCCACTTATCTAAACTAAAATACTACTTAACTAACTCTGTGTAAGGCCGATGAGGATAAAATACGATAAAATCAAACACAAAGCACTGTTAATATCATTAATGTCACAAATAAGATCTGTTTACTATTAGTAGGTTTGCGTAACGCGTGTATTTAAACATTACACCCGTATTCACAAACAATGATTTGAGGTCTCACAGTGAGCCCGGACACATAGAGTCAGCAATTTCAATTCTTAAACAATACTTGAGCGATTGACAACGCTAAGCGTTCACTAAAAGGGACCCTTTTGTAAAGTTGCTCGACAGCTATTTTAAGCAAAGCATAGCGTCGGTGGGAGTGACAGTTGATGAACATTGCTGTTTTATTTCATATTTTTGATTGAACAGTGGACAATAATTACGAGAATAATAATTCGAGACTTTCAAACTCCTTAAAATTACAGTGAGGAAGAATACTGTACTTTTTGTACTAGCACCGTTTATAAATTTAAATCTTAAAAAACTAAATAGGAGAAGTTTTCTAATGCCGGCTTTTTGACAATTACTTGAGACCTTAAGATTTTATTGTCGTAATTGATGAAGTCCTTTTCAATATTCTAATATATTCTTCCCTCTTTCTATAAATATTTTCTCCCTCTGCCTCCTTGTAGAATGTTCAAACTACACCGATTTTTCTTTAGTACACAAAAATTACCACACGATTATAGTACGAGAGCCCACGACCAAGATCATGTCAATCACACAGATGCAATGAAAGAGCTAGGTAAAAGTATTTATACATATTTGAAAATGCGGTCAAGTCAGACGTTTCGCGAAAAAGTTGTGAAATTAGGTATTTTGGAATCAGAATAACCAAATGTATCGATTTTATACTGTTTTCGATGTCGAATCGATGAGGCAAAAATTCATTCGTGAGGTCATTGGCTCTCGTACTATTTATTGTATTTATGTCATACACACATCTGTCAAACAAATACCGTAGAGACCTTAGCAACGGAAATGCACCGATAACAGATCAGTATTCGATGCAGAGCGTTTGCTTAGCAAAAGGGTAACTTGAGTTTTGTTTGTGAATGACTACAACGAACGCTGTGAGAAATTCCTTATTTAGCTTAGCGTTGCTTCCACGCTACCCAAGGTATTGTTTACGTGTGGCGTTTTCCCCTTAATTATTGTATCTAATAACTTTAACGAGCAATTCTAGTATATGTATCCCTGACAACGTGAATGCAAAATGTCATGATGATCGATTAAGTAGATAAGGCGTAAATGCGTAACAAACAAACGTAGAAACATTCATACACGTTTTTTGTAATTTTTTTGGAATTTTTTTTTTTTATTCAAAATCTATTTTTTTCAAGCTTAATTCATATTTATAATAATAAATCAGGATAGTGTATTACTGTTGTTTTTGTTAAGTTTGTCTATACCTGTAGGTGTTTTCCCTGAAAAAAAAGATTTAACAAAAAAGACCGTCCCGCGAAGCTTGTTCACCCAGGTACTCAGTATCGATAATAGTGGCGCATAGGCCTTCTCTTTTTAAATCTGTGTTAATTATTCATTTCACACTTTCCCTGGTGTCATCGTGTCATCATCATATCTCTCACGTTACTAACACTGTACCCCTTCCCAATCTTTAATTAGAACAGACTGTTATTCAACCTCACCTTTCTTACCTACCATATAACCATATAAAAAGGGTTTTATACATAATTGAATTCTGATTCCTAAACACTTGTATTTAAACCTAAACAAACTTAGTCTCAACGCTTCACTGAAAACATCTGCAACCTAGCGTGGGCGTGATTAAGCTATTCAGTCTGAGAACCCTCGCCAAACGTATTATGCAAATCGCGACATGTGTACACGCCCTTAGCGTTCAAACGTCCGGTCTGTCCCCGACATTATTGTCCGAATCTAATGAAGGTTTAGCTTCGGTGTTTTATTTCTTTATTTTTAACATAGTGAAACTGGAGGTTTAAAGATTGATTGAAGGTTTCTTTTTCTCAACTAATAAATACATGTTAGATACCTGATATTGTGTTCATTGACAGTTAGATTTAAAAAATACGCCTAGAAGTAATAGTGTACCTGTTTCACCGACCTTATACAAATATTTATTTTTTAAAGACTTTTCTGTATTAGTTTTTTTTTCTTAACAACTACCACATTAGGAATATTTCTGTGTAGCGGGGGGCTTTACAAACATTCAAACAACGGACAGAAAGAAGAATCAGACATAGAACACTGGGATTTGAACCCACTCAGCACGGCGTAGTGGCGAGGTGACCACTTAAACCATTGCGCCATCCATGCAGTCATATGTTTGACTTGAAATACTGTCCACCTATTTGCTGTTGTATGTATTATTTATGGGAAATATTGTCTACGGGTTGTCCTGAAGATATTTTTAACCATGAACCCTCTTGTGTTACGGTGAAGGTTTACCATTAACATATTTTACTGACAATTTAATCCTACTTACTAATATTATGAACGTGAAAGTTTGTGAGGATGTATGGATGTTTGTTGCTCTTTCACGCAAAAACTACTCAACCGATTGCGATGAAACTTGGTATATAGATAGCTAGATACCTGTATTATCAAATAGGCTTTTTAACTCGATATTCCTATGGCATCGTGACTTACGCGGGTGAAACCGCGGGGCGCAGCTAGTCGTCTATAGAAATAAAAATGAAGTGCTGTTCATGAAATGCATGCATGCATTTTTGGACCAATTTCAGTCTATTTTGTTTTGAAATATCCATAATAGAAACTACGTTATGAAAAAGAAACATTGGGATTTCCAAAAAAGGTGGGATAATTATGAAAGAATAAAAAGAGTTTTTCTATGGAATTAACAATAAAAAAATTACAATGTATTCAAATACGAACAGGACATCGTCTCTCAGGTAAGCTGGTCATAAATGAATATAATAATAAATTGAGAGACCTTAGGTACATACGGCCGTCTAGTCCCAGACGAGGCAGAGCCTATATTAAATAAAATTACACAAAGTAATAAATTACTATAAATTATGATCGTGCTCATCACACAACTATTTGTCCTAGGTGGGAATCGAACCCACGACCTTTGACACAGCAGTTAGGATCACACATCATTATGACGTATATGTAATGTGACAGCTAACTCATTCCTTTCCAATTAAAATCTACAATTAATACGTGAAGTGAAAACTTTGGATCCCTTTTTACGAAAATTGGGCTGACGGAGGAGTATGAAATTTCGCACACTTATAGTTTATACAGAGAAGAAGTGACGAATGCTAAAATTTTTGAACAATATTTGCTACAAAGTTAAAAAGAATGCAAAAACGGGTACATACAGCAATGAGCGTCCAGTATATATTTTGACCTGTCATGGTACAAAAGTCCATACAATGACAGGTCAAGTAATATTGGCCAATGAAATAAACCATGGTCGAAATTCGACCACCACGCGATATCTAGTAATAAATAAATAGGTACATACCAGTATATCATAAATGAATGAAAATCTATATTTTTAAACCTAAACAGAGCTTCTTAGTAACAAAACATACCGACCTGCTTATTATGGCTTGTAGTGTTAGTTTAACAAAAAATATTCCATGTCATCATAATTCCATTCAACCTACACCATGACGTCATATGTTCCGTATATATTAGGGCAAAAGGTCTCATCCGAAATGACGTCAGCTATTACAGCCTTTACAATGCTTATTGTGAGCCTGATATTATTGACCTTAACTATTCTGATTCTTTTGGCCCGAATATTAGAATCTTTAATTGAAGGTAAATTGTTTCTTTAAGTAATACCTGTTTAAGTGAAACTATAGTGTAAAGACGAGCTATGCGCAGGCGGATATTACGTTTTCGACCGTAACCGAGTGCCTAGTGCGAGATAATATTTAGTAGGATGACAATCTACAATTTTTACCAGATGGCGCTCTTTTAATTCCACAAATTAATTCAAAATAAAATTTAATTAAAGTTAACACAACTCACATTAAACTCTGATGTCGGCTGGGTAAAGTAATTGTTGAGTGTATGCATTTTACACATTATATATCTTAGAAATATAAGGATAAATTATCGCCGCCTTCGACCCATGATTAAAGATCGCCGCTCAAAAACAGGCACCAACTAAACTGTGCATAAATCAGCTGTATGCACAGTTTTGGTATCAGACGCTTCACGTCCGTGCAAGCGGTGTGACTTTAGTTAAGACACGCTAAAACTACACTTCACTTTCGAAAATAATAAAATATTTTCGTTTTCTGCACTTCTTGTATTTGTTGATTGGTCTACTGGTTAGTGACCCTGACTGACTGCTGAACCAGAGGTCGTGGGTTCTATGCCCCCTAGGACAAATAATTGTGTGATTAGCATGATCATTCGTGTATGGGTGTAATTTATCTATAATATGTATGTATTTAGAAATATATAAGTATGTTTATCAGCAGTCTGGTTACCATAGTACAGGCTTTATCTAATTTCAGACGGCCGTGTGTGAGGTGTGTGAAGTTATTATTATAAGTATTTCAAATTTCATTTACCTCAATTTGCGTCTTAAAAATACGTACAAAAATTGTCTTTAAGGTAAGTAGCACGTTAAAAAGATGGTAAATAATAAATTTTCTACTATTTATTATTGCCATTACTAAAAATCTAACAAATAATAACTTAATACGCATTTATCCTTAAAATGTCAACTCCTGAAATAGCCAAGTGTTATGCCTCGGGGATTTCAAAAACACATAATTATCAGACACAATGCCAAACCAAACTCAAAATAAATATTCATGAATTACAAAAAGCTTTGTTCACTGAAGTGAAGTATCACACACACACGTTCGTTTCAGTAGTGAACCGATTGGAAATTCAATAACCTTTTTTTAATTAACGACTTCCACATTAGGAATAATTCCTGTGTCGAGTCGCGGGGACTTTTAACAACAGAGAAAAACACCCAGACTCGGTACAACTATTTGTGGATCACACAAGTTTTGAACCAACACTCGGCGCGTCGAAGTTGCGAGGCGACTACTTTAACTATTGCGCATATTCAATAAAGTCTTAGACGAAGCCTAAAAATATCTGTATATCTAAATACTTATTTAAATACCTGACCTGACACTATAACATATTATTACTATGACGGGCATGTTGTCCTAATCGTGATCCTGACAGCTGAGTCAGAGGTTATCAGCAGTGTTATTACCATAACTATACAGGCTCTGCCTTGTTTGGAATCAGACACCCGTGTGTGAAGGTTTTTTTTATGGAATACAAACGAGCAGGGGGGGTCCCCTGATGTGGCTTGTCGGCCTTTAAGTTGAGAGGGGAAGTGGGGAGGGCGAGTTTCCCACATTATTATTTTTATTACTAAATCAAGCTTGTCTTAATTTATCTTTCAAATGTATCTTTGCACTGTTGATTGTCCTGGGCATTAAGCCCACCCTTGTACAAATGTGCATGAAGTTTTTGATAAATAAATAAAAAATAATACTAAATGATTTTCTCAGCCTAGGACGTGTATTATGATGTTGAACTCTGCGGGCTTAAGTCTCATTTATATTGGTTAACCTGGGCATTTAGGTTCTTTTATTGGGTCGTTCGTATCTCGTCCCAAAACAAACTCAGCCCAGTGGGACGATTTGACGAATTTTAAAATTTATATTGTTTTCATTCGTCATTTCGTCCCGTTCTTGAAATTCTTTGAAAATTTTGCTGATTTAGTACAGTCAAGAAGAAGACTTCAAAGTATTAAAATAAAAGACAAAAATCTTTTATCTTTAGTTCCTATTAAAATTTAACAAAATGATGACAAAGAATGGGACGAAATGGCGAATGAAAATAATATTATTTTTGAAATTCGTCAACTCGTCCCAACGCAAAAGCAGCATGGCTCAAGTTTGCTTTGGGATGAGATGACGAACGACCTATTTTATTTATGAATATTCGCTGTAAGTAATATTTTCTTCAAATTAAAATGAAACCAACTTTACGTATAACCAAACCTTTAAAAAAGAAACCCGCCCAAGTGTGAGTGGAGAAGTTTCCGTACTACAATGAATTGCGAATGTAAGTTTGTACGCACAATATTAAGATATTTACCATGTTAGTTTAAGACCAAAGACTTCTTATAGGGTTTTCTGTAATCTATTATTAATTTTAGGTTCAGTACTTTCGGAGATAAGGAGCGGGAGGCTTGGTCAATTTTCCTAAATCACTTTAAAAATACTTTTCTTAAAATAAAATAAAAGATAAAATATACCATCACAACAAGGCCTTTCATTTGATATGACCCTCAAAACTGACCCTCATATTAAAATTTCCATTAAATTCACATCGGTATTTGGGTCACAGGCTGTGACGGGGGATAGACAGACGCACAAGTGATTGCATGGGTTCAGTTTTTGTCATTCGACTGATTAGCGAAGATATCGCATAACATACACAAAAACAATCTCCACTTTAAGTCCGAAAAAAATATCTGGTTCATGTAGCATAACGTGACCGTTAAGAAGTGTTAGAGCTAGAATGCCATAGATCAGAAGCCATTGTTACGTATACGTATTGATTTAATATAATGTATATTCTATTCATAGCCATTGTTATTATTCAGTCAGTCTATTTGTATTCCATAACGGTTTTAATCATAATGACGTTTATTAAATCTACGAGCGCTATTTAGTTATTAATAGTGACGGTATCCACTCTAAATAAATACGATGGAGTTTACTCAAAGGGTTGCTAAGCAGTCAAAGCTTGCATTGGTCTGGCTTCCGGTTGGCTGGCGGAAACTAACTATGCGGGCTTTTAACTCTGTACTATTAGACGCTCTGGTGGATTTCTATCGAATTTTCATTCGAAGTGGATTTGAGAAGTTTAGTATAATATAGGTACTGTTTCTAGTAATTTATTAGTTATGGTAGGAGTAAAAAGTAGTTGGTAAACAAGCCTAATGGTAATCATACGTATCAACTCTATCATCATCGTCATCATTGTCATCATCTCAGCTATAAGAAGACCACTACTGAACATAGATATTTTAAAACATCTATTTCTCCTCATTGATATCTTAATGTAATTCATAAAACAAAAAGTATTAAACAGAACACATTTAACGATTAGTCACTTATTTCTGTGCTAAAAGTTTCATAAAAATGTGTTTAGTTAATATTTTGACTTTCATACATCTTTAAGCGCAAGTAAGCATTTGTCAAAGAAAGCAATTAAATAGCCATCAGTTTAGACATAACTCAAGCCTTCGACCGGATCTGGTACAGACGTCTTACATCAAAACGACCATTATACATACTACCATAGAGATATTACACCTGAATTGCAAAATAGTTTATATAAAAAAACATTAACGCTGTGGTAGATAGCAACTCTACTACTATTCAGTTCTGAATGCATGGACATAAATGCCAGCGTCCCACAAGGTACCTTCCCGTCCCCGCCAACTTAAATCAACCCTTTTAAAACACAAGTGCTTATGCTCAATGCAATGGCAACCCAATTTAAGCAATCTAGAAAAAAATACTTCTATCCTCATCAACAAGAAAGTAAATACCAAATAATGCACAAAAACAACACTGAATACTCAATACATTATTCATATATACTGCAGGAAAGAAAATACGCAACGGTTCTTGGCAAAATACGGCAACAAACATCACTGGGGATTTACTTTGTACGGCTCTCGAAGTTTTGACTTTCTCAAGATTTTATTTACAAAGCCATTGAGAAAATAAACATATACGTGAAATTGTAATCTCTGTTGTGTTTTTATATTTCTTTGGACTTTACAAGGATTTGTAAGAATAAGAATTTTTCATACCTCGTTTTACTAAAGAGAAATAAGACAAGATCATCCACATAACAATAAGAAGAATTGTTTCTGGATACAGCTATAGATTTTGTATAAAAAATGTACACTTTTTTTATTTAATTTAATTAAAATTTACGGCTCTAAAACTGGGTAAAATTATTATATTTAAAAGAAAAATAATTGTTTGTTTAGTTAATTAAACTATGTTTTCTTCATTTGCTTTAATGGAATAACTTTAGCAAAATTAATATTATCCAGTTAGTTCAGGAAATCGGATCCAAAAAATTTAAAAGCAGGTTTTTTATATATTCCTGAGCAATGAATCCGGGTCGCATATGATACCTGAAAATCTCAAATGCCGTGAAATCAAACGCTTAATATAGGTAGTTGTTATCTAGAACAATTTATTTAATACAATGCAGAATAGAAGGGGTACATCAGGATTATTACTACAATCTCTTTCTTGATGGTCATAAATAAAAGTTCAAACATTTGAATCTAATCAAGATTTAGAACTCATTAAAGACATCTAAGATCGCGTTTAGTAGCAACATTTCTAAAAGGGCACGTTATCACCTATCTGTATTATGGTCGATAACGTCAACGTTAATAAATATTTGTATATTAATCCGAAGGTTTCAAAGGATCGACTTGATAGCAGCAACAAGTAAATTCGAAGAGCTTTCGAAATGTATTATTATACTTCGTATCGTTTGATGTTTATTCTCTCATTCATTTTAGTGACATTATAAGTAAGCTTTATTACAGTCTATTTTTGTATACAAAAAGATTGAGTGTATATTCGGCTTTTTTATTTTTGTATATCTACACATATTATGTTTACCCGAGGGATGGGCAGAGATGATTACACACATACACACCCACATTTCGTTATATTATATGCAAATCTATTTTAGGTATCGAGCTGGTCATAGAAGGCGAGTCTATTGCTGTCTACTGGTCACACTGAAAGATGTCATGCTACTGCTGAGTATTTCTAATAAGAAAAAACAACCGAGAATCAAACGCTATAAACGCCAATTCATACCGCGGGACTCATGCCGCAAGAAACTTGTTGGACCATAATGTTTTGCCAGGGCTTACAGGATCACCGGTAAGCCATAGCAGGGTCTCAATTTCAACCTGTTTCCCAGACTACCAGGCACCGATGTCGTACAAATATGTTAGGAAAGTGGGCCACGTAGCTGTAAAGGACAACGACTTGGCTTTATTCTTATATTTGCAATATATAATAAAATAAGACTAAATTTATTTACGACTTGCTTAGCTTTGGTAGGGTTTTCCTTAACTTTATTTTGTGGACGTGGATGAGTCGCGCGCTTAGCTAACAAATGGGACAGGCAATGCGGTGAAAATAAAAACATATTTCTCTCCGATCAGGCCATTGGACCAAATTGTGCGGTGTGTCACTAAATCTACTGTTATCTGGTTGTTATATAGTAAAAGAACCTGGAGTTTTCAATAATATATATTGGCCTACCAAAAGGCCGGTTTAATTTACTAATATAAGAGCTATATTAGTTACGTTAGTTCTACGTATTGGTTCGCTCCGAATCATGTAGCTCAGTGAGATAGTTTTGTATAAATGGTAAGCATTAGCAGATAATAGGCCAAGTGAAATGCCAACATCAAGTCTCGTCGAAGAGAGCTAGAGTGGCAGAAAGGGATTATTTTTATGGGAAGAGGGAAACGAGCAGACGGGCCCCCTGATGGTAAGTGACTACCGCCCATGGAAACAAGTCACAATTGCGTTGACGGTCTTAAGGTGTTTGAGTTTTAAGGTCGTGAAGGTGATACCGTAGGCGACAATTTGTTCCACATATTAGTTGTGGACATATTATTTGTTTTGCCTTGCAAGAAAGAAAAATTCTGGAAAAGCTCACAGTGGTGGAGTGCCAATTATCCAAATGATCGGGATGAAAATTTTTTTCTTTAACAATGGGACATACTAATGTATAGCAAAAGAAAAACTGAGTTTTGACGTACACTTTTGGCCGATGGAGGCTATTCCTGGATATAAATTGTAGCTGCGTTTTCGGCAATTAGTTGTGGTTAAGCGTAGGCATTATTCTCTAGATTATATAAGTTTGCTACCAATTTTATTATTAGTTCGGTATTAGGCATGTAAACAGGCAAGTTTGCTATTGGCTGTAGTAGAATTGTTTATTGATGAATGTTCGCCTAATTTATTGCCTTGTTTGAGATGAACTTTACGCTGAGCCGAAATTACAGTCTGATCCGAATTTCAGCATGTTCGTGTAAAGTATTATACACGTAATTATTTGTATCTAACTTTGTTCGGTTTTGGAAATGTTTAGATTTACTTGGAAATATTATTGCTTAATATTAAAGCCTGAAACAGATCTAATCTTGACTAAGCTTTTATTTAGGCTTCGATATTTTAAGCAAAAACATAATCTACTCACGAATGGTATTAAGTAATCATTGGTAAGCTACAATCGTTGCGGTAAGACAGGTAATGATTGCAGCTGATGCAGAAACTTACCGAAAACGATGTCTCATTCAGAACCTGTGGTTGTAAAGGCCGAGGATTTTAAATGAAAAAGCATCTTAATATTATAGCTGAAGGTGACTATAAGGCATACTTAGTAACGAGAATCATCTTTCTGATATAATTATGTTCACGCTATTAAAATTAATTAGTATCATAAATTTTGCTAAGAGTTGTTCGCAAAGTGCGGTTGGACTTCATCGCGCGGATAAATTATTGTAACACAAAAGCAAGGCTGTCTAATTACTTTAAACAAACCTAGTTTCTTTTAGCTAATCGAAATATTACTTCTATCGCTTTAAAACCAGAATGTCTGCATATTATTCGGTTTGATATTGAAAATTGCACCAATTGCAAAACGTATACCGCGGACGTTAAAATTATGGAATCACCCACCAATCCATAACCAAATCCATTTAATCCCAATCCTCAATAATATGTGGAGAAACTTAACCAAGGTTAGGTAAGCTATAAAAATCAACCTTTCCTATTGGTCTAATTGACCCAAATCCGTTGTCCAAACACAAATGTTGGAAGTCACCTTAAGACTAGCTTTCCATGTATTGGGTTTGTGGTTAGGTCTAACGAAGCTATGTTTTAGACAAACACTTTACAGCGATTGATGCGTACTAGGGATGCGAGCAAAAATACGAACAAAAGATGTTTGTTAAGGATGCACGACTAGCGGTGCTCGGTGTGACCCCACTTGCATCACTTAGCTTGTGTCGTCTTCATAGCACATTTACCCACTCCACAATACACATAGTAGTTCCGAAGCTTCATTTAAGCTCAGATTAAATCTCGCTCACAGGTTAGCTATATCGCACATCTTTGATGGACAGACAGCCATTTATTACTTATTATAATATACTACACCTAATAATACGATTAACTCTCACAGAAAATAAGTAATTCCAGTTTGAAAACTATAAAATACAAGAGAATAAATTGTCCAAACTCATTTAACATTTGTACGAATGAGGGCAGTAAACACAAAATAACGTTTAAGCCTCTTATTACATTACGTAATATTTATTGCGTCACCATATGCGAGCGTGAATACCCCAACAAAATCATTTCATATTTTCCAACTTAAAAAACCACAAACTGAGCCCGATATATTAAAACAATTGTGACGTAAAATTTTAAAGCCGAAATATATTAACTTTTAAACTCGGGGAGGGTAATAAAAAATAATGAATTTTAAAGAAACTTCGGCACTTATAAAAACTTACTGAAGCCTGTTAGATACGACTCAGTGTGAATAAAACGTTGAAAAAAGTATGTAGGTGTTTGTATGGTTTTCAGATAGTAACAGAACTTGGGATTGTGGCGTAAGATCGACGTTTTGCCGTTTGTCGTTACGCATATTTATAAGCCAATGGTTATTTAATATATGTAGCGTGGCGGTCTAGCACGTGACTAAAAGTTAAGCATGTAACTAAACATTTTTTTTTTTTTTTTTTTTGTTAACGAGGTGGAAGATCCTACATGGATGTCCTCCGCCTTGGGGAGGCGCAGGGGTCTGTCGGACTCTTACCGACTAAAAACCACCCCGGTGTTCCACTACTTGCCTATGATCAGGGGAGCGAGAATCGCTATTGCATTCTTCCGCAACCCCCGACAGGATGTAACTAAACATGTGTTAAATGATTCTAACTGTGCTCATCCCGATTCTAGTATCTATATAACGATGAACTTTAATGAACCTAAATCCGGGAATTCCATCGACACCTACCAAAAATGTCGATGAAATGTCCTATATTATCCTACATATATTATCGCTGGAGCTCTGGCAAACCTACATACTAACAGAAAACAACTGTGCTTTCTTGTCTATTGTGCAAAAATACAAAAGGAGTTTCTGTAATGGTAGCTCTAGGAACAAAAAGGCTTTCCTTGATGACCATAGACGTCCTCATCCTGGGGATCTAAGGCTAGCTATACTCTGTTCTTTCTTTATTTTCTTTGTGTTACGCAAAGTGTTGAAAATCCTGTAAATATTGGCGTCCCCCGCGGGCAGTATTTTGGGCCCTCCTCTGTTTCTTTGTTACATTAATGACCTTTGTCAATTAAATATTGGAAACTGTCAAATAATCTCTTATGCAGATGACATCACACTAACTTTATATGGAAACTCTTGGGAAGAAACTTTAGTGCTACCTAGGAAGGCTTCAATATAGTAACACACTGGCTTACTCTGAGTAAATTAACGCTGAATGCCTCCAAAACCATGTACATAGCCTTTACAATACATAACTTAACATCGCATCAAAATAACTTTAATATACGCGCTCATACATATCATCCTATTACAACAAACTGTACTACTTGTCCCATTATTTCCGACGGATTACGAACGGATTCAGTTAAATATTTAGGTACAATGATTGACAAACGTTTATCCTTCAAAGATCACATTTTAAATTTAATGCAAAGAACAAGAACACTTGTTTACATTTTTAAAGATTTAAGTCATGTTGCAAATTGGAAAATTATTAAAACAGTGTATAAATCTCTTTACCAATCAATTCTCTCGTATGGTATATCTATCTGGCTCCCCTGCTCGTGTAAATTTCACATTTTAAACATTGAAAGGGCCCAACGCTTATTGCTTAAAGTTGCTCTTTTTAAACTAAGGCTATACTCAACAAAATCTTGATATATAGACGCTAAATTACTTACAATTAGACAATTTTACATACTGGCAATAATACTTAAAAAATACTTGTCCATTAATGTATCATCTTTGAAAAATAAATTAAATACTAGAAGATATTTTAGAAGTCTGTGAACCCTCTTTATGTAAAACTTTATTTGCACAGAAGTTTCATAATTTTAGGGGTAACTTTTTGTATAATAAAGTTAATAAGCAACTAGCCATCACAAATATGGCCAAGGTGGAATGTAAAAAGAAAGTCACAAAATGGTGGAACAACTTCTCAGTATATTAAGTTGGACACACATACGCACACATAAACTCACACAACACACACGCACACTCACACAACACACACACGCTCCCCCTCTCTTACACACACACACACACACACTCACACACACACACTCATGTACACTCACAAACACACGCACACACACACACACACTCACGCACACTCACATACACACGCACACACACACACACACACTCACGCACACTCACACACACATTCACGCACACTCACACGCACACACACACATTCACGCACACTCACACACTCACACACACTCACGCACACTCACACACTCACACACACTCATGCACACTCACACACACTCACTCATGCACACTCACACACACACACACACACACTCACGCACACTCACACACACACGCACACAAACACACACTCACGCACACACACACATTCACGCACACTCACACACACACATCCATACATACACACATGCATACACACACACATACAAAGAGAGAGAGGGACACACTCACACAATTTTAGATTATTTTAGATTTTTGAATTAGTTTCTTGTTAAAATAGGTATTTTTTTAAGTTTTTATTTTATTCTGAAACTGGCAAATCTAATTTCCAAGTCTGAGACGGGTGGGCCAGGAGTCCATAGCACAGGGTATCCTAGTTTGGACTCCCGACTCCCACAAATATTTGGACCTTCAAACAACATCATGTACTGTAACTGTTATAAAATATTTTTGCATTTTTTTTTAATATGCATCATCTTTAATTTTTTCATTTAAACTAAAAAACCAAAACGTCATTTGTATATATTTTTTTGTTTTGGTTGATTTTTCAAAAATCGCTGAATCAATTTCGATAAAATTTATATTAGACCACCTCTGAAGTAAGACCTACCAAACAAAAAAGAACCATTAAAATCGATTTAGAATATATAATTGGCGGAATATTCGCGTAACAAATAAACCAAAAAACGTACAGTCGAAATGAGAACGTCCTCCTTTTTGAAGTCTGTTAAAAACTACAATATTTACCTTAAATAATAACTATTTTGATGTGTTTTTTATGTTAAGTTTGCTTAAATTTTCCAATTTTCGGCGCAAAATTTTTAATTTTTTCTTTCGTGAGAACCTTCTCCTAAAAATAACAAACACAAAAAAGAATAAGCGAAATCGGCCCAGCCGTTCACGCGTGATGCCGTGACCAAGGGAAACATTTTTATGTGGGAGAGCCATGCTTCGGCACGTATGAGCCGGCTCGACTCCGCTCGTTACCACGGCCTCACAGAAAACCGGCCGTGAAGCAATGCTTGCATTGCATTTCGCCGCGTGAGTGAGGTTACCGGAGGCCCTAACCCTTCCCTTTCCCTTATTCCCGTCCTTCCCCTCGCCCCCCTCTTCCCCTCTTCTCCTACTCCCACCTTAAAGGGCGGCAACGCACTTGTGACTCTCGAGTTGCAGGTGCCCATAGGCGGTGGTAGTCATTTACCATCAGGTAACCCGTCTGCTGGTTTGCCCCCTATAAAATAAAAAAAAAAAAATAGAGATTCATTTTTATATATATAGAAAATTTAATTTTATCACAGTTTTCATTTACGGTAAAGTCTAAAGGTGAATTCCTAAATGAATAAGTTATTTTTCATTCAAAGGAAAAGTAAAGCAATCTAAGTTGCAATAATATTTTTAAAAGTTTGATCATACCTCAGAATCTGGCATTTAAAACGCTCCTTCAGAGGCAATTTTGCATTCCACTTCACCTAATGTTAATCTTTCTCATATTAAAAAGATGGAAATTTGGATGGATGTCTTATTGTGTGCAAAACTTTTATGAGCCGTCTTTTTTCTCTATTTCTTGTAATTTAAAAATATTAAAATGTCTTTATTGTAACGTATTCAACATTGAGTAAGTTTTTAAGTTTCTAGTATGATAATGAAGTGGACCGACTATTTAAGCATGAGAATGTGAAGTAATTTGGAAAGTATTAGCTTTGAGTTTCAAGAAATAGTGGCCACCATTAATAAGACATTTAAAACGAGATATTTGAAAGCAAAGGTAAGCAAAACAAACGTTTTTGAAAAGAAATAACGGAATGTAATTTTGTTAGTGTGGAAAAAAAGTGAAATTAGTCATAAACAAAAAAAAGAGTGTACCACACTTGACAAAGTTTGCATATTTGAGTGGCTTGTTTTCGAGGGACGAATGATGCCAAAGAAATCTTAGAAGAAAAAAGGAGGATAAAGACAATTGATATCCCATCAGTGTAGAGTATCTAGAGTAAGCTTAGTCGGTAGTCATGCATTTGTATGAGCCGGGAATATTAAAAGAGGATGTATTTTAATTACCAAATAGACACATCTATGCATACAAATACTTGCAACGCACGGGAATTGGTCGCCAATGACGTGGCAGTCGAGTGCGCTACAGCCGCGCCGCACAGGTTGCCACCTTACGTCCGCATGTTTATATTTGCCATCATCTTCGTATTCTGCCACCACTTTCTACACTGCGTTTAACACTAAAAGTATAATAACAAAAAAAAACACAACCGACAACCGCACTCGGCCCGAAAGGTATAACTTTGTTGTGCAAATAAAAACAGGTTTATGTATTGATATGAAACTTTAGTATCGAATTCTCCCCCTTGCGTCAAGATTCTCATAAAGTATATGACATTATTTTATGAGAACACAGCTCGCTTCTCACGACAATCACTTGCGATATTCAGAGCTGTCTTATGAAAATACAAAGCGATTTGTACTAGATATTGGTGAAGCAAAAACATTTTTATACTTACCACTAAAAACTTACGAGGATGGTAAAATATTATAAACTGTAAAAACGTGCAGCACCAGCAATATGTTTCAATTGTTGCCAATTTATTACCAGGTTTAAAAATATTAATAAAATAAACATATCGAAGGTTTGATGTGGCATAATACCACAACATCTTGAATAATGACAAAGCATAAGATAAGAAGATACAAATGAAAATAGACTTTGTAAGACTATTTTTCTTTATTCTAACGGAAAATTACAGTCATTAATAACTAGCCGTTCCCTCCAATTGCATTTATTGTCACTGTTCCGTTCTTATGGGTCATAGCGTGATGTTATATACCCTAAAACCTTCCTCAATAAAAATACTCTATGCAATACAAAAAGAATGATTGAAATATGACTGATAGGCCCAGATATAAGCGCGATTAAACAAACATGCAAAAAACTTTTTAGTGTTATTAAGTAAATTAGTTTTCTTTTGGTATAGGGGCCAAACGAGCAGATGGGTTACCTGATGGTAAATGACTACCGCCGCCCATGGGCACCTGCTACTCAAGAGTTACAAGTGCGTTGCCAGCCTTCAAGGTGGGAGTAGGAGAAGAGGGGGAGAAGATTGGAGAGGGGGGAAGAGAGAGGGAGGGAAGGGATAAGGCCTTCGGTAATCTCACTCACTCGGCAAAAAGCAATGAAATCATTACTGCACTGCCGGTTTTCTGTGATGCTGTGGTATCACTCCGATCGAGTCGGCCTATACGTGCCAAAGCATGGCTCTCCCACGAACATGTCGAATTATAACAGGAATTATTTCTTTATAAACGAGACATGGTACCTAAGTAAAATTAAAATAAAAAAGTTATGTTTATAAAAGGTTTCTAAATATATTTATCCGTATTCTAAACCCATTATTATGTGTTACACTTAACTTCAGTCTGTACAACGCTGTGTAAATGTTCAAGAATATTATTATTACACAAAAAGAATAAAGGCACGAAATGAAATCCTAAACATAAACATTCAAAATAACGGCTTTCTCGCGGTAAGTGATTACCGTAACAGAGTCATAACACCCACGTACAACGATCTTCGTACCTGTATAGAATTGCTGCGAAACATTTTAATCAACTTTGAAAAAGAAATTAGACTTTTTATTTGTTAACCGATTTAAAAAAATTAAGAACTACGTACAGACAGCCATTTTTCTAAAATCTTGGGAATGAATTGAGTAATTATTTTTCAATCTATCACAAGTTTAGTTTAGTAGTTTTTTGTATGATCGTATAAAACATAAATCAATTAATGTCTGATATATAATTATCATAAAAATACAGTTATTTTTATTTTGAATTTAAAGATTTTTAAATGTAATTGACACAAACAAAGATATCAATACTTTGTGAATCAAGCCTAACCGTTGTGACCTTTTTACTCTATAGTCAGTTTTATTTCCTCGACGTCACGTGTTTCGATCTGTTTTCTATGTATTTTTAGATTATACTTTAAATCAGGCACACAGTAGTCTTTTTTATGGTATAGGGCAAACGAGCAGACGGGACACCGCTTTCATGCCGCCCGCCGCACACCTGCAACTCAGTAGTTACAAGTGCATTACCAGCCTTTGAGATGAGGGTACGCTCTTTTCTTGAAGGTTTGAAGGTCGTATCAGCCCGGAAATACCGCAGGCGACAATTTGTTCCACAGATTGGTCGTGCGAGGCAAAACGTTTCCAGAGAACCGCACAGTGATTGAGTTTACGATCGGTAGGATAAATTCCGCCAGAATAAAAAGTTAAAGATTTTATTTGTTAGTTATCATCTTCGATCATATATTCCATAGATATTTGAGCGGTGCTCAAAAATGGCACCAACGAAACTGTGCTTAAATGCAGTTGTAAGCACAGTTGACCTATCAGGTGCTTCGCGCCCCGCGCTATATATGTGACGTTTTAGGTGTAGCCAAAAAAATTTAAAACCATGTTTTAAAAATGCAAAGAAGGCATGAAATTTCTTACTTTCAATAAGCATAATATTTTTTTGACAGCTTTAATTTTTAAAGTTTAATAATGGCAATTTAGTAGCAATCAGTAATTTTAAAAGTTTGTTATTTTTTAAATACGTAGCTTGCACACAGCGCCCCTGTCCTTTTCACTCTCGCGCGCGTGCGTGTAGATGTCTAATGCGCTCCGTTATGGTAAATAATAAACGACAGACGCCATACATTGCAATTTTATTATCAAACTATTACAACATATATTCACAGGAACATTCATTGTATGTTCTGGTATATTATTACGATAGCATATTAAATGCATATTCACAAAGTATCGAGTGCCACTATTTGATGCGATTTCTGTAGGAGATCATGGATCTATAGTATATTTAATTTAAGATTATTGTAATTTCTAACGAAAATTAAACGAGTTCTGTTATTTGCTTCTTTCCAAACACTGAAACAAGACGTGAAACAAGAGGTGTAAGGATATATATCTTTCCTCGTTCCCCGGTTCAACCCCTTAGCCTTCAGCCTACTCAATGTTTTATTGCTTATTGGTGCGGTAAGGTCTGTGTAGTCTTTTCTCCGAGAAAATAACGTGTCAGATCGGGGAGTAGTGATTGACGTTAAGATCGAAATGAGATTGCGACCTTTAGATAGGGCTGAACCAAAAGTTTTGTGTAAGCTCTAGATTTTATTATTCTGATATTTCTAAGAAATGAAATTCTTCAATGGGGTTTAAATGTAACATCCATCTACCACCAAGTTCAAGCAATCTATTTTTTTACGTTATAGGGGGTAAACAAGCAGACGGGTCACCTGATGGTAAGTGACTACCATCGCCCATGGACACCTCCCTGGCTTCGCACGGGTAGCAGAGACATCCGTTCAATAGTTTTTCAGTTTATCGCGAACAGACAGACAGGCGCGGTGGTGGACTTTGTTTTATAATAAGTAGTGATTGTTTAGAAATGTGCACCTACATTAGGAAAAGTATTTTTCGAAATTGCTTCTTTTTCAAAATCCATTTTTTTTTCAGCTAAAAATCAAGTATTTTTAACAGAAAATATTCCCGACATTCTATATTTACGAACGGTGTGCGTATATTCTGAGATGATTAAACCGAAGTCATTAAAACTTTATTCATTACTTCTAGTAATTTTACGACTAAACTACATAATAATATAATATATATATAGACAACAAATTAGTTAGTGGTTAGTCCCTGTTGGGGCGCCAAATAACAGCCAAGTTTATACCTAAAATTTACAATAGTTTTAATGTACTGCCAACAAGTACAACAACTGTAACGGTAAACATGTTTGTGTTTAGTGCCATTTGCTTTACTTTTAGACTACCATAAAGTGAAAGCTTTTTTTTTCGTGTGGAAGCCTCCATGGGTCATCACCTCACCGGAGACAACGGTGAAGTGGTATGTCGAAATCGAACCGACTAAAACCACACAGTGATCCGTCACAAGTGGGTCTATTGCAGGGGACCCGGAGCCTTCGGCACCTAGTGCGTCTTATGCGGGATGGGAGAGTACTTTTCCTCTCCCGTTCCCATTCCGCCGCCTCTTTGGCAAACATCACCTCGCAAAACGAGGGGGGTGGAATGGGGGTGGAAGCGTGGTCTCTAAGCGTGAGGCTACCCACACCAATTGCCGTCATGAGGTCGTACTGCTGTCGCAAGTACACTGCACTCCCCTAGAGTGTGGAGTGTAGTGTACTTGCGACAGCAGTGGTGGCACGCAAGCGTTCCCAGCCTATGCGACACAGGTAGGTATTTACCAAAGCAGCCGTGGCCGGGGAGTACATGCGTCAACCGGTAGGAGAGGTTGCCATGCCGCCTCTCCAGCCATCCCTCCATGATGGGTCTTACCGCCATAATTGTCATTGCCTGATCATCATCATCAGCCTACCGCCGTCCATTATAGTCCGGCTTATAATTTGGTTTAATTAGTACAGATATTATAATTTTTATGATGATATAATTTTTTTTTAAACCATGTTAGATATCACCTTTATTTAATTTACAAAAAAATAATACGATTGATTCATCAGACTATATGAAAGATTAAACGAATAACATTGTTAATCAAGGACATAACCTATGTTTATTATAATCTCAGACACACATTTGACCCCTCAAAATAGCTTGCAGTTTTATTACAGTTGTAAACATGCAGACTCACCACGATCTGTCTAATGGAAAGCACTTACTCCACCCTAACGACACAACAGCAGTTTTGAAAGGCGCGTGCTGCTGACCCAATAACAATATTTATGGCTTTTTTAAAGTATCCATCCTCTAAGCTCATCGTACTTCTGATATAACTTTTCTAACACATTTAAGAACTTAGATTTAACACCAAATACGAATAAAGACAGAAAATTCTGCAAGTTGTTCGAACTACTCAATATATAATACGTACGTCGATGAAAAACTTATTTGTGCACTTCATGTTGTCTGACATGATAATGTAGGATTTATTGAAGAGAACTATACAGACGATAATAGTATCTGGACGATAAAATCGATTACAATATCGAACCAATAGAAGGAGTCTATTATTCAAAGGAAGGGCACGCAAGAACCAATCATTACTAAATTGATAATTGCTTTTAAGCATCATATTTTTATAATACCAAAAATATTCAATAATATTGTAAGTCTATGTATTGTACGATTTCCACGAGATTTAAAACAGTTAACAAGAACTCTTAAAAATTGAGTTTAAACTTAAAGTACAGGCCATAAAGTATCTTATCTTATAAACCTCCCTTTTGTAATCCTACTGTACTCATAACATTGGGAATAAAAATGACAAATCACAGTACAGTTAGTTATGCAATATATACGTTTAACAGCTCATGAAAATTGTTAAATTATCTCATAGAAACACACCATGAAATGGCAATCTGACATACCAAAAACTTTTTTACGTAATAGATAGATCTAAATAGATAGAAATAAATGATTCAATGTCAAATTGAAGCAATAACATGGCAACAGCAACAAAAATAAACTAACTTCCACATACAAACGAGTATATAGTTAGTACGTTGAGTACGTTGATCAAGGTTCACACATTTTTACCTGGTTTCCTTTCATTAATATTTCTTGGTATCTACCCACTATTCCCATTTGTAGGTTGATAAGATGAAAGTCATAAAATACCGATAAATGAAACGAACCTTATTTAATATAGATTTTTCTGTATCAACGGGCACGTAACTCCAACTGCTCTTATATCTAATGTCGTTCTCAGAAAATTTATTCAATCAATTCAATTTTACTTGAAACGTTTTATTCATCAAAATAAGTAAGTCCCACGTTGGGCGCCATTAGAGAATTAAACATACATACGACCACGCCTGTATCCACGAAGGGGTAGCCACATTTTTCCAACTAAATAGGTTCCACTCAGGTAATAGGGGGCAAGCCTATTATCGTTAACGGGGCATTTTGGGAATTAAAGATAGGAAAATTGGTAAAAAGGGAAGGCAAATGAAGAAAAGGGATATTGCTTATACGGATAGAATCATAAGAAGATGGGGGAGTGTATACAACAGCTCGAGTGGGTCAGGGCGGGCCAGGTCCACTCCGCAGAGTAGGTATAGGTCGACCGAACGTGCCAAAATTCAGTGGGATGCCGCGCGCCGGCCGTGCCGCACGTTATTTCGATGCTCACTCACGCGCTACATCGCGTCATCCATTCGTATCTAGACTATCGAGTTATTGGTACCGAGCGTAAGTTTATTTGTTCATAAAAATAGAGTAATAGGCACATAACTGACTGGTAATTAAATTTTCAGAATAATTAATTCTTTAAAAAAAGACAACTTTTAATTAAATTGCAACTTTATTGTGTTGAAACAAGAGTAGCTATTTATTTAAATGATTTGGCGGAGTGGGACTTCGGTACCTGTACTATTATGTATTCTGTGGTCAGGGTCGCATGCCTGTAACTCGAATTACTTTCAAGTGCTTTTCATACCCATATTTTTAACTATTAATGGGGAATTATTTAAAGAATAGGTTACTTATTTTACTTTAAATACTAGTAGTTCCCGCGCGGCTTTGCTCGTGGTTATATATTTTGCGCGGAACCCTAATTCTTTTTCCACAATAAAAGTAGCCTAAGTTACTCCTTGCTAACATGGGTCTAGATGACGATACGAAAGACATTCTTGCAGTAGATCTGTATAACAGATACACGAGCAAACACCATTATATTATAATAAAAATAATTGTGAGTAGTAGTCATATTTATTCAGGACATACGGCGCTGCATTCAGCGTGTGCAGCGCCGTATGACACCGACGCGTAACTCCTCGGAACGTCGCTTTACCCCTTAAGAAAGATAGGGGACATTTCCTAAGGGTCGGGTCTGAAACTAGTCGGGCATCCCCGAAACACACGTGAACAGACCGTAGGTATGTCCTTTATAATAATAAACACCATTATCTAGACACGCGGTAGCGTGTCAAGGCAAGTTTAAGGAAAGAAGAGGAACTTGCGACGCAGAGCCCTGTGTGAACCTTTTGGAGCCACTTTTGACGCCTTAATAACTCAATATTTATTAAACATAAACACATGAAATTTGGTCTATAATACATTACAACGTATAAATTGGTAACTTTTCGCATTACGACATCGCACCGTACTTTTCTAAAAACTTTTACTTCTACATAAAATCAGAATTGCTCTAAATATTTTCCCTCAAGGCCCAACATTTTCCGTACATTGTGTTACACATTCTTGTTCACCCTTCCCTCAATTTCACAATGAAGGCCCTGCGGTCGTGATTAATACGAGAGGAGGTATCACAGGCTCTATGCAAAGAATGCTCGATTTTACACACGGCCAAGGTGTGAATTGATCAAATTCCTATTTTAATTACCTATTCGGTGGGTTAACCCAACCTTTTTGTGTTCTAGAATGTGGGAATATTATTGTGACGAGGGAGGATGCTACACAAAATTCCACTTTCAAATACTAAATGTTTGAAAGTGGAATTTTGTTAAATAAAAACGAGTACCTTAGTTTAGATGTCTTTTTTTTTATTTATTTCATCATGAACAATTTACATTGTATTTGATTTTATGTTAGCTAACATGCAGTAATTATTAATTAATAAGAATTTTTAGGTGACATAAAAAACCTT
Organism: Euplagia quadripunctaria; assembly: GCA_963859945.1. Lineage (NCBI taxonomy): Eukaryota > Metazoa > Arthropoda > Insecta > Lepidoptera > Erebidae > Euplagia > Euplagia quadripunctaria. Next base: position 5,841,505 of record OY982584.1, read on the forward strand.
TTTAAATTAAGAATCAAATTATACATAAAACTGAAAATGGCATTACACATTATCATGCATGTCATAAAATCAGGCGCATCATTATAACAAAGATTATTCTTTTAGAGGTATATTATTCTAGAGGTATATTCTTCACAAGATTTAGAAGGTAATTTATCAAAGAACTTACGGGCTTCGTTGTTGTAGCCACAGCCTAGTTTTACTATGAAAGGTAAATCTACTCGCATGTCCATAATAATTTCTTTATTTTTATAATAGATGTGTACACACATAGTTAAGAATTCCCTGACCCCTGTGCTAGTTATAACAGTGTTACAGGGGCCAGTGTCCTCCCGTTAGAGGCTACAGTTTAATAATATGCCAATTGCGATGCGTTATGTGATTAAATATGCAGATGTACGGAGTAATTTAATTAACTTTGACGACATACGTAAATTCATGCTTCTTCCGGGGTAGGAACAAAGGTTTTTATTTGCTAAATAAGGAGTACATAGCACCTGCCTGGCCATCGAAGCTTCTTTTTCATAGTAAAGTATTTGCTGTTATGTTAAATAGAGGTATTTAATTAAGCTGTAGAAACCTGGGGTGTATACTGTTTTTCTCCTCGAATTGCAGCCATTGGGAGCACTGGGAATGAAATGATTAATCAGGCCAGTACTTGCTTTGTATGTTGTTGTGTGTTTATTGTTTATAAAAAAAGTATTTAGTCATTTTTCTTCTAATATTGGTGAAAGCGGAGAAATTGATAAGAGTGCTAAGTATTCTCTTGTTCTATGTACACGCGAGTCGTGAATTCAGTGTTAAGAACGAAGATTTTTCCTTCATTGATTTTCTTTGAATGAGTTAGAAAAAATATAATTTAAAAAATTCTATTCTAGATATTTTGCAACTCTGTGTTTCTACACGTAAGTAAATTAATAAGCTAAATGAATTAGCGTCTTTCTATACCTACTCGTGGACAAGTTCAAGTTGTTCTAAACGACCTTTGTACAACAATGTTAAAGTCTGTTATTATAAATTTTACAATTTCGGTTTGGAAATTTGAATTTTATTAAGACTAATAGTATATTAACTGAAAACTGTCAAGTAAATCGCTCAAGTAACTAAGAATAACGAAGATGAGCAAGGGTTACTTAATAAAACGGTTATAAAAGAAATGATTGAATGAAAATTGACTGATATAATTATGGCACATGCTGACACGGTTTAATAAGATGTATGTTTCTAGTACAGTTTTATTTCAAGTGACATACCATTTCAAAAAAGTCCGAATTTATAGTTGCATAATTTTACTTCACATTGGCATAATAATAATACAATATTTCTTGTGTTTAATGTTCACGGGTCAGCAAATTGTAGTGGCAATGCGCAGGGCACAGAAAGGATGGTCGATGAGACCATGCACGGGAAAGCGCAGGCTGAAATAATTTCTGTTTAAAAATATATTAAAAAAAAACTTTTACGTGAATTATCATGAGAACCAAACGTGTGTTCCAAATTTCAGCACGATAGCTTCAATGGAAGTGGGTGAAATATTGATTGCAAAATTCCATGCACAAACACGTGAAGTTAAATAAAACTTTTAAAATGGATAGCCTTTGAAATTAACAAAATTTCGAAGCCTATGAATATGTAATAATATACCTACTGTTATTTCAATTTAAGGTTTTCATAAACGAGCGGTACTTTGTCGACAATAGGGGTAACTACCGTCTGTGGCCTCGTCGAGTAGAGTCCAAACGTTCCGACAGATATCGTTCATCCGTCCTTGGCTGCCGGTGACAAATGCTTGAAGTTTAAATGGAATATATGACGTTGCTGAAATGTGGGCAGCAGATATCATTGTAGTTACAACAGCCAAAGTCACGAGACATTGGCAGTAGCTACCCGTTGTCTATTAAATATCGCTCGTAGTAACGAGTGAAACTTGATAGTCATCAATTTTTGATACTAAAAATGGGTTCTTAGAGACGAGTGGCATCATTCATCTCTAAGAACCCATAAGTATTATTGGAAATATTGAATTGTTCTCTACAATATCGAAGACCCCTACAATATCGGAGATACTCTACAGGAGGTTTCTTCAATAATATTGTCAGTATCCGAGGCACTGAAAATTTATATTGCATTAAACGCATGCCCTCAAAAACCTCAATAAGAATATTATAATATAGTTACTTTACACAATCTGAATTTACATTTGCATCTATCTTGTAACTAATGTTGCAAGACCTGCAAGCTTGTGCTGTACTATGAAAAAAATTGCTGAAAATTTCTGAGGGTTTCCTCGTTTTCCCTCAGAAACCATCATCAGATCCGGACTTGGTGACGATGGGACTACCTGGGGAGCATGCCTTTTCAAACAAAAAAAAAATTTTTGAAATCGATCCATAGATTACGGAAATATCAGTGAACATACATAAAAAAATACATACAGCCGAACATAACAACTCCTCCTTTTTTGAATTCGGTTAAAAATGACTGAAATAGTATCATTTGCAGATTTTAAACAAAGTTAAGTATGTACTTTATTACTTTCATGTGGCGAATAGCCTGTGCACTCAACTGATTAAGTGAAATCTGAAAAGCTTTTTAACAAATCTACTAATGAAATTTAATTTGGTGTTACATCTTTAACTAATGTGGGCGTGCAATGATAGTATAGAGGCGGGGTAAATGACTACAGCTCCTTTCTATGGTAGAGATCATAAATATCTAGAACAAAGATATCAATCAAAATAAATTGTTGTTCAAAGAAAACTTCTTTAAAACGTTGCGACTAAAGCCAGTCAATTTATATAGGTTCTACCGACAGCTCAAAGAAATTGTCTTCTCACAGAACAAATATTGGCATCGATACCAGAGCCTGTGTACCTAATTTTAGAACTGGTTCTCAGAATTTATAGTCCGGTTTTGTTTCGTTTTATTTACTAAGATTTAGGAAATAAATAATTACTTAATTGCAGAAAATAAAATAGTATTTAACCCAAACTCACATAAAAATGTTTGAAATCAGATTGAAAGGGAATAATAAAAATCTCCAAATAATTATGAGATAAAGCTTGTTATCAGAGTTCGCTTTGATATGTAGGTGACTAATCAAATCAAAAGTGTTTGCTGCCTTTGTGTTAATATAAGATCTATTTCTATAAATATCAATACTTTAATTCCAGGTACACCATAGGTGAACCATAGTTTTAAAGGCAAATGGAGCGCGATGATAAACAACGTTATTTTATCTGTTATTTTTTTGATTTTTTTGAGAAACATTTTAAAGTACCAAAATTAATTGGAGGTATGTCATTTTCACGTCATAAAAGTACCATTGAGGTGAGTTATCTCCTTAACAGGAATAGTTTAAACTTGGCTTTTGTTGGTTCAAGGTTTGTAATAAAGACGTAATTATTTTACCAATTTGCGAAAGTGCAAGAAAATCTTCTAATACAGTCCTGCTATCTAAATTCTAGAATAAGATATTAAAAAAATACTTGGCGAGGTAATAATGACAAAGAAAATTTTATTTTATGTTGCCTAGCAAAAGTAATATAAGAAGTTAGTATGTAAAAAAAAGGGTAGAATTATTTCTTGTACTTATTTAAAAAGTAGGTGTGATAATAGTTCTGAAAACTCAAATGAGGGTGTATGACGCTGCATTTATTAATTGCCTTAAAGTAGCACAATACCTACATGACATAATAACTATGAGCAAACAGATCATATATTTACTGCTCGCTAAAGTTGACAAGGCAAACTATGAGACACAGTATGCACTGGTTGGAGATTAGTTTGCGGTTCCAACTTGATGTTTGAGCAGTGCTCATTATGAGGATATAGTAAATACCTAAATGAGAAATATTCTTCATAGACTTTGAGTAGAACTTTGAATAATATTATTCTAGGAAGTAGAAGTAGAGCACTATGATCTGCGATGAAATGTAACTCAAACATTTTGTTGATGGTTTTGACAGATAGATACATAGATAGAAGATTCTTTATTGTACCTACACCACGTTTTAGATAGTAATTAAACATAGTAAGGAACAATTGATAACAGGCGTTAAGTTTAATGGGCGGTCTTATCGCTAAAAGCGATGTTTTCCAGATAATATTACGACTTATATGAGATTTAAAAATGGGGTATTAGGGAATACGTGAAGTATCTAAATATATACATATAAACATACATTAAATTACAGGAAAACAGATACAGACACTTATAGTGCAATAAATACAACAAGTCAGACAATTTAGTGGAGTTAATGTGAAGTTTATTGAACAATGCCAGAGAGTTGTAAACCACTTATAGTGTTAGATAATACTCTTTTACAAGTACTTTAAAAGAGCTTATGGTTAGAGCTCGTCTAATGTCTACAAATTGTGCATTCAATGAACGGATTGAAGTTACTGTAAATGATATATCATAAAACGCCGTAGAGTGGGTAGGCATTTTCAGTTGCAGATTTGCTGATGACCTTAGAGGTCGCGAATGTATACAATGAAGGAACTCGAATCTCTCTTTGAGATAAGAAGGCAGTAAAGGGGTGAAACTGTTTATTGTAAAAAAGGGGAAAAAAATTGAGTATTCCGGCAAAGGCGTATAGCGTAACCACTTAAAATGTTTCCAAAATTCAGAGATCGATCACATCTCTGATTTGGTGATTTACGCAATTCAAATATAAATCTAATGCAGAAATTTTGAAGTTGCTCAAGTTTGTCTAATTACTTCTCGGTGAGATAGGGATAACTGGCATCTGCATAGTCGAGGATTGGAAGCTGAAGGAAGTTAACAAGTGCAATTTGGTCGCTTTGGAAGAAAGTTTCTTAAACGTCTTAAGGATCCTGCAGATGCGAACATTCTGCGACTTATCTGTTTATTGTTAAATATATATTAGCGTCAAATTTGCGGAAAATGTTATTGGCATTCAACAGTTTTTTGAAGTGTTTTTAAGCATGATATGTAAAATGAAATAATTACTTTATTTCATTATACATACATATATACTCATTGCCGCCAACCGGGTACTTTGGAAAAATTCGGAGTACATTGAAAGGAAAGAGGAAGACAAGAAGGGAAGTCAATGGAAGGAAAAGGATATCGAAAGAAAGAAAAGAATGCTTGCATTGCTTTTCGCCGTGTGAGTGAGGTTACCGAAGGCCCTAACTCTGCCCTCTCCCCTATTCCCGTCCTTCCCCTTTCCCCCCTCTCCTCCCCTCTAATCCCCCTCTCCCGTCTTCCCGCTCTTCCCCTATTCCCACCTTAAAGGGCGGCAACGCACTTGTGACTCTTGAGTTGCAGGTGCCCATGGGCGGCGGTAGTCATTTACCATCAGGTGACCCGTCTGCTCGTTTGCCCCCTATACTATAAAAAAGAAATAAAAGCACTACCACATTATATACTTTATACATAATTTATTAGTGTGTCGCGATGCGCACCACAATAGCTACAACGTTGCTACCTACAAGTTTATTATATATGCAATACATATCCCAGTCTGACATTACTAGTCTTTTTGTTTTCAGGCCACATAATTAAACAACTAGGGCAAGGCGCATCATCAACGTCGGTGTGGAGTTTGTGTTTAAAGGCTAATGTTACAGTACAGATATACTGTCTGTAAAGCTGGTTATCAACTGCAGCCAAAGAAACCAGGTAGCTATTCGAACTTGCATTCTAAAAATTTACATAAGAATAACAACAACAAAAAAACCGACCAAGTGCTAGTCGGACTCGCGCACCGAGGGTTCCGTACAAACTTGTAGGTATATAAGTAAAAGGGGTAGTAAGTTTAAAATTATTAAATATATTTTTATTATATGATATAACTAAAAATTTAGGGTTTTGGCAATTTTTCCTGCTATTTATCTGTGCTATAAGACGTTGCTTCGTACCAAATTTCAAGATTCTGAGTTCACGGGAAGTAGGTTTTGATTCCCTTGCGAGTGTCGAAAATTTGCAGAAATTTGCGACATAAACGGCTGTATCTTTTGATAGCGTTGACTTAGAAGTTTGATTTTTTCACAGCTCTAAGCGACAGTAGACTTGAATATTTGATATAAATTCTAGCCTGATACCTCCACGCGTTCCTGAGAAAAAGGGTCTTGACAGACAGACAGATAGATGTACGGACGGACGGACAACAAAGTGATCCTATAAGGGTTTTTTCCTTTCGAGGTATGGAACCCTAAAAAGTCTCAAGATTACGCACCAAGAATGGTAATATAAAGGTTATGTCAAAAATAGGTTTTGCTCCGTAATAAGCATCAAATCAATATAATCCAATAAGGTAAAATTACTTTGTCATTAAAAGAATCACACACACACATATACCTACACTATACATGTAGACTCACGTTTTCACACATGTCCATTACAATACCATCCATTATATTTAATAAATCAGCGATTATTATATTACATAAAACGACATCCAACAATAAAACATTATGACAACAGTACGAATCCCACGCTTATACATTAGATAGTTGCTTATACGATTGGATTGCAGAGCGTAACAGTAATAGCTCCAGCAGACCAGGGTCTCATACCTGTAACTGGCTGTTGAATGCCAGGAAGTCCAAGCTCTCTAATTAAATAAAGTAAATTATTGTGCCACACATTTTTTCAATCCAATTGCCGTGATAACAAAGACGTGTTATCAAAGAGTAATCGAATAGTAATATATAATAACATAGTAATGATAACTTGAGACACCTCACACACGGCCGTCTGATACCAAACTAGGCAGATCCTCTACCATAGTAAAAATTGTAAAAAATTGTAATAAATAAATTACGTCATTTTAAATTTAAAAAACCGGACGAGTGCGAGTCTGACTAACGCTTCGAGGGTTTCGTAGGAAAACTAACTAGGTAACTAGTACGTCCATTTCGGGAACCGATTCTTGAAGATTTATGCCAGTTTTTTCCGAAAGACCAACCGCAAATTGTAGCAATATATAAAAAAAATACAACGTCTCTACTACTTTCAGATTTTTCTTTTACTTGTGCTGTGAGACCTTGCTTGTTACCATATTTCATGATTCTAGGTCAATGGGAAGTACCCTATAGGTTTTGATTTACCTGTGAATGTTCAAATTTGTTGAAATCTAAGGTTTAAATGACTGTATCTTTGATTACGTTGTTTTACAAGCTTGACTTTTTACAGTTTCAAGGGACCGCAGACAAGTATTTGATGTTAATATCCACTTGATGCGTCCACGGGTTTCTGAGAAAACGAATCTTGACAGACAGGCGGACAACAAAATGATCCTATAAAGGTTCCTTTTGTCCTTTTGAGGAACGAAATCCTAAAAAAAAGCTCTTTTCATAAGAAAATAAGTCAGTATACAAGCAATTTGTACATTCAGAAATGAATCATTTCACTCTCAAAGGATTCTCTCACAAAGCTTACTTAAAAGACACAACTCGAGTTAAGCTGTATTTGAGACAGAGCGAAAAGTTGCACTTCAATGAGAAATAAGCGGAGAAAACTCATCTGTTTCTATAACAGACTACAACTTCGCAGTTTGCGCAGTTAGTTGGTAAGTTTGCGCAGTTTGCTGGAAGTTTGTGCAATGCAAGCTGGCGAGCAATGATATATTGACACTCTCATTTGTTAAAAAGTAATTAGGATTTCGAATGGCTTTCTGGAATTGTCAACCGCATTTTAATTAAGGGTACTTCTTCATGAGCTTCAATTTTCAATTGCGTTTTTCATAATAATTTATTGTTGTATACGAATACTTCTATAAAGTTAAGCGTCTTAGTTATATTCATTATTTTGTGGCCGCTGGGACATACAGAAATATACGTTACCAGCTTTTCCGACCGTTGACAAAGTTAATTGAGTTCTTACCTGTAACAAAAACATAAAATATTAAAAATTAATTCATTTGTTAATGATGTTATGGTCGTATCAAAAGTTATTTTATTAAAAATAGGGGCAAACTATAAAAGATGATAAAACAGTTTCACCCCTAAATATATATATTTTTTTTGACAATTTTTTTTTTATTTTATTATGATTTAGCATTGAAAAATACATACATCTTCAAATTTTCACCTTTCTACGGTCAACCCCTGTTTTTTAATCGCCATTTTTAAATTATTCTTTTCCATCCACAGATCCGCAATAGGGTTGCAAGATGGCAATCGAATATAATAATTATAGTACGATAAATTTTCATGTATAGTTTATAATTACAATTTACTTTAATAATATATATTTTTTTCAAACTATTTCTAATGAATCTTGCAAAAAGTTTTAAACTTTTTGCAAAATTCATTAGTAATCATTTAGTAATATTCCAACTTACAAAAAAACAACACATTTCATTAAATTCTGTTAACTACAAAGACAGTTTGATCTTTATTTCAATAACTAACGATACTAATCCTTACTTAATATTATAAATACAAAAGTAACTCTATCGGTCTGTCTGTCTGTCTGTCTGTCGCCCTTTCACGCCAAAACTACTCAACCGATTTAAATGAAATTTGGTACACAGATAGAGATCTAGATCTAGATCTAGAGCCTGAGAAAGGACATAGGCTACTTTTTAATGCGAAAAACGGGGTGTAAGGGATTGAAAAGTTGTATGGAAGTATCGTCATATTTAGAACTAGATTAGAACTTATAGATGGTATAGATAGATTGAAACTTATTTTTTAGACTGTTGATTCGATATAAATACACTATTCGACGCGGATGAAATCGTGGGCATAGCTAGTAGTTTATTGTAAGGATCTGTCAATTCATCCTTTGCCATCGTTATAATCAAGGGCACTATTAGCAAATGTAAGGAAATATCGATAATCTCCTAGTTCATTCTATACCTGTAAACGTAAACTGTAAATACTTACAGTTTAGGTAAACAACAAACCTAGTTTATGCTTGTAAACATGAAAATATTATGTATACTTATAGACAACAATCAGAATTAGATGAGAATATAAAAATGTTTTTATATTTTGACAACTTCGTAGAATATTTCTATAACCTACACGTAGATTTATAGATAAATTTATAGAAATAGCTGCATATATTTCAGCCGCTCTCCCGAAGACAGTAAATATCTTAATGACACACATAAATTGAAAGTAATTTCATTGTGTATGCAATTTCAAGGAGGAAAACCGTAGCAGCCATTTTTCTTGGTAATGACGCACCAACCGGGACTACATAATGTACCTAATGGCGCATCTTTAATAAAATACCTGCATTTTCTTCACTATTCTACCTTAGTGATTTTTATAATTTTATTAAATGTAAGTAGATATAATTTGTAATTAGAAGCTTTTAAATGTCCAAAATTCTTCATTGATAAAAATATTTGTCTGTTTATAAGGTACTTGTACGTGGGAGAGCCATGCTTCGGCACGTATGGGCCGGCTTGACCGGAGTGATACCACGGCCTTATAGAAAACCGACAGTGAAGCAATGGCCGGCAACTCAAAGGCCGGCAACGCACTTGTGACTCTTGAGTTCCAGGTGTCCATGGGTAACGGTAGTCACTTACCATCAGGTGACCCGTCTGCTTGTTTGGCCCCAATAATATAAAAACAAATACTTGCATTACTTTTCGCCGCGTGATTGAGGTTACCGAAGGCGCTAACCCTTCCCTCTGCCCTCTTCCCGCTCTTCCCCCCTCTTCCCCTACTCCTCCTTACTCCTTACTGCTCCTACCTTAAAGGCCGGCAACGCACTTGTGACTCTTGAGTTGCAGGTGCCCATGGGCGGCGGTAGTCACTTACCATCAGGTGACCAAAAAAAGGACAGGTGAAAAAAAAAATCCCTATATGTTTTATAGAAACAACATACATTGGAGTTCCTAACGATCTATTACCGAAATAAGTAAAGAATATACAATAATTACAAATTATTTAGGTTTGCATACAATTTTATTTTCAGTGCTATACAATCCTTTCAATACTAACTTTTAAACTTTCGCGTTCCATGATATAACTATGTATTTCGTTTAAACTAACTATGACGTTTCGTCCAGGTTACACTGGCCGTGGTCACAGGCTGACTCCGTGACCACGTCAGCCTGTGACCACGGCCAGTGCAACCTGGTCGGAACGTCAGGCAATTCAGTGAGTAGTATGCCTTTTCGTGATTGTGTTAATTCTCGTATAAGTACATAATACAATCCTTTCAATGATTTATGTTTTGGAATGAAACCGAAAATATAGTTACAAAATAGTAAATTTCACTAAATACCATCTATTAATAACACCCAGAGTCTGCAAATGATGTCAATTATTCTAAAACCGCGTTTTACTTAATATTTTCCTATCTCTATTATAGCTTTTCTTTAAACCTTACTGGAATACACAATACTACAATTTACGAGCCAATTTATACGTGTCTCTTATCATGCAGTTATTCTTTGAGCCGTGTCAGCAATTTACTTCATTCATTGCTACATATTTCAAATAAGTTCGCGTTCACATAAAACTGTCAATAATTGTGTCGTTTCGCGGCTCACATATATCATTATTAATAATGTAATTTATATCTATCAATATAGGTAGTTAAATTTATTCCCGAGTTGATTGATTTATGCTATAACTTGTAACCCTGGTGTACGGACTGTAAATCCATTCTTTTTTAATTTAACTTGCTTGTAAATACTCCCGGGCCTAAATTGAGAATGATTGAACAATTTTCCATATATACATTTGTATAAAGTACGATCGAACTTCTTGTGGAAAACTACAGGCGAGCTGCCACTATTAAGAATAAAATAGAATAGAATATCTTTATTTGCAGTTATGCAAATGCAGTTAGCAGCATTTAACTACACAAGCACTGTGGGATTCGTCTTTTAACTCACTACACGCACAAAAATGATTCACAGCAGTGTGACCATCCGACCGACCAACCCATCTGACCGAAAAAACTAGTTGCTCTCTGTTAGGCATTCGACACCAGGTATTCCTGCGCGGCAAACCGCCGGCACTTGCTAAATTGCCCGCGATTTGGGGCACGGTGACGACGCTGCTCACGATTTTGGGTACGAAGGTGATGATGCTGCCCGTACCTGCCGTGCTGACCGTGAATATGCCGTACATAGGCATTAATATATTTCCACACTTCTATATTTTCTGACTTTGTTTTATAATTTTTTTTTTCGTGTGGAATCCCCCACGGGTCATCACCTCATCTAAGCTAATGGTGAAGTGGTATGTCGGAATCGAACCGACTAAAACCACACGGTGTTCCGTCACAAGTGGGCCTATTACAGGGGACCCGGGAATACCCTAAGAAGGAAGCCTCCTGGAATTGTTTTATAATCTACGTTTATGAAGAAAGAGGTATAAAGTTATGTATGTATACAAACCTTTTGTGGAAATCTTAAGATATTAGATTTAATTATTTCATTTCCTTTGCAAAAAGAGTTACTTTAATGGATTTTCTACTTGGATGGAATTTCCAGAGAAACTAGAAATGTAAAACAATTCATTCAATTAACATTTCTCTTTAGTAAATTGAATGCAAACGACTGTAGTACAATTTAGTTTAACAGTAATAAAATAAATATAACAAGAGTGTAGGTGAATATTGAATCCCAATCCAATTTATCTTTCTCGACAGCCTTTTAGTCTGAAACAGATGAGGGACGATCGACAGTCCTAAACGATATTCTATTATTTATCGAATAAATAATATATATTTAAGTGTCCATTCCCATCAACGTTTTACTATATTTAGCAAAAGACCCGAAAATATAATTACAAAATATTAAACTTCCCCAAAATTTGATATTTGCCTAACGCCCAGATCAGTAAGTAAAATTAAAACGAACTCAACATTTTCGCAAAATATTCGGAATAACAGAAAAGATATATAATGAAATATTTACATTTGTACAAAATAATCAACATAGTTGTACATTAATGAAATGTGTGATTTTATTAGTGTATATTTTAAAGATTGATACTTTATTTAATACATGAGTCAAAGTAAGGTCATAATTTATTCTGCCTATGTTCAAATTGACAAAACAAAATACAGTTATGACAAATACGCCTTTTGCGAAATGGACGTTTTGATACGACCGCACATGCAACTAGTCCTTACTGGTATTACAGAAGTCGGTTGTAAAACATTATTATTCTTAACTAAGACAATATACATCATACGAGACTGAAAATAAGGTTCAAATTTATGAAGCCTCATAATACTGTTAGTAAGTGCAGAAGGTTTCGATATTTATAGTTGTTATAAATAAGCACGAATTCCAGAATATTCCATGTAGTAATAGTAATTGGAATTAAATTCGAGTTTCAACTCTGTCACATACTACTGAGACTCGTCTTTGTATTGACAGAAGATTTGAATATCAATATCTATAGATTTTCATCCGCATTTAGATATTATGTTGTGATTTCTGTGGTTGTGATTGTGTTATTTAGGGTTTTCTGTTGGGAAATTGTATGTAAGTAGTGTCACGTAGTCTAGAAACGTGCCCTTTAGGCGGAAATAGGCATACTTTTACGTGGCACCAGAAATAAAGCAGGCGAAACGTGTATGTAATACACCTCAGCCTTTTTCTTTGGGGATATATAAGAGTCATAAGAAAAGATGTGTGTGTGCAATTCACACACGGTAGAAGTTAAAATTCAGAAAAGTAGCCCACGGGAGATTGAGAAATAAAATATAAATACAACACAATTTCTGATATCAATTCTTTGTTTTAATTGGTTTTAGGATCAAAGTGGCAAACTTCAAATATTACAAAGTAGCAGAATAAGAAAGAAAAAGTTGGTTGTCTGTAAAGTCAGTTTACAGACAATAATTTTACGTGATAACGTCATGAGAAAACAAGCCACAAGCCGAACGCTTAGGCCGATCGTGCCTCTCTATCGCTTGTTCCGCATTCTCGTTTGCACGCTTGGTTAAGGCGGAACGTGACAATGAGTCATACTTTATCATGCGTGCAGCTGCAGCCGGCGTTCATGGATTTATAAGACGTTATCACGTCAAAAAATACAAACATTCAGTGCCGTTTTACAATAGGGTGAACTTTAATTCACAAAAGATCAAGGTTTAAATAATAACTTTATAAAAGTCTATGGCGTTCTTCTGAAAAAAAAATTTGGCGCTAATTATTTGTTTCGGTTCGATATCAAAAAGTACATAATTTAAAAAACACATGTATTTTGTAAAAAATACACATACCCACTTAAGTTTTTTTTTACATTTACCCATTTGTTTGCAGATTCGAAGTACCTAAGCGCTAAAATTACTAGCCGGTACAAAATACACTTTTAAAAGTCTTTAACTTACATGTAGTGATGGATGTTGATATGGGGTTAGAAAAGGAAGTTATTATTGAATAGCTCCAAAGGGTACCATGAATGGGGTTAATTTGACTCACCATTTGTTCACTGCTAAAGGTAATTACCATAGGGTAGAGGTCCCTTTGATTTACTGCATTAATTCCTTGTACAAGGAACTTATGAGGGTTCTAATCTTGTTAGGATCCTTGTGAAGGTCGCTAGAATACATTTTATGTGTGGTGTAATACTGGCTGATGGGATATATTTAGACTTTATTATTTATTTATTTATTAATACGTGAAGCAAAAACTTTGGATCACTTTTTACGAAAATTGGGCGGACGGAGGAGTATGAAATTTCGCACACTTATAGTTTATACAGAGAAGAATTGACGAATGCTAAAATTTTTGAACAATATTTGCTACAAAGTTAAAAAAATGAAAAAACGGGTATATACAGCTATGAGTGTCCAGTATATTTTTTGACCTGTCATGGTACAATGGTCTATATAATGACAGGTCAAGTAATATTGGCCAATGAAAGAAACCATGGTCGAAATTCCACCACCATGCGATTTCTAGTATTTTATAAATTCGTGAGGTATACGTGGCATGTACATACTTTTAAATCTATTCACAATTCTTATGTAACAAAATGCAAGCAGACACTTTCTTCAACAGTCAAAATTTTGGCTGAAGTAAAATATATAAGGTGGAAGAGACACCGTACCGAATCCTGAAATAGTGTATTCAGACCATCATTCTGAGTCGAAAATAATTGGAATTTTCTGCCGGAAAAATCATATTTTTTTATAATTTTACTTTTTTTGGTTAAAAGGGATATCACAATAAGTAAACAGAAATGTTATGTTTACTTATTGTGATATACTGAAAAAAAAAACAATAAATACCACATACGGCCAAAAACTGCAATGTAATCAATCAAACAACATTTAAATATTTTATGCAATCAGCTGGTACCGACGGCGCCGAACGTTGAAAGTCATTCACCCTACCGCACAAACATAATACCTACGGTTGTTAAGCTTACATTAAAGACGTTTTTGTAAGTTTTTCGCGTAGCTCAAACTTACACACTGTATAATATTAACTGAGTCATAATTTCAAAGTCTACTATTAAAAAACACGTAATGAGAATAATCTCTTTTTCTTTTATACAAATATATTTTTTTTTTTTTTCTACTTTTTCAACAGTATAATAATAATAATAAATTCTTTATTATAACAAAAGGTGCTTGCCAGGGCTTGCACTTGAATTGTATAATTCAAGTGCAAGCCCTGGTTTCCAAACTAGCGTCAGCTGTATATTGGGAATCAGTTCCTTCCCATAAACAAATAATACAAAGCTTGTTACTAAGTATAAACATGTGGAACTTACATAGTTTGAAAAAGTCTTAAACGGTAGGTTTTGTTAGTTTTGTGCGTGCATGTGTGTGTGTGTGTGTATGCGCATGTGTGTGTGTGTGTGTGCGAGCGCATGTGTGTGTGTGTGTGTGTGTGTGTGTGTGTGCATGTGTGTGTGTGTATGTGTGTGTGTGTGTGTGTGTGCGTATGTGTGTTGCAAGTAGGTTTAAAATTACGTCGTTACAAGCAACAGACTCACAGTATGGTGGTACTGATTTATTTACTATTGCAGATTGTAGTAGATTGTTGTGGAAAAAGAAAATGACTAACATTATTGTTTTTAAACTTTCGCGTATATTAGATGTGTAAATCGGGACTTAATCGTGATAACAATAAAATATTAAATATACCAGATAAATAAGTCAGCGATCGCCGAGCATTTGCTGTCAGGTCCAAACCACTGAACAGAGAGAACTTTTGTAAGTGGGCCATACTTCGGCACGTATGGGCCGGCTCTACCGGAGTGATACCACGGCCTCACAGAAAACCGGAAGTTAAGCAATGCTTGTGTTGTGTTTCGCCGAGTCAGTGAGGTTACCGGAGGCCCTAACCCTTCCCGCTCCCCCTCTCCCCTTACTCCCCTTCTTGCCCTACTCCCACCTTAAAGGCCGGCAACGCACTTGTGAGTCTTGAGTTGCAGATGCCCATGGGTGACGGCAGTCATTTACCATCAGGTGACCCGTCTGCTCGTTTGCCCCCTATACCATAAAAAAAAAATCATCTCTCAAAGGTAGTAGACAACACATGAAAATAAGTAGAATTTGTATTCCGACGAAGAGCGAAAGAAAAAGGAAATAATAGCACAAAGGCAGAATCATACAATATGGAGTACCTCAAGGCAACGTGCTTGGCCCGTTTCTTTTTCTAATTTACATTAATGATTTGCCTTGTCACGTTAAGAAACCTATTGTTTTATTTAATGATAGCACTGCAATAGTAAAATGTGAAAATCGGGATAGCTATGAAAAGCATATATTTAATACGCTTAAGGGCATAATGCCTTGGCTTGACAAAAAAAAATTAACTTATAAAAAACTAACTTGACTTACATCAACATACATCTACAAAACATGTTACTGTAGAATATAACAACCAAGATGTTGACAATTTTTTTGTCAAATATATTGACAGTCAAGTAAAGTGGCAACCTCAAGCAGAAGACATTTGTAAGAGACTAAATACATCTACATACGTCGTTTCAGTTTAAAAAAAAAAAGTTGACATTCAAACTATCGTTATAGCTAATCACGGTCTTGTTGCACCAGTTCTAATGTTCGAAATTATATTCTGGGTTAATTGTATTTCAAGAAAGCAGGTATTCCAAGCACAGAGACACTGTATCAGAGTGATGTGCAGTTAAAAGGCATCAGGCAGTTGTAAACCAATGTCTAAGTTACTTTCTACTATTACTTACATCGTATATTCGTCGTCATTGTATATTCTAGAAATAGCTATATTTGTAAAAGCCAATAAACACCTTTTCACTACAATGATAGAAATAAACCGACAGAAACCTTCTACGTATTGGTTTCTATAACACAGCGTTACTGAGGAAAAGTGTAGTCTAAATGGGTTCTATTTATACATAAGAAATTGCCTGATGCTCTTAAAAATGATGTAGTAGAAAATTTCAAAAATAAAGTAAAGGTCTTGCAAATAGACAAATTTAAAAATTATTACACAATTAATGTTTTTTTAATAAACAAAAGTTTTTAATCTGACAATTGCAAATTATTAATAACTAGCAACCAGCCCCGGCTCCGCACGGGTTAAAATTATACACCAAAACCTTCCTCATTAATCACTCTGTCCATTAGTGAAAGCCACATTCAGTAGTTTTTCAGTTTATCGCGAACAGACAGACAGACAGACACGGTGGGGGACTTTGTGTTATAATATGTAGTGATTCCGAATAATTGATATCATAATATTAATATAAGTTTGTTGTATTTTATTTCACATGTCAATTTTATCATACCTTTATAAGCTTTGCATGCTTCGTTTAAGGTATAATTTATACGGATCATTTATAACCACTCCACCTGTAATTTGATGTATCTACATTCATTGCAAATAAAGTTTGATTTCATTTGGTTGACAGAAAAAGTAATTCATATTATTCGAGAGTAGAGTGGATTGAAACAGACAAAAATTGAAAAGGGTATGCTAATGTGGTTTCGGCACGTATGAATGCCGAATGAAAATGAAAGAATGACTGCGGAATAAATGACAAAACAAGTATAAAAGACAAACGTCAGTAGGAAAACCGGTAGGGGTAACCCAATGCTGCTGCATGCTGACCGGCCACGGCTCTTTCGGAAAGTACCTGTGTCGCATAGACCGGGAGTCAACGTCTGCCTACGCGGTGGCTATTGGAGGGGGAAGCCTCTCACTGGAGACCATTGTTCTGTCCATGGTCCAACATTAGAGTGCGTGGGAATCCGCTGCCTCTCTTTGTGAGGAAGTGATGTCCGCTAAAGAGGCGGCGGAAAGGGAACGGGAGAGGACTAGTACTTTCCCGTCCCGAAGGACAGGCACCAGGCGTTGGAGAGCGCAGAACATTATCCGGCCTCTATGAGCGTTAGCCTGGTGGTAACGGGTGAGGCTGCCCGTTACTCTAGGAGAAGCAAGCCTGAGACGGTGGCGCGCCATATTCGGGCGCGCCTCTAAAACCGGAAGAGGGCAAAGCCCTCCGCATGCAAGTGCGGAGGGCCTTTTGTTTGAGAGGCAGCCAAGGTCTGCCGGGATTCTCGGGGACTTTCTTTCTAGGGTATACCCGAGTCCCTTGCAATAGACTCATTTGTGACGGAACACCGTGTGGTTTTAGTCGGTTCGATTCCGACATACTACTTCACCGGCGACCCCGGAGGGATGATGACCTGAGGGGGTTTCCACACGATAAAAATTCAAGATTCCTCTTTGAGAATTATACTTTGTATCATACAATACAATATTATTTATTGTACGCCATAGAAAATAATTCATATTTATGCACCAACCACGAACGATAAAAATAGTAAGCTATGGAGCACGTCTCATAGATTCAGGCACTACGTTCCGAAGGCGAGCTGCATAGTGCGTAAAAGATTTATGGAGGTTCGTCGTAGAAGATTTATTTATTTATGGATTATAAATTCTTGCTAAATATGTAAAGATTATATTTTTGGGCAAATGTTTTTTTATATAATTTTTGAAAGCAAATGAAAATTAAAAGTAAACTAAACTTTCCTTATTTGTAATTATCACGAAACACACATTGTAAGAAGATACAAGGCACTGGTATCTTCTTACAATGTGTGTTTCGTGAACTAGATAAATATAAGGAAAACGGAAGAAAAGTATTTCGAAGAAACATCTAAAATATAATGATGGCGTCATCAACAAATCAAGGTCAAGAGAACTGGTGCTCACCGAGATCCATGGCTCCAGCTGATGTGAAGAAACCGCTTGCTAATTTTCTCGTCATTCCAGACTGAGCCTCCACGAAGCTAAAACTGTAATATGACGCTATTCCATTCATCTCTCGCAACGTTAGTGGTGTCAAGAAGTTAGAGTTCATACACACATTTATTGTATGTATTCTGAAGACACTATGAGTACAAAATTTATTGTTTGAATTAAAATCACAAGCGTGGGCTGCCGAGAGCGTCAAAATGTCCTCAAATATTTAACAGAATTCACCTTTGTTTCGTCGAAATATTTAATGAGCACAACACCCACGGATCGAATTTTTTGGCTTTGCTGAAAGGCGATTTTTGTAAAAAGCTTTGTACGGAATAACAGGACAAAAGACTTTTTCATACAGTTTGTAAAAAAAGAATGCTGTTGTTATATTTTTATTTAATAATAATCACTGACCCATGAACATCATCTACGATTGCGTTAGATTTAGATAACCTAATACGTTTGTGACGTCCATACTGTTAAACACGGGATTCAACTGAAGTGTTTGTATTGGCAATCTATTTAGAAACATTATTATTTTTTATTAACAAAACAAAAAACTATTATTATTACGCGTCTTGCTCAAATGGCTCCCAATTTGCTTTCGACGGAATATTCATATTCTCACTACGCTTTATAATATTATGTTTATTCCCTGTACACCAACTTACCTAAAGAAATGTTTTACGTACCTCAATGACACACGCATGAGATCCTTGAGATCGTCAGAATCACTGGAATTGGCTGTACCTAATCATTCTACCAAGTTTTATGACAAATCCTTCAGTGTACAGGCTGTCTGGTTACGGTTACAGAATGCTTTGCCTTTACCTATTAGACGTGCCCAATCCCTGGCTACATTCAAGAAAATGATCAAAGAATATTACTTGGCTTCTTAATTTCTTTTTTTCCCTTTGCTGCATTTATCGGATGTAATCTCATTAATCTAGAAATATATATAAATTATACATATGCATTATTTGTTATGTATATTTATGTATATAGTGTATATGAATATATTAAATGTTACTGAGTGATTACAATTGTTTCCCTGTATTACCTATCTAATTATATCGTGTATGTTTATAGGTAATAGATACACTAAAAGTGCCCATTCGATTGTTTTATATCTGGTCATTATTTTTCCATCCCAAGGTTGCCTGGAAGAAATCGCTTTTAGCGATAAGGCCGCCCTTTATACATATCAATTTTGTAAACTTACTGTAAGCAATATTTACTGGTGTACAATAAAGTTTATTCTATTCTATTCTATGTTAGTGTGCATGTGTATTTAGAATAAACTTCGTTAAATGACATTATGAAACATATTTATTAAAGATATACATTTGTCCCTCGTTTCAAGCGTGACAGGTGCCCCTTCTAAAGGAGTGAAGCGACCTGTTGTAAGCTGTAAGTATGTCAAACTACCTTATTGGTCCCATGACAAAAGTTTGCAGAGTCCACCCGGGCATCCATGATAGGTTTGGGGTTTTTCTGTTCAGAAATTCCTTCGTAACAAAACTATGGTATAATACATTTGAAACCAAATCTACACTCCCAATTCATTGGGGTCGGTGTAAAAATCGCAAAGGGTTTTGGCTGATACGTTTTATGGCCGGCCGCCTGCTTGACGCCAACTCTCCTTGGGAATGTAGTCATTTCAAGACGGGAAAAAAGGAAGAAAGAAAATTAGTATGAGGAAAAATGGGTAGAGAGAGGAACCTAAGACACAACAGGACTGAGACTGCAGTAGATCGCAGAGGGCGAGGTTGCGTACCCGAATGTCCTATATCTTACTAATATTATAAAGGTGAAAGTTTGGAAGTATGGATGGATGGATGGATGGATGTTTGTTACTCTTTCACGCAAAAACTACTGAACCGATTGCGATGGAACTTGGTATGTAGATAGCTGGAGATCTAGATTAACACATAGGCTACTTTTTATCCCAATATTCCCGTGGGTATTGGGACTTAGGCGGGTGAAACCGCGGGACGCAGCTAGTTTCTTATAACTGGAGATTCCACTAAGATAGAAACACCAGCTTAACCAGGTTGTATACTAAATATTTCATGCTGTCATCAAGTATAAATTAAAAATACTTCCGAAGAACACTCTCGACCAAGTCACCTTACAAAGAAAAGAAAATGAATCAAAATCAATCCATCCGTTAAGGAGCTATGATGCCACAGACACACAAATACACATGGTAAACTTATATCAAAAAGGTGCCTGACTTTGCTAGTACAACAGAATAAAAGATTTTCCAGGTTTACCATCACAACATTCATGAATTTGTACATTTTGTTGTACCTTCGAATTTCTATTCTATATTATACGAAATTTAATATGACCTCATTTTATCCAACAAAATCCAATCTTCCCACTCAATGCAAATAAACGTAACTCGTATCATTAGATAAGAATTAGATGAATGGAAGCATCCCTAGATATTTCAGCTAAAGTACTTTCAAATTAACCCTTCACCCTTTACGCCCACACGCATTAAGGGATTGTAAAAATCATATTTAATGTTTCATCGCCTTTGTTCTGGACAGTAATTATATAATTAAACGTTATTCTTAACGATAAAGTAAATCGACTGACGTGTAGATTTATGAGTTAATTTGTCTAATACGACAAACGACAAAAAAGTCAAAATATCGGGATCTTGAAATTTTTTAGAAGGAATGAAATTTTACATTTGACAAAGCGTTGTTTTATGATTATTCTCTTCGTGAATAAAAAATAATGAAGATTAAATGCATTAAAAAAAAACAAACAAGTGCGAGTCCGATTCTCGCACTGAGGGTTCCGTGAGCAAACAAACTTGTATGTAGATAGAATCAATTCTCGAAGGTTGTAGCCCGTCTTTTCCGAAAGACAAACTAAACTTTGCGGTTTTAAAAATACTCTTCCTTATATCGATTTAGGACAAAGTCAACTTTCCAATCGCAAAATATAAGTTTGTAATCACAAAACGATATTTTTTTATGTGATATAACAACACATTAACGACCTATCGGATTTTTTCCTTTACTTGTGGTGTCAGACCTTGCTTTTTACCAATTTTCATGATTCTAGGTCAATGGGAAGTACCGTATAGGTTTTGATTTACTTGCGAAATGTTCAAATTTGTTAAAATACAAGGCTTAAAGGCCATATCTTTTGATTGCGTTGACTAAGCAGCTTGATTTTTTTGCAGCTTTAAGGGACCGAAGGCATAAGTATTCGTTATTAATTTTAACTTGATGCGTCTAAGGGTTCCTGAGAAAAAGAGTCTTGACAGACAGACGGACAACAAATCAACAACGTGATCCTATAAGGGTTCCTTTTTCCTTTTGTGGAACGGAACCCTAAAGCTTCTTCACTAAGCGAGTCACATCGAAGGAAACCGCCTTCTACATCAGGTCAGCAGAGCCTCTGAAGGTATCGGTACCTAACCTATCAAAAGAAAAAGTATAGCACTTTCCAATGTCATAATGTTAAACAAGAGTGCATAAGCTATACGATATACCATAAAGCTGACATGCCACATAAATTTGTTCAGAGGGAAATGGGGCCGCAGAGTTAAGCTTGGGTAGGGTGGTATCATTAAAAAATAATTCACGAACGCTGTATTCTGTAATGACTTATGACAAAATAGCTTACTAAACTTTTCTTTTGCTCACGTAAATGAACATTTTCAATCAATCAATTAAGGTATTTTGTTTATCTGGAAAAGTATTTTTTCGGGATGAAAAATACCCTTTGTCCTTTTTTGTACCCCTGAAAAGCGTAACAAACAAAGAAATGAACTCACTTTCGCCTTTGTAATATTAGTTAGAATAATATTAGTTAGTATGTTAGGAGAGCCATGCTTCGACACGTATTGGCCGGCTCGACTGGAGTGATACCACGGTTTCACAGAAAACCGGCAGTGAAGCAATGCTTGCATTGCTTTTCAACGAGTGAGTGAGGTTACCGGAGACCCTAACCTCCCCCCCTCTCCCCCTCTTCCACCCTTCCCCCACTTGTGACCTTGAGGTGCCCGTGGGCGGCGGTAGTCATTTACCATCAGGTGACAGGTCCGCTGTTTTGCCCCCCATATCATAAAAAAAAGAAGAGATCTTTATATTTCATGAACATTTACGTACAAATTTCGCGAATCCTCAGTAGCTAAAGTAATCATAAGGTCACAACTGATTTGGATAATTACCAAACAGCCCACAAGATGTCAAACGGTTACCAGTTAATCTACAATCTACTGTTATTTGCGAATCTAGTGACGTCATTCCGGCGTTGCTAAAACTATTCCCCTTTCCCCTTGAGCTCTACTTGATCCTACTCACAAAAATACACAACACGAATGACAACACTATTTAGCTGCGGCCTCTGTACAGTCAATAATTAATAATAATAAGCCAATGGCTTTTTTGACTGTCCTGTTGGTCTAGTGGTTAGTGACCCTGACCGCTATGCTTATAGGTCGTGGGTTCGATTCCCACCTGAGTCTGGGTGTTCTTTATGTCCGTTATTTCTATGTTTGTAAAGTCCCCCGCGACACAGGAGTAATTCCTAATGCGGGAGTTGTCTTTTATAAAAAAAAAAAAAAAAAAAAAAATGGCTTATTGTTGCCCATAAGCCTGATATAGTGGTAACAAACCGATTAGAGCGCTGAGCAATGATTGTTGATATCACCATTCCCCATGACGACAATCTCTGAAGGGCTGAAAAAGAAAAAGGTGGCCCACGAAGTGGTCGACATGTGGGATGTGGAATCGGCAATCATTGTGCCGATAGTCATATCAGCCCATGGGTTGATTGCGAAGAGATTCGACCAACAACTTCAGAGGCACACGTTAGGCAGCTAGATTAAGGGCATAAGTTACACCCAGACACAGAACAAATAATCATGCTCATCACACAATTATTTGTCCTGGAAATCGAACCCACGACCTCTGGCTAAGCAGTCTCTAACCGTTGAAAAACTGTTGTTAATTCGGTAGAGGCAGGATGCCATACACCCCGGTAAAGTAAAATATGTCCCGATTGTAGTATATGTATTGTAGTCCCGTTTCTAGAATAGTTATACGTATAAGTGTACGTGGTATGACTCGCATGTAGAAGAGCAGTATTGAATTGTGACAGACAACTCTAAATCCTATTAGCGCATGTCGATATAAACACACAGAACACAGTGAATAGAGTAAATTGACTTGAATTAAGTGGTTACATTTCTATATATTACTTGTTCAAAAATATAAATAATTAGCCCAAATGAGATAATTATAGTAAATCATAATGATCTTTTATAGGATAACTTTATTTAAAGGGGTTTTAAGCCCTAAGTGGGTGTAGTGGGGTGGGTGCATTACTGGCGTAGGATTGTGTTTCTGGTGGAGAAACAATCAGTAATTGTAGGAGAGAGCCTAATGGTCGGGGTTTGTATTTGGTAATTTGGTTTTAAGGCCGTATACTTAAAAGGTACTCAAATATAAGATGGCATTAAGACTCATTCTGTGGTCACACGATTCACCTTAAACATAATGTGACGGCATTACACTTAACGATATTTTTAATTAAGTGGCGGTTGAGTATAGCGCCCTCTAATCTTATGTGTTTTCAATGCGGTGCTAACAAGAACCTTATCATATGAAATTAATCAATGAAACCTAAGAATGCCACTATTAATACATATTAAATTTTTGAAGTGAAACTCTTTAGAATCGTTGTGATTTGACATTCGATGAAACGAAAAACTCATACTAAATAGAGACAAACAAGACAAACATTCATAAATAGGATTTAGCCTGCGAGAGAATGAGATAGAATACCAGTATACAGTGTTTCTTATAATCATTGAAAAGAGACAAACATATTCATAAATAGGATTTAGCCTGCGAGAGAATGAGATAGAATACAAGTATCAGTGTTCATATAATCTTTGTATTTGCGCCTGCGTACTATGAAGCCTTCAGAAAAAGCGTCAATGTCAACGTGATGTAATTTTTGTGCATTTACGTATTAAAATTCGTCGGTTAATTAATTTATGTTAATTATTTAAAACATCTGTGTTAATTTGACCAATAAATTTTATATTAATTATTTCAAATTAAATTTATTAACATTAGTAAATTATTTGTTTTGATTTTACTTTTTATTTCTTAATCTCTCATAGGCTACTTTTCTGAAGTTTCACTTCTACCGTGTATGAATTGCACACACATACTTTTTTTATAATAAATGTATATGACACTTCCATTAAATAAAGAAACGCCTTAAGTTTTGCGCAAAACTTGAGAGTAAAGCAGTCGTATGCAAAGATTGCTGTTCCAAGCGAAATATTGTAAATGATTTGGAGTCTGTAATCTCTAAAGAGGGTCGGATGTGTAGGCAGGGATTTCGCACACCCACATCGTTCGTTGTTGATTTAACTGAGAATATGTAACGATAAACTTTGTAACGAAAATACTTTCAAAATAAATTCTCGGAATATTCGCCTGCACTAAAATATTAGAGGCGTTGATTGATGCATTGCTTTAAAAAAAACTAAGGATATTAGAAAGGGAAAATATAGATTTCGGAAATAAAACTGTTTTTTTGGGATAACGCCGGGTCCTAGATTACAATGGAGCCCTCAGTTAACATCACTTTCAAAGGTGTAATGTATGTACACTTTAGATATAGGTAATGCTGTGCTCACCTTTAATTTAAAAGTATACACAGATACATTTATTTGTATCACAGATACATTCATTCTTGGGAGAGCCATGCTTCGGCACGTATGGGCCCGGCTCGACCGAAGTGATACAGTGATACCACGGCCTCACAGAAAACCAGCAGTGAAGCAATGCTTGCATTGCTTTTTGCCGCATGAATGAGCTTACTGGAGGCTCTAACCCTTCCCCCTCTCCCCCCTTTTCCCCTACTCCCACCTTAAAGGCCGGCAACGCACTTATGACTCTTGAGCTGCATGTACCCGTGGGCGGCGGTAGTCATTTACCATCAGGTGTGTCTGCTCGTTTGTATACCATAAAAAAAAATAATGTTTTCATGTAAATGCCCAGTATGTATTTTAGTTGGTTATCCTTGTTAAATAAATAAATAAACAGTGGGTATCCACTGTAAGAAAAGTCCACTTTCCTTAGTCTAGTAAAACGTACATTTATAGTCTCAGAAACAGGGAATAAAACTGCCATATAATGCTTGCAATTGAACTATTGCGTCATTGGAATTTATAAATTTTGTTAGTTATTTCACCCGTTCGATAGAGGTTACTTTACGGTATTTTGCAATCACAAACACACAATGTCTAATTTTTTTAAGGGTGTAGTTAGTTTCCTAACCATACGTTTAAATTTTGCGTGTATTCTGATCTGTTCATGAAATAAAAAAGTCGTTAAATGTGCATAAAATAGTTTGGGATGTTATTTCCAATTTGTCCTTACCCTCGTTGCGGTATGATTTACTCAAGAGTGCTTCGAATTCAAACTCCAGTTCAGTATCTACGGATGTTAATTATTAACAGCCACCTTACTTACGACAGCGACACTCTATGAGAACCCTATACAATCGCACTATTGAACCTTGGTTCAAATAGCAACAACTAGCCGTCCCCGCAGTTTCACCTGCGTTTATGGACACTGCTCCGCTCGTATTGGTCGTAGCGTGATGATATATAGCCTATAGCCTTCCTCGATAAATGGGCTATCCAACACTAAAATAATTTTTCAATTCGAACCAGTAGTTCCTAAGATTAGCGCGTTCAAACAAACTCTTCAGCTTTATAATATTATTATTTATTATTGCCACTTGAAACTTGCACTAGCTATATTGTCACTCTTGCTTTTATAAATAATTTGGAACCACTATGGTGATAAAAGTCTAATCACAAATAAAAGCCTGATCAAAAAGAAATTATGTCTGAGCTATCGCGTAAGTTGACATACACACAAAAATCTAGTCAATTCAAGAACCCGCCACATGTCTTTCTTTCTTTTTTGAAATCATTTGAAAATGTGCTATTTATTTCGTCGTATGATTAATTTCAATACAATGATCAAGTCAAAATTGTCATGTTTTGTCGTTTTCCAATAAACCCCCAACTTTGAATTGAAAGATCTATAACAAATGGAATTGATGTAAGAAAGTTTAATAAGTCGTAAATAAGACTGACTGATATATAGGGCGGGGTGCCACTGTCGGCGGCTATAAAATGGTTGTAAATATTTTACTGCTGTTTTATTTTGTGTACTGGGAGATTGACGAGTTTCCATCACAAATACGTGATTTCGTAGCTTAGGTACGAACATCTAGTGTAGATATGTTTCGTTAACTAGGCGATAATTTGTGTAATTTATTTCTCGGCCTATTTTTTTTTCAAATGAAAACGCTTGTTCTCTGCGAACTATTTCTTCACTAATTGTACCAGGTACCGTCTCAAGTCAAAATTATATGACTTGAAAAAAAACATTCACGTTTCGCCTTCTCCAAATAACAAGTCAAAATAGTTGTCCTGAGTCTGAGTGTTCTTTGTGTCTATCGTTTAACTGTTTGTAAGGTCGTCTATGACACAGAGTTGTTCAGAATTGAGAACAAAAGAAAGAAAAATTAGTGACTCGCTGCATGATATGAAAGTTATTACATGACTTAACTTAGAGTGTATGTGAATGTCATGCACATTAAAAGTTCGGAGATTTTACTAACTACTAACTCTAAATTCACATTTGAACCCCATGTCAACGTAGAAGTAAGTAAGACAAACGTAGTAGTAAGTCAAGTATAATAAGGCATTTCGCCTTATTATACTTGTCTTACTATAGTATTTAACTTCCGCCTGCTGCCAGTGAAGCCCTACATATTACAGCAAAATTAGGTTATCCTCCATCACTCATGTATAAGCTTGCTCGACGATAATTGAAAATAAATTATGAACAAACTCACACCGGGTATAATGGATCTTATTATATCGTCATAAGGTTGACAATGGCTTGGTGATTAACAAGTACTTAAGAGAAATCTTGTACGTCGACGTCAGGACTTAAATCAATGGGTTTAAAAATAAAATGCTTCAGTTAATGGATTGTGTACTTGATATTAAGGCGATTCAAGGGTCTTTGGATCGTACGGGACAGAAAAATATAAAGTCATCAACATAATGTTTCATGTAAAACCTCTCACAGACTGTTTGATGAGTCTTTGCGCTTGATCGTACTAATAAAAGTCTCTTACTGTTTGTAAAAGAATTTCATTGGTGCTCTTAAAGTCTGAAGTTCTGTGACAAAAACAAGTATAGGTAATTTAAGATATTTGTTTTGTTTGTGGGAGAGCCAGGCTTTGGTACGTATGGGCTGGCTCGACCGGAGTGATACCACGGCCTCACAGAAAACCGGCAGTAAAGCAATGAGCAATGAGTGAGGTTACCGGAGGCCCTAATCCTTCCCTCTCTCTCTTCCCGCCTTCCTCTACTCCCACCTTAAAGGCCGGTAACGCACTTGGGCAGCGGTAGTCATTTATCATCAGGTGACCCATCTGCTCTCTTGCCCCCTATATCATAAAAAAAAAAATTGTGACTGTCACGTCATATCACCGTACCGTGTGGGTTAAAATAATCTAAACGTATATCATGTGCCTACATTTTTCCTAATTTTATTTGGAGTCGACGCGATATATTGTCTTCTTCCATTCTACTGAACCATTCGGTATTTCACTACGTGCTCTCTACCCAGCCTTATCTTCTTACACGCAGTCCATCCTTTTCTTTGGTCGTCCTGAAAGAAGAAGACCCTAACGAACACCAAAAGAAGTACAATACTACACTATTTGCGTTGGTTACCCGCTATCGTTTAGTGGACTCATCGCCCTCCAATTGTTGTAGATATGTATTTATCTACAGTGCTTTAACTCTAAGAATGCCGAAAACATATTACATATATTATATAAAAGCTCAACTCCGTGATCGGAGTTACAGCTTTTTTTTTGGGGAAGCTGTCCAAGCTGAATCGTGCTTCAGAATTCCGCGTATAAAGGAACACGTGTCGAAATATTATTTCATGCCAGCGGAAGATGGCATGCCAAAAAATAATTTGCAATGCCTGCGACGCCTAGTAATGATATCTAACTGTGGAGTGTGTTAGATTTGCATGTTTGTCTGTTGTCATCACTGGGATCTACAAAACGAGGATAAGTGGTGGGTTTTCCTTCCCAATTACTATTTAAATATGATCCATTTAAATTAATCGTGTCTACAATAAGTTACCTCATGATTTTAAGTCAAATTGGCCACATATCTTCTTTAAAAGGAATAGTTCTTGACATGCACAAGTATATAGAAAACTACAAATGATGTGGAGTTAAAAATAGTACCAATTTTAACTATATTTAACCTAATATTAGCTATATGTTAAAACACTATAAAGGTTATTTTTGGATCCCCGAAACCTCAAAGCCACAGAATTTGCGAAGCGAAAACTCTCTCTGTACATTATGTTTATAATCCGTTCTTAACGTCGTCAGCAAGCGGAAAATTGAGATATTCAGCGGCAAAATGATACTATATTTGAGCTGTCAGGCAATTTAGAGGTTAAGGAAAGATAAGTGCTGAATAACTGAGACTTAATTTAAGTTTTTTCCAGAGAAAATCCGTATTAAAAACTGTTTCATTAGAGGTTTAAAAACCGTATTTAAAAGGTTTATTTATCTAAAACAAGGTACATAGACATC
The DNA here is from genome assembly GCA_963859945.1 of Euplagia quadripunctaria. Classification (NCBI taxonomy): domain Eukaryota; kingdom Metazoa; phylum Arthropoda; class Insecta; order Lepidoptera; family Erebidae; genus Euplagia; species Euplagia quadripunctaria. The sequence goes on from OY982584.1 coordinate 5,870,364, forward strand.
TGAACACAGTCCATTTAGAGAGGCTGAAACTGAGGTTATTTCAGACTTGGAGTTTTATCAGGCAGTGTTATTAATTTTATGGAACTTATTAGTCGTTAATGAGACTATAAAAATTATAGTAGTGTAGTTATAAGCTGACTACAATAAAAGGAGGCGGTTCTATATTCGTGGAATATTTTTAATTTGTTTGTTACCCGATTACTCAAATAAACCTGGATAAATTTGGAAAATTTTTCTTTTGTTTGTAAGGGTAAACTTTCCAGGTAACTTATAAGTAAGGTAGGTAAGGACCATGGTCATTAGGTCAGGATCTGTTGATGAGATCCTGGAGAAACCGAGGGAATTCTTCAAATTTTATCGGCACACTTGAAGCAATTCGAATATTTTTAGGCACATTGAAGTCGGTGATTCTTATTTTAAAAGATAATTATTTTAAAATTGTTTGTAAAAGTTTGAATATCTTCTTATAAAAAAAAAACGAAAAGTCATCTGAAAAATTTTGGGAATTTGACGTAACAGAATGCTCTTATTTATAGGATCTTTATGGTTAATTTAAAGAGGTAACATCTGTCGGGTCCGGGACCCATAATTACTTACAATCGGGAAGCCTGTTTGTTTTGCTGACTTTATCGTACAAAAATATGCTAGAATTTTTTTTTTTTAGAAAACCTCTTTTACATGCTTGCACTCTCAAAAACATTTACGTTTAACAACGTAAAATTGAATTAATTAAACCCTAATGGTTTATGCCTCTGCTTATAATTAGTTTACTCGATATTCATTAAAAATAAAGTGAAAGGTAATACCTATACTCATATATAGATGTAATGTGTTTCCCCGTTTAAATTTCAGTAGTACTTTCATCCGACGAATATTTGCTGTGTAATGCAGTCGGGTCAGTACAGGTACAGTACAGACGGTACAGGATCGTGACTTTGATCACTCCCAAATAAGAAGTGGTTTACTTCTTATTTGGGAGTGATCAACGTCACGAACAAAAGCATAATGTTTTGGTACCCTAGAAATAGAAAAAAGAAACGTGGCAGACAGATTCGGAGGTGGGAAGATGAGATAAAGACGATATCAGGAAAACTATGGACAAGGAAAGCTCTAAACCGAGTAGAGTGGAAATAAATGGAGGAGGTCTTTGCCAATGTTGGGCAAACAGACGAAGTTGTCGATGTCATCGACTCAGCAGAGTCGCTAACTTAAATTTGTTATTTGTAAATATTCTTTTTGCGTCTGAATAAAGGCTATTATTATTATTATCTTTATTTATCGTAAAACTTATTAATTACATTTTTAAATGCCTATAAAACAAAATATATATTTAAAAATATAAAAAATAGTACCTACCGGGTACCGACATCGGGTACAGGGACCAAGACACCGGTGGTTAGGGCTCCAAAGACAGGAACCTCCTCACTATACGGGACGTGTCGAGGAGAACTGCCTTCTGCATCAGTTCCTTGATCCAGCCGTCTAACGCGAGCCTCTTAAGGTGTTGATCGAGGCTTTTGGCTATCAATCCATGAGCAGATATGACGATCGGAACAATGATCGCCGAATCGACATTCCACATATCGACAATCTCGTGAGACAAATCCAAATATTTGATTTGTTTTTCTTTTTCAACTTTCACGAGGTTCTCGTCATGAGGAACAGCGATATCGACAATCATTGCGCGGCGCTCTGATCGATCTATCACCACCATGTCAGGTTTATTGGCAACAATAGTTCTGTCAGTGATAATAGATCGATCCCAATACAATGTGCCACGACCATTTTCGAGAACTGGGTCGGGCTCATACATGTAACATGGCACCTCTGAAAGCACAAGATTGTATCTAAGGGCAAGTTGTTGATGCACAATCCTGGCCACTTGGTTGTGTCTGTGCAAATATTCACCGTTAGTAAGACGAGAACAACCAGAAATAATATGCCTAATAGATTCACCAGGACGGTGGCATGCCCGACAGATGTCAGCCGTACCATCTCTCAGGATATATTTTCGATAGTTATTTGTCATAACAACTTCGTCCATAATTGCAAAGACAAAACCCTCGGTTTCTCCGAAGAGATCACCAAACCGTAGCCAAGATATGGACGCTTTTAAGTCTATAACAGGCCCACTTAGGGCCCGATAAAAACGACCATGAAGTGGTTTGCCCTTCCATTATTATTATTATAAAGTCACGGTCCTGTACCGTCTTTCAATGTCTCCCAGACTGCTACAACCAGACTTATAAACGTACTTATATCTATATATTAATACGTGAAGCGAAAACTTTGGATCCCTTTTTACGAAAATTGGGCGAACAGAGGTGTATGAAATTTCGCACACTTATAGTTTATACAGAGAAGAAGTGACGAATGCTAAAATTTTTGAACAATATTTGCTAAAAAGTTAAAAAAAATGCAAAAACGGGTACATACAGCTATGAGTGTCCAGTATATATTTTGACCTGTCATGGTACAAAAATCTATACAATGACAGGTCAAGTAATATTGGCCAATGAAATAAACCATGGTCGAAATTCGACTACCACGCGATCTCTAGTATATTATTAAATACATACATAACATAGATAAATTACACCCAGACACAGAACAAATGATCGTGTTCTTCACAAATGAATTGTCCTGGGGAGGAAATGAGTGGTTGCGGGTTCGAACCCCATCCAGTCCACTACCGACGTAAACCTACTTTTTAATGGTTAATAAGAATACTAGTAATGTGTGGACCCACGTTACTAGTACTCTTTATAAAAGAAATGGGTTTCGACGCCCATGATAGTTGAATAATTGGGCAAACTGACTTACCGGTAAATTATTTAGACATTTATATGTTGCAATAGGTAACCCCTTTACCTAACGCCCAAATAATTTCCTATGGTGAAGAAAAGATAGAAGGAGCAGATGCAAGGTGAGAACAAGAAATAATATATTCAAGAAAATAATTATACTACTTGTCGTGCTACGTTTTTATGCTGATGAATAGAGTTACAAGAACTCGTTGTCTGTGGAAATAGGTTTTTAAAATACGATTGATACCTTATTTAGTTTCGTTTACATTCAGGGCGCACATTGTTTATAACCATAATAGTGTACAAGAAACAAAATACTAAAATAACTTTCAATCTTTTGTATCTTACGGAGGCTTATTTATTCTTTACTAGCAGCGCCCCGCAGTTTCACCCGTGTAAGTCCCGATCCCGTGGGAATATCGGGATAAAAAGCCTATAGCCTATACGTTAATCCAGGTCTCCAGCTATCTACATACCAAGTTTCATCGCAATCGGTTCAGTGGTTTTTGATCCAAACTTTCACATTTATAATATTGTAATGGTTAAGAATATGCAGCATCCGGCGTCTATCTGCAATGGTATCAGCCCATTACCCACTCACAAAACTCTGTCATTGAAACCATTTTGGTGTTCTTTTCACGCAGGCTGTACGTCCTCCATTACAAACAGGGTGATAAAATTAAAAAAACCATCTCACTTTCATGTTATTTTACTTTGGGATAGATCACTGTAAACCTCAGCAACGTTAGAACGCCGAAAAAGTAAAATATTAAAGTACTTCGCAAACATTACGAAAATTAAAATTCAGAACTTTTTGAAAAGAATCAACAAAATATTTCTTTTGCAGAATATAAACAAGTTTATATAGGCAGGGATTGAAAAAATCAACTACATTTTTTTTGTGTAGGCGGAGACGGAGTAAGTAAGCCTTGACGACGTCATAAAGAAGGCTTTGTCACCCCTATCACAGTACCTTAATGGCTTTATCGGAAAATTCACTAAACATTTTGGATCAATTTTCATCGTAAAGACACTCCTCTAAAGTGATTTTATTTTGCAAACTCGCGATAGATTAACCTAATTTCAGAAATAAGTAGATGGGTAACATTTCTTCTGTTTTATTCTTAATTTTTCTTCTTCTTTTTGAAGTGAAACTTCTTTAGAATCGTTGTGATTTGAAATTCGATGAAACGAAAAACTCACACTAAAAAGAGACAAACATTCATAAATAGGATTTAGCCTGCGAGAGAATGAGATAGAATACAAGTATACAGTGTTGCCTATAATCTTTGAAAAGAGACCAATATATTCATAAATAGGATTTAGCCTGCGAGAGAATGAGAAAGAATACAACTATGCAGTGTTTCCTATAATCTTCGTATGCTAGCATGTGTCTTTGCGCCTGTGTACTACGAAGCCTTCTTGTGTCATTCACGTGTATAATTTTCTCTCGTTGGTTAATTAATTTTGAAGTTTCACACAACTGGAAAGATTGGATAGTTTTATAATATAATACAGCAATGCGTGGCCGCGTAGCAGGTAGATCTATACAAGTAAATAAAATATATAAGTAATAAATAAAAAAAGACAAAACAATTTAGTACCTAGGTACCTTTTCTTGTGTGTTTGTTAATAATTTTTCTTTTCTTTGTTCCGTTATTGGCGGGGTTCAGTGTTATAAATAAAAAAAACATATGATTGTTTCCTCCCATCGACAGAGCTTTCTGATGTATCTATCTTTTTCCCTCTTGTCTGCCAATTGTTTTTTTTTTGTTTAGTAACTATTGACGAGTGTTAGTGTTGCCAATAAAACAAATGGGAAAAGTTTTTTTTCCTTCGACGATTAGTTTCATTTTTATCAATAATGAATGACGGTCGACCTTTGACCTTTTGGCGACCACTTGTATAATTAATACAATGCTACATAAGAGGTAAAAAACTAAGCACTTAATCTTATTAGACGCCAACGCAAAAGGTGTTAATCGATACGATCGATTATGGTGCTATACATACGTCCTTAATCGGATCCTACGTCACGTAAGTATTGAGAGTGATAGTAAAGTCTATTTTCAGCCAAGGCTTCGAGAGAATTATATTTGGAACCGGCTTAGACATCAGAATAAATATACAGAAGGCTCAGTCTATTAATACCTTGTCACTATGTAATAATTTACTTATACAAGTTGGAAATCTGTCTCTTTTTTTCAATGTTCTTCAATCTTGTTATTAAAGATCTTCATTGTGCGTGTCATTAGTAAATGAAAGGTGAATTGGATAGTTTGATTATGCTGATCTCTAATGAAAATGGGATTTGGAGTCTACTGTGAATGTGAATGAATGAATGAATGTGATGTGAATTATATAGTATATGTGACATTTTGAATAATGTATATTAATTACTAAGACAAAAGAGAGTACCTCTTGCAATTATCATAATATAAATAAGAATATAAAAAGTCCAATATCTCAGCTCAGTAATAATCAAGTTGGTAATAAGTTTAATAAATTAATAAGTAATAATAACTTAAATTATATAAACCTGGTTCACCAGAATATTAGAGTTCTGATGGGCAAAGACCTAGAAATAGAATTGTTCATGAACTGTAATGCTGTTAATATTTTTTGCATCGCTGAACATTGGTTAAAAAGCGATCAGTTCGTGATCAATTTTGATAACCACCAGATAGGCAGCTCGTTCAGCAGAGCTAACGCAATACATGGTGGCTCTATGATACTCACAAATAAACAATTTAAATTTAAGGAGCGCCATGACATTGTTAGTTTATCGGTTGAACGAACTGCAGAAATAGCCTGTATAGAACTCAAGCATTTTATTGGAATTAGTGTATACAGACCTCCTTCAGCTTTGTATGGTTGTTTTGAGTGTGTTATGGATTCAGTATTAGATAAAGTAACAAAATCTAAAATTTTATAATCTAATTCTATTGTGTAATAAATCTATTGTGGCAATACCTAAAACTACCAAACGTTTTGAATTTTTTTTTAAATAAACGAGAGATTGCTTACAACATACCATTTTTAGATATAGATTTTTTGTTGATACATTTTGTTCAGAATTTAATTCAGTTTTTACAACCAACACGATTGTGGTTATTAGTGAATGGGCTACTATAGGCTTACACAAGAGCAGAAAGAGACTTTATGAGTTATATGATGAAAGAAATTACAATAATAGTGAACAATTTCACATATATGTCAAAGAATACTCAGGCAATTCAGAGATATGTTATCGCGTTAATTTCCGTATAAATACATAATTATACAAGTCTAGGTACTAACAAATTATTTAAATTTAGTAACTTTTTATTAATTTCTTTATTATGATAATGACTTTTTTGTAAATCGGTATTCACTACGTCAACATTTGCATTAAGATTCGCAATGCAATTACTAGATCATATGAGCAATTAAATATACATAATCAATCGTCTCTAAATAATACTATTTATTTACAAATTATATCGACTAGTGAAATGCTGCAATTCATAAAACATCTTATGGGGTACTTCAATTATACAATAAACATTGGAATGTAATGTACTGCGAGTAATTGTACCAATATTCGCAGTTGTTGATAAAATATCCGCTATTACGGTGTAATAGGCACATCCAATTCCTATGGAAAAACTTACACCATAATTTCATTTAGAAAGTGATTTTTCTTTCATAATATTTTTTAGTTTATTCAAAAAAATATTACATTAATAAAATGAAAATTTACTCACAATCTACACAACGAAAACCTGGGACAAAGTATGTAAAACCCGATATATTTTTATGCGGGACCGTTCATCGGCATAAAAATATGATCCAAAAGATTTTTAGAAGGTTATCATGAAAGGATGTCCACCGTCCATATTGGGCCGGGTCGATTTAAATGGAATTTATTGTCAACGTAAGTTACTAGAATATTTTGCCAAGAATTCGAGGTTAGAAAAGAAGATTGGTATATTTTCAGCCGTGTGGGTAGAAACTAATTTCCTGAGGGTAGACATTTTGTGGCCTGCGATGGGCGTGGGATGATGCTTCAAAGGTTGGTTTTAGGTTACTGGTACGGTTTGCAAGCGAAATATTATAACGAGGTCTTGTATATTTTGGTCATTGATAACTTGGTTATTTTAGAATAAAAACTTTCGTAAGTTTTACTCATGTATTTATTTCGGAGATGGCTGACTAGTTTCACACCCGACGGGGGCCCCTTTTCAAGGAGTGAAGCGTCCTGCCACGACGGGGCGTCACACTGGCTTGGCGACACTGCTACCGGTTTGATGTAGCGTAAGTCCCGATGCCGTGGGAAAATCGGGATAAAAAGTAGCCTATGTGTTAATCCAAGTCTCCAGCTATCTACTTACCAAGTTTCATAGCAATCGGTTCAGTAGTTTTTGCGTGAAAGAGCAACAAACGTCCATACATCCATATATTCAAATATCCTCACAAACTTTAACGTTTATAATACTACCAGCGCCCCGCAGTTTTACCCGCGTAAGTCCTGATCCCGTGGGAATATCGGGATAAAAAGTAGCCTATGCGTTAATCCAGGTCTCCAGTTATTTGCATACCAAGTTTCATCGCAATCGGTTCAGTAGTTTTAGCGTGAAAGAGTAACAAACATCCATCCATCCACCTAAACTTTCACATTTATAATATTAGTGGGATTAGTAGAATTGGTAGAATGGCCTCACTAGTAACCAGATTCTTTTAGTTGGACAAAGTCTGCAGATCAGGTGCAGCTCTATCTAAAACGAATTTTTATATTATTTTTACGGTTACCGTTAAAAACATTTATGTATTTTTTGTGGTATAGGGGGCAAACGAGCAGACGGGTCACCTGATGGTAAATGACTACCGCCGCCCATGGGCACCAGCAACTCAAGATTCACAAGTGCCGGCCTTTAAGGGGGGGAGAGCGGGAAGTGGGGGAGAAAGGGGGTAGAGGGGGGAAAGGGAAGGATTAATGCCTCCGATAACCTCACTCACTCGGCAAAAAGCAATGCAACCATTGCTTCACTGCCGGTTTTCTGTGAGCCCGAAGCATAGCTCTCTCACGAATAGATTACAAAAATCTCTTGCAGAGAAAAATACAATAGAAGACAAAAACATTTTTACTATTCAGCGTAGTTAGTTGTGGGATAGTCTGAATGTTTATGGTAGTTTGTCTATTAAAGTTGTAGAAACGCATGTAGATGATTCTACATGCGTTTCTACAACTTGTGTGTATTGTTGTATGTTTGTTTATTACGCCTAAATATGACTAAGTAACATCTTCCTAATATTATAAATGCTAAAGTTTGTGAGGATGAATGGATTGATGGATGAATGGATGTTTGTTACTCTTTTACGCAAAAACGGCTAAACGAGTCTGGATGAAATTGGCACAAAGACAGATTATCGTCTACATATTACATGCTACATTTTATCTCGGAAAATGTACGGTTCCCGTGAGTCGGGTTGCAGAGAAATATCTTTCTGCGAACGCCCCGGCTGTTTTCCGGCCGGCCGAAGTTTTCCCCAAGGACTACAGTATGAGGTTCTTCAAGCAAGGAGTATATAGATTTTTAAAGTGTGGGCAACGCGCATGCGAGTCCTCTGGAATTACAAGCGTCCATAAGCTTCGGTAACCGCTTACCAGCAGGCGGGCCATATGATTGTTTGTCTTCTGATAGTCATAAATCTCTGCGCTATCAAATAATATTGTTCAATAAGTTTGTCAGTTGCGATATAATACGACCGTGAAGTCACATCTAAGCAATTACTTGTACCTACTCCCAGTTGAAACTAAGTTATTTACTTGGAAGAAAAGAATAACGAAAATACGATTGATACACGACCTTTATCTCTACAATATTAACACAGAAAAGGAAAACTCAGAGGAAATTAGAAAATGTCTTCCCTTATCTTCATGTTGTATAATAACGCTAACTAATCTTACTTATATCATAAAGGCGAAAGTTTGTGGATGTTTGTTTACTTTAACGCAAAAACCGCTGAACGGATCTAGATGAAATTTGGCGCAAAGATAGATTATAGTCAGAAATAGCTTATAGGCTTAGATTTCAGTCATTCAGTTGGTTGTTGGTTACGCTTTCATGCCTAAACTACTCTATCACTCACGTTGACAGGGGCACAAATATAGAGTGACCTACCTACCTAGTGACCTAGACCTACTTTTCATTAAAAAAAAGTAAATTTTATGCGAGCGAAGCCATGGGAATAAGCTAGTTATATTTAAGCGAAAGTCAAATTTATTTAATTATCACACCTATTAAGCACTAAAGACTAAAGAAGACACTAAAAGACCAATTGCCTGTAATTAAAGATACATAAATTGTTTTGCATTACCCATTATTTAAAACTTAGCCCTGATACTTCGTGCAGAACACTTAAATTTATACCTACTGTTATTTGCGGGCAATTAAAAATATTTAATTGTGTAGAAATGTCATTAACGGAATTAACACATGTTTTGCGCTAATTTAGAAACAGGTATTTACGAGTTTCGTTTCTTGTAAGGTTCGCTATTTTTATCGCTTTTCAGTTTAATACGAGGTGGATTTCAGAAAACGTGATGCACATTTTAAGCATGTTCTTTTTTTAAGCATTTTTTCAAGAAATAAAAACAGAAAGTAAACAAGAGTTGAAAGCGCCAAGTCATTAAATTTGTGTTACTCGAATGACTTTTGCCGCGTTCCAATAAACAAAAAACGGTTCGTTTTGCTTACGGACGGTATAATTTTCATTGTCAATTCAATGAAATTTTACCGTCCGTAAGCAAAACGAACCGTTTCTTTTTTATTGGAACGCGGCATTAGAGAATAATTGTTTTGTATTTATTATAAACTACTCGTTTGGATTGATTATGTAATTTAGTTATTGGAGTAACACTTATTTTTTCTGTGATTATTTAGAAAAATACTGGAGCAAAAGCGGGCAACCCCGAATAGAGTAGCTGTCGTCAGAAAACTGACAGTTGTCAACTGTTGTCAACTGAGACACGTAAACGGGGGAGGATATATGAGCTCATAATCCTGTTTGCATCTGGATTATTGCAACTTGTTTTACATAGAAATATTGATAAATTGAATAAGAAAACATGCAACAGAGCAAACATGCTGTTATTTACTATATATATATATATATATATATATATAAACATGGGCGTACCGAGGCAGCTGCCTCCCCTGGCTTTAGCAAGCTTACGTAGTAATAAGGTAATTTTTAGTAAATTTTTTCATTTGCTCCCCCTGAACCGATAAAAACAATTTTTACCTCCCCCGCTGAGCTAAGAGCTGAGTACGCCCACGTATATATATATATATATCTCTATTACTAGCTACCCGACCACACGTTAAAAAATATTATCACTATAAATTAAGATAAAAACGATCCTATCTCTCAAGTTGGACCAAACAGCACACACAACTGCAAAATTTCATTAAAATCGGTTCATTAGTTTAAAAGTGTCATGGTTTTTTTTATATATATAGAATAATTGCTCCCATTGGGACGTCTACGTTGGAGAATGATAGCCCAGACTTAAGGCCTTTCTGAGCATCTGCCAAGACCACAGATTATCTGACAAATATATTATAATCCAATGGTAAACTTGCAGTAATGCTGCTACAGGAAAATTAACAATCATAAGCTCTTTGCCTAATGCTCCATTGAAAACAATTATATTGAAGAATGCTCCATAACAAGCAATGTTATTAAAATGGTTAAATAAATATGCTAGCAATTGTACTACATGAATCTCTGGACAATTCAAAAGCTAGCTTTTACAAAACGCTCGAGCTGAATCCTCTTTCAGTACACGTAGTTGAAGATAAACAGTCGCTTAGAAGATAGAGGCTATTGCAAACGCTAGCTACAATTTAAAGGATTATCTTCAGCGGGTTCTTCGTTTTACTGAAAATATACGGGAGTAGATTACATCCGTGTAAGTTGCAACCAAACTGTTGTTAGAGGTTGTTATTTTTGAGGTTACATTTTTGACAAGTACGACAATATCGTTCTTTAACACAGAATGGTTAAATAATAATAACTGTTGCCCACTTCGCTGTGGCTTTTCCTGCAGCTTCTTCGAAAGCGAGGCAGGGTTTGATGGATAATAATAATAATAACTTTACACATCTCACACACGGCCGCCTGATTCCAAACTAGGCAGACTGTACTATGGTAACCAGACTGCTGATAAAAATACTTATATATTTCTAAATACATACATATTATAGATAAATTACACCCAGACAGAGAACAAATGATTATGCTCATCACACAATTATTTGTCCTTGGTGGGAATCGAACCCACGACCTCTGGCTTAGCAGTCAGGGTCACTAACCACTAGACCAACAGGTCAGTCAGTAGTTATTTTATTTTTGGGGTGGGAAGTCTCTCGCTAGAGACCGTCAGTCAAATAGATACTCTGGTTACACCATCGTATTGAAAGGTAAAATCTTAATTATTCTTTTATTACTTGACTTGACTTGACACAGTTATTGTTACAATTACAAAAAGTTTTTAAAACCATTGAAAAAAAGCACGGGCACTCTTTTTGGGAGACCAGTTATTGTGTTGTGAAGTTCTAAATGTAAATATGGTTTCCTAATTTGCATAAATAGCATAATAAACTAATAAATATATACAATTTATACATACAAATATAACTTTTAAATACTACTATTAAATAATATCTAATTTAAATGATCCTCACAAACTTTACATACTACATTTAATATTAATCGTACAAACTCAAAACTCTGAACTCAAACAAATTTAACTTCCTCCAACAAACTCCTAACTGGATTCAATTCATCTTAATCAAATTTCTTAGCTCTCACTTTGTTCATGAATCTAAAGCCCGGGTTTGTTCGAAGACGGATCTATTTAAGTGTTTTATCCGTATACTGTTTTAAACAGGAAATTGTGTTTGGCTTGGATACTAATCATGAAGTTTTGAGATCTGATTTCCAAGAGTTCTTTTTGTTTTGAAGGAATTTCAAATGTATAAATAGTGAATAAATACTGTAAAGCAATTATTACTGTCAAATAAGCATTTGAATATTTTATGAGCGATCGCAAACAGTATTTACCACCGTATGTTTCCAAAGGAAGGCAGTAATTCGCACGTGATCGTAGCATTAGCTACGTGTTCGTAGCGCACTTGTGTCTACGAATATGTCTACATAATACACGATCTGTCATATTATGTAGAGGTGAAACAGCAAATTTAAGTGGAAATGAATTGATCTATCAAATCTGATAGTTCTTAGTACCCAAATGTGAATGTTTGGATATTTGTGTACCTAAATTTGCATTAATGCACAAATTTGTTCTTGTGTATCATACATTTATTACTGTCAAGCTTGTTTATGTCGCTGAGTGGTTATCGTACCCATTTTTGTCCGTGTGGTTGTGGTGATGGCGCGTGGAGTATACCACGCGCAATCACCACATCCGAAGTTTTCGGTGGAACGGCGTGTCGTAATCGAACCGATTGAAACCACAGGGTTCGAGAATGTCTGTTATTAATACACCCGGTCTCCTTTTAGCACCTACCCACAAAAGTGCGGGTACCACCTTCGAGTAAACCTCCTAGGCAACGTCCAGGCACAACGTCTCCCCTTCGCGGCTGACCACTATGGCAGGTAGAGAGGAAAACCCGTCTCATCCACCCGCGGCCACACTCCAGGTGCCATGAGGCGCTGAAAAGCGCACCTCCTTCACAGTTCGCCAGCAGCGAATGGGGTCCAAGTGGATATTTCTGTCACTTCGGGCAATGGAGCGTATGACGGCCGATATCGAGAGATTTTCTCCGATGACTGCAGTGAGGGTCCAATGCTGCGTCGCCCAAACGCAAGCGTATACGGAATCGAGTCCTCTCTGCAGTCACAGTGGTGACAAGCTGGACTCAATTCCCTCCTAACAAAGGAGTCGTGGAAGGAGAGCACCTGCGTCAGTCGGGAGGAAAGGGTCCTGTGCTGCCGCCTTGCCCACTCGACGTTAATTGACTGAGGCGCCTCCACGGCGGCAAAGCCAGCTGGTCGAGCCTCCATCCGAGACGACCAACGAGTGATCGTGGCTCGGCGAGCTGTAATTATGTGTCTCAAGTGGTTTTTGCATTATTTATTTATATTCCCCATATTAAAAACAAACTATTTGTATATACAGATAAAGAAATTGTAACAAATAAGAGTTTATGATGTAGGATCCATCTCTATCTTCACACCATCCAGCCAGAATTAAGGCGGACCCTACTAGGAAAGAACATCTTATTCTAATGTGGTGATCAAGTTCTATAACATTTCACTAGTACCTAGTGTTGATGTGAACAGAACCACAGAAAAATTATAGTCATGAAAAATGACAAGTGAGAATTCATCTAAACTAATATTATAAAGCTGAAGAGTTTGTTTGTTTGCTTGAACGCGCTAATCTCAGGAACTACTGGTTCGAATTGAAAAATTATTTTAGTGTTGGATATCCCATTTATCGAGAAAGGCAGGCTATAAAACATCACGCTACAACCAATAGAAGCGGAGCAGTGACCATAAACGCAGGTGAAACTGCGGGGACGGCTAGTTATATTATATGGGGAGTCCGTTGCTGTAAAGGAAACCGGTCTTGACAATGGGCCGGTCTAATTCACTGTCAACTACGATTAATGAGATCAGGAAAAAGTCATATTAGTGTGAACTAAGACTTACACAGAACAGATTACGTGAGCTGATAATAGTTTTGATCAGAAACTGTGACAACCAACTTTTCTGAACACCAAAAAAAATTATATATTAAAATCTTAATTTTATCTCAAAAATAAATTTATTTGTACAAAGATTATAACAGGTAAATGCCAGACACAGTTCTTGAAAGTATTCGTTCCATATTGGAAAGGAACCGATTTGTCACCACTGACAGGCCTATAGTTGCCAATAAGCCTGATATATTGGTGATAGATCGATTAGAGTATCACGAATGATTGTTGACATATCTTTTTCTCAGAAAACCCAAAGAGAAAATGTATGATACGTGTATGTAATATACACGTAAAAATAGGCAATTCAAAATAGTTTTTCTTTTTTTTGTTTAGGAGCTGTTATTGAGCTTTAGTTTTATAAATACGATAAATATGATTTTCCCTGCCATCGAGGAAGTTTACAGTCGAATTAACCTACACCTCCCTCGCCCCGCCAAGGCGTCCACTAGTCAAATAAAATACACAATGCGTTAACAAATATTTATATCTATATATTAATACGTGAAGCGTAAACTTTGGATCCCTTTTTACGAAAATTGGGCGGACGGAGGAGTATGAAATTTCGCACACTTATAGTTTATACAGAGAAGAAGTGACGAATGCTAAAATTTTTTGAACAATATTTGCTACAGAGTTAAAAAAATGCAAAAACGGGCACATACAGCTATGAGTTTCCAGTATATATTTTGACCTGTCATGGTACAAAAATCTATACAATGACAGGTCAAGTAATATTGGCCAATGAAATAAACCATGGTCGAAATTCAACCACCACGCGATCTCTAGTATGTATAAATCCTTATTTTTAACAAATTCGGAGAATAGCATACTTTTATATCATGACAAAATGCACGGTTCTTGAAGCATGGTTATTATTTGACTGGACTGTTGGTCTAGTGATCTTAACTGATAACGTCGTGGGTTCGATTCCCACCCTAGACAAATAAATGTGTGTAACTTAACTGTAACTTTTATTAAAAAAAACAAGAATTTTAGAACTGCTCTTTTCAATTCTGGGTGTAATATTGCAAAATATGTGACCACCTGTGACAAGAACGGGGAAGGGGTCAAAAAATCATGAAATTCGTGTGACGTAATTTATGGATGGCCCCTTACACTCTTCAATCCATCCGTATAAGCAATATCCCTTACCTTCCATTGACTTCCCTACTAGCCTATTTTTTCATTTCAATATACTCGCAATTGTCGCATGTTTAATACCCAAAGTGCCCGATTGACGACAATAAGGCTTGCCCCATATTACGTGAATGGAATCAAATTGTAGTTTGTAAAATATGGGTGTTTAATACATCTCTGCCTGTCCCTTTGGGGATACATGCGTAAGTATTATACGTATTATATTGTTTGGCAAGCATTGGTTTGGGTTAGGGCTGCCATCTGCCCCCCGGACCCAGGACCCCAGAAGGGGTCACACGGCGCGGCGTTCTTCCCGCTTCCCGCGGTGGGCTGTTTCGAAGTTAGACAGGGACCTACTAGAGGAGGCAGCCATCATTTACTCTTGGCTGTCTCCGCAGGCTCTGACTGAGGAGGTAGACATGGGGGCAGGCCGCTTTCGCGACGCGATTACGCAGATTTGCGATGCGGCCATGCCCCGCGTTCGAGGTCGTCGGCCTCCGAGGAAGGAGGTCTACTGGTGGTCCCAGGAGTTGGCAGACCTCCGTGCGGCCTGTACCCGTGCCCGGAGGTCCTACACTCACAGCCGGCGGCGTCGCCGCGGAGAGGGGGAAGAGGACCAGCTTCATGAGGAGTACCGAGAGGCGCGGAACACTCTGAGGCTGGCCATTAGCCGCGCCAAAGAGGAAAAAAGAAAGGAGATGCTGGAGGGTCTCGATCGTGACCCCTGGGGTCGCCCATATCGCGCGGCGCAACAAAAGCTCCGCGCGTCGGGCCCCCCCCTTACAGAGACTCTCCAGCCCAGCTTCCTGCAGGAAGTGGTTGAGGGCCTTTTCCCGCAACGGGTGGAGCACGTACCCCCGTCAATGGCCCCTTTGGCCGGAGATGACGGGGAGGATGAGGAGGATGGTGTTCCGCCCGTCACGGAGGCGGAGGTAGGGGCGGCTGTTCTACGGATCCGTTCCAAGAACACCGCCCCCGGGCCAGACGGGATCCCTGCCCGAGTGTTGGCCCTTGCCCTTGACCACATGTCCGACCGCCTCAGGGAGGTGTTCGACGCTAGCTTGGCGTCCGGGCGCTTCCCTGATTGCTGGAAGAACGGGAAGCTGGTCCTTTTAAGGAAGCCGGGACGGCCTACCGACTCGGTCGCGGCCTACAGGCCCATCGTGTTGCTGGACGAGGCGGGTAAACTGTTTGAGAGGGTCCTTTCTGCCCGCATCGTCCGGCACCTTAGCGAGGTCGGCCCCGATCTGTCGGACGCCCAATTCGGTTTTCGGGCGGGGCGTTCGACGGTCGGTGCTGTGTTGCGCCTGAGGGCCGTGACCGAAGAGGTAGTGAGCTGTGGCGGCGTGCTATTGGCGGTGTCGTTGGACATCGCCAACGCGTTCAATAGTCTGCCATTCAGCTGCATCAGGGAAGCACTCCACTATCACGGAGTGCCAGGGTACCTGAGGCGGCTAGTGGCAGACTATTTAGAGGAGCGTACCGTCATGTACGAGGACCGAGATGGAGTTTTGAGTCGTCGGCCCATGTCGTGCGGTGTTCCACAGGGGTCTGTCCTTGGACCGCTCCTGTGGAACATGGGGTACGACTGGGCCCTTCGAGGCGACTTCCCCCCCGGGCTCGGCGTAATCTGTTACGCCGATGACACTCTTGTCACAGCCCGGGGGGTGAACTTTCAGGAGGCGGCGCGCCTGGCTACCAGGGGAGTCTCTCTGGTGGTCGGGCGCATCGAGGTGCTGGGTTTGCGGGTGGCCCTTGATAAGACGGAGGCCCTTTTATTTCATGGGCCCCGTCGTGGTCCACCCCCTGGCGCCTCTATAGAGGTCAACTCGGTCCTCGTACCGGTTCAGGCCCACATAAAATATCTGGGCCTGTTCCTCGACGGTAGGTGGCGCTTCGACGAGCACTTCCTGCAACTTGCTCCAAAGCTGGTCGGCGCTGCGTCCGCCCTTGGGCGACTCTTACCAAATTTGGGCGGACCCAGCGTCGGTACGAGACGGCTGTACACGGGGGTTGTCCGGTCAATGGCACTGTACGGTGCACCGGTGTGGGCGGAGGCTCTGACCGCCCAGAATAGGGCGCGCCTCTGGCGCCCTCAGAGGGTTATGGCGGTTAGAGCCATACGCGGATACCGCACCGTGTCGACGGAGGCGGCGTGCGCGTTGGCCGGGACTCCCCCGTGGGATTTGGAGGCGGAAGTACTCGCCGAAGTATATCGGCGAACGGCTGAGTTCCGGGCGGGAAGCGGCAGTCGGCCCCCGCCCGAAGAGGTACGCGAATGGCGTGAGGCCGCTCGCCGAGCCACCATGGCTCGTTGGTCGTCCCGACTGGAGGCTCCACGTGCTGGCTTTGCCGCCGTGGAGGCGCTCCAGCCGGTCATCGTCGAGTGGGCAGGGCGGCAGCACGGGACCCTTTCCTTCCGACTGACGCAGGTCCTTTCCGGGCACGGCTGCTTCGGGAAGTACCTGCACTCGGTCGCTAGGAGGGAATTGAGTCCCGCCTGTCACCACTGCGACTGCAGTGAGGACTCGGCACAGCACACGCTGGCGGTTTGCTCCGCCTGGGCAACGCAGCGTCGGGCCCTCACTGCAGTCATCGGAGGGGATCTCTCGCTACCGGCCGTCATACGCTCCATGGCCGGTAGCGACAGGAATTTTACCGCGGTCGCGACCTTCTGTGAGGACGTCATCTCGCAGAAGGAGGCGGCGGAAAGGGTCCGGGAGGACGATCTCCACTCGGACCTAATTCGCCGCCGGCGAACCGGGCGGCGGAGGCGCGCATACCAGCGCCTCATGCCGCCCTGAGTGTGGCCGCGGGTGGACGGGACGGGTTTTCCCCTCCACCCGCTGTAGTGGCCCCCCGCGAGGAGGCGGCGTCCGCGTGTGCCTGGACGTCGCCTAATTGAGAGGATTTTACCCGAAGATGGTGCCCGCGCTTTAGCGGGCAGGCGCTAGGAAGGTTCCGGATGTCGTAATAAAGCTGTTCCCGGATCCCTCCTACTTAAGGCGCAGTACGGCACACCGTGTGGTTTTAGTCGGTTCGATTCCGACACACCGCCCCACCGAAAACCCCGGTGGGGTGACGGCCCGAGGGGGTTTCCACACGCACAAAAAAAAAAAAAAAAAAGGGCTGCCATCTGCCCGGATTTCCCCGGATTTGTCCTACTTTAGAGGGCGTCCGGGGAGCGTTCGGACAGGGTTTAAAAAAGTGTCTGATGAATCGTTAACAAGTTGTTTAAATTAATAAAAAATTGGTTGATTGTAAAGTCGGTTTACCGACGATAATTTTACGTGATAACGTCATAAGAAAACAGTGGAAGATAGATAGATACGTCACAAGCTAAACGCTTAGCCGATCGTGCCTCTATATTGCTTGTTCCGCGCTCTCGCTTACACGCTCGGCTCAGGCGGAACGTGACTTCGATTTATAAGACATTATCACGTCAAAAAAAATGAAAATGGAATCGGAATTTTTTAAGGTGTCCAGGAAGAATCTCGATTTAACCCATGTGTCCAGGATTTTTTAAGCTTTTGTCCGGCGTCGGCAATTTAAGTGATGGCAGGCCTAGTCTGGGTGTTTCATGTATAGAAATATTTACACTACGCAGAATCAAACTCGCTTCCCGCTAACCTTAGAACGTTGAATGCACTACCTAGTAGCCACATAGTACTATGTCGGTCGCATATTAAAGGTTATCCACTAAAACTGATGCACATTCCACTTTGATGGGTATAAAAAAATTATGAAAGTTGAAACAGATACACGCATACTCTTTCTATCCTTTATTATCTTTATGAGTACACTAATCTGTGATCTTACCGTACTCCAAAATCTTTTAAAAAAAAAAAACTCTCAAGGGAAATTAATACAATAATATGGTTGCACTTAAAACAATAGTATGGTTGCACTTGCTAATTATGTGCATTATTATTATAATTGTGTCAAATGAGTATCAAAACTTACTCGTTCATAAAATTCTTATAAAATGTGATCGGATACTTGAAAAAAATGGTCCACCAAAACATATCAGGGGTCACAAAAAGAAATTTAATAATCTGAAGTCGCTGTTATCAATAACTGTAAAGAGAATCTTAACATAACTTACTTAAAATACAAATAATGTGAGATTGTTTGTTTCGCTTTCTCGCCTTAACTGCTAAACCAATCATCAAGAAATTTTGCATATTTACTGGTAGGCATAAGCCGGTGAAAATTCAATTAACACCCTTCCAATTATGTCCTCATCTCACAGGTGGACAAGTACTTTAATTCTATCCCACGACGGCATAAATTATTAAATTGTATTAAAATCTAACATTATAAATTAAAATCTGACATTTTACAGCACTCATTATATTATTGTATTGTATATGTGATTATTTGCATTTATAATTTATATGAGTATTCATTCATTAAGTGTTCTATTTAACATAGTTTAATTTAGTATAGTATTTAGTTTCACTGATTTCAGTTGCAAAAATCAATATTTCTAACACTTCCATATTTTTTTTTTGGTATAGTGGGCAAACTAGCAGACGGGTCACCTGATGGTAAATGACTACCGCCGCCCATAAGCACCTGCAACTCAAGAGTCAAAGTGCGTTGCCGGCCTTTCAGGTGGGAGTAGGGGAAGGGGGCAATAGGGGGCGAGAAGGGGAGGGAGAGGAATGGGTTAGGGCCTCCGGTAACCTCACTCACTCGAAAAGCAATGCAAGCATTGCTTCATTGCCGGTTTTCTGTGAGGCCGTGGCATCACTCCGGTCGAGCCGGCCCACACGTGCAGAAGCATGGCTCTCCCACGAATTTCATAATACTTCTCAAGAGACTAATTGACTATTTGGCATAAGATTAATTTTACCATAATAAAGATTATTGTATTGTTTTGTAAACTCAATTACCTATGGGCACCATGATCCATACTTTATGGAACGTATTAAAAAACCGTTTTGAGCCTGGTATTTTAAATTGTCGTGGGACTTTCAGAAATGGGCTCCTAGCAGACTCTTCGTGTTCTACTTCCTACAGCCCTTATTTTAAAATACTCGTTCATATATCACTTGCCATAGGTTTCTTTTTAACCGACGAAAAAGTGGAGGAGGTTCTCAAGTCAACCCGTATTATATTTGTTTTTTTATATGACTCGAACACATTGTGCCTTTATTAATTGGAGATCAAGAAGCAGGAAATTGAATCTCAGATTTATTTTCAACTTCAAGTGGTAGGATTGTGTTCCTAATATGAGATCCTTCTTTCTTCAGTATCAGTTAAAACAAAATTGACGCAGCGTTAGCTAAGATGATGGGTGATCGTTGCATATCCAAAGCTGTCTTCTTTTCACAGTTGGAAAATGAACGAAGGAAGAATGGTAGCTTTTCTTTTGCTGTAAATGTGTGTTCAAAATATAGAAATAGGAAAAAAGAGTGACGTAAGAGACCGCGCCCCTACACGGTGATTGAATTGATCGAAGAGATCCAATTGAGAAATAGTTGGGCATATTCGGCTTCGTCAGGGATATGTTATAATGTCGTTTTTTGTTGTAAGTATCTCAAAAAAGAAACTAAAATAACTAAAAAGGAAATCAATGGGAGTATTCACCTATAAGGTAATAATCTCACATTCGATTATGAGCATTCGCTTGCAAAAACTGCTGAGTGTAGTAATTTTAATTGAATTGTTATTTACGTAAAAAATACAAGTGGATTGATCAGTCACATTGTATCACGGGTGTTATTTTGGCGCATTCATTGATGTAATGTTACAATTAGTTACAATTAATTCTAAGTGCTTGTTTCTTCTCACACAGTAATATAATGTTTGAATGTGAATTATTATATCACAGGCTAATGCTCCAAGCCTTTATATACGAGCACTAGCTTTGCCCGTGGCTTCGCTCGCGCTGGGAAGTTTTTTATGGATTTGATGAAATAGAAATACTCGATTAAAGTATCTTTTCAATTCCATTTCAGTTTTCCCGACAGGTGCCACAGTACAAAACCAGGTTGCTAGATGAACTCACTCTCGAGCAGGCCACTTAAAACTGGCCGTGCGAGAAGCAGTCGCGCAAAACGCTTAATTTATTGTCATTGCAAAACACATCTTAAAGGGGAACTGCAGTCTTTTAATCTCGAATGGATACTCTGACGGTATAAGTGGTATCCGTGGTATATACACTGACTCAGCTTAAGCACAGCCGGTAAATATAGTCGTCTCTACCACGTCTTTATGTAAGGTTTTCATACACCTCCTGGTACCATTGCACAATTTTGGCGGATTAAGACAGTAGCATTACTGGAGTTATCTGTCGAAACAACTAAAGCAAGATGCAGTGGAATCTTAATGGATTATCTCTGTCTGGTTGTAATCTTGACCACAGTTTCATAGAATTCGCCATTCCCTATTTAAAGAAGAAAATCGGAGAATCGTCCAGCACAAATATCCCCCTTCAAGTGCACTCCCTTGCCCGTGCCCGTTTGTCATGAGGTGGAGCTTTTTAACAGCCAAAGAGTTCAGGACCTGAACTTCAGGTGTTAATGCAAGCCTTAACTTCATTAGCGCGAGTTCCCCTCGGCACCGCGGGCAGAGTCTGGCGGAAGTCTATAGCCAACAGGACAGTAATACCACCCATCATGTCATCGTTTGATATCTTATATATATATATATATATCTTTTAACTTTGGGTATAACTGGAAGAATCTGCTTAAAATATTCACTGATTAGTACCGTTATGCTACCCATTGACCGTTTGTTCTTTTATGTATCCCTTAACATTCTGTCTACTGCCGCCACTGCCTTACGGTCTGCCAAAGTACACTCGTCCCAACACTCAAACTCAATTATTAAACTACATTTGCTTAGAACCTTTGCTTTATCGTATTCCTTAAAATATTACAAACCGGGGTTTCAAGGTAGAATTACGTAATGTAATTTGTAATTATAAATGAAAGGTACATCTAAAATCTACGTCAAGAATGCATGTATGAAGTGTAAATAAAATTATCTAAGTTAACAAAATTACGAGTACGTATTTATAATTTTGGAATTGTTAATTCCGTTACTAAGAAAATCCATAAAAACTAACTTCGAAATTTTTTCAAGTTAGTTTTATGAATTTTCTCAAAAACCGTAGTTCCAAAATAAAAAAATATACTATTTAAAATCTTTAACTTTACACGTTCCACCCCCGAGTAGGGAAAGTAAAAGGCGCGGAGGATGATGAAATACATTATAATACAATATCTCGGTCAATACCTACTAATCTGCAACTCTGACAATATAACAGTAATGCACCAGAGTAATTTAATTAGCGCTGAATAGACCAGATCAAAGCCTACGTTACTAATCCAATTACGGTTTCAATTATGCTTTTATACGGAAAACCGATCATCAATAAATATAAGCTTTGCTTGCATTTCGGTTTATTTGAATTTTTTTTAAATATTTTAAGACACCTTGCACATCGCCCTCTGATCCAAACTAGTGAAAGCCTATGGTAACCAGACTGCTGATAAACATATTTATATATTACTAAATACGTACATACAGAAAAAATGATGTTGCTCGTCACACAATTATTTTTCCTGGGTGGAAATTGAACCTACGACCTCCGGCTCAACAGTAACCATCACTAACCACTCACAATTCTCTGGAAGCTGTTTTATTTTCTATTAGAAGTTCCTAGTAGTTTCACCAGCGTTTATGGTCACTGCTCCGCCATCAAGTCGGAAGCACAGATAATTGTTTTTTTAAGAAAAAAAAATAAGTGTGACTTGATGGCGGAGCAGTGACCATAAACGCAGGTACTTTGTAGTCTTTTTATCTATATTTCTCAACAGGACTACACAAACCCTTAAACTTTAGTAAAATGTCACTTCACTTGCGTAGGTAATTACCAAGACCATCTTTCTTCCTCGGGCTTATCATGATTATTTTTCTGTTGACCTTTTTAAAGGAGCACAATGTGTGGTCTAATTTTTATTCGAAGAACAATCGAATCGATCAGTTTTTACGAACTGTATGTAAAATATCTAAATATCTAGATGATACATTTATAAGCATATATTACAGAATATGCGAAGGAAATAACAATTCAAACATTGTATTGAAAAAATGCTTTTACAAGGTGGACTACGAATCAAACTCTCTGCCAGTTTCAATAAAAAGAGAGATTTACTAATATTTGAAAATTGAATCAGTTCGTTCAATTTGCAAATATTCGTATATTCGATTTTTAAATATACCTAAAAACTACGGATTCTTTTTTAAATTTATTTATAGAGTGAGCCTTTTGATATATGAAATTGAAGTGAAATGTTTTTTTAAATTACTGAAATAAATCCTGTTAGTTAACCGTACCCTACCGTTCATTACTGACCGTTTTCATTTGACAGACTTTTCGACCCACTGCAGGGCATGGGCCTTAGACTTTCACCTTTTTCGTTATTTTTCCTCGTTTGTGTCAGTCTTATCCAAAGTTTTTAGGGTTAAAGCATTATCAGCTTTAGACTGATAATGTCAACGAATAATCTTGCTGTTAATCATCCTACATTAAATTAATCAATTCTTGGTAATCATCCTTAAGGCTCTACTTCATCTTCCATCAGTACATGTCTTGAAACAAAAACAAGACTTACGATATTTAACTTCAGTTATATAACACGATGTTATTTTGTATGGCTCATGCTAGCTATACAGCAACAGATCATCGTGCTATGGACATGTGATGCAGAGGGATAAGCAAAAGAAAGTGGACGGATGCAAGAGTAGAGGACGACAAAAGAAAAGATGGATGGACAGCGTGAAAGAGAACATGACTAGAAAAGGAGTAAGCAGTGAACTGACGAATGATAGAAGAGAATGAAAGGGGAAAACATATTGAAAATGACAAGAAGATGATTATATACAGTACTTTCATCATAGTTAAGATATTTATGTTTCGGATATTTTACTTTACCTAATATAAAATAAATATATTGAAAATCTGTGCAATATTTCACCATTAGGGCCTATCGAGGTCAAACTCTCAATAAAGTGTCATCGTGAAATCGAGTGCCACTCATCTAAATGAATTGCAGTCCCTATTATATGACAGATGAGTTAAATTTCGATGGGCTGCTGTCATTTTAACCCATAATATATTATTCTCCCTTTATTCAATTTCTGATTCGATTTCTGATGGGCTGAAAAAAGCTATGAAAATTGATTTTTGGTCACTTGTTTGTATTATAACTTTATTAAAATATAATCTTGGTCATTGGAGCTAAATATGAGCAGAGAAATGAAAACCTAAACAGAAAAAATACATTGATTTATTGCTCCATTCTAGCGTAAAGGAACTACAAGCCCACTTTATGAGTACCTATATAATATTAAGGTGCTGACATACAAGTACGTTTGAATTTGGCCTGGCTCGCTCTATCCAAATTTAACTATCTAGAGAGTGGATGATTAGTCTATCATCTGTGCAGTATTGTTAGCCTAGGTGTTTTCTACTTAACAGAAATCTATTGTGCTCTAAATCTAATGGCTGTTACCTGTAGAGCTAAGGTGCTGGTCCAGTCGAGACATTTAAAATCCAACAGAAATTTGTAGTGCCAAGTTCTGTATAAATTTAAACGCTGCCATCACAGCTTCAAATTAAGCTGTGATTAACCTCTTTGGGTTATTTAACTGCAGTCTCTTTAAGGATCATCAGAAGTCTCAAGATTTCCTTTACAGGTGGATCAGTAAAGTCGGCAAGATGTAATTTTTTTAATCTTTTTTAGTTTTCCCAACAATTGTTAACATCGAGACTTGTAATACACACATTACACATGCTACAGAAAATCAATTAACATTGTAACAATTACTTATAGGTGAACACCGCTTATGTTAAAATCCCACTAATATTATAAATGTGAAAGTTTGGATGGATGGATGGATGTTTGTTACTCTTTTACGCAAAAACCACTGAACCGTTTGCGATGAAACTTGGTATGTAAGCTGGAGACCTGGATTAACACATAGGCTACTTTTTATCCCAATATTCCCACGGGATTGGGACTTGGGCGGATGAAACCGCAGGGCACTGCTAGTATATAATATATTAAGAATAATTACAAACTAAAACTGCGACCTTAAATCACACGCAGTTTACATTAAATTTAAATGTATTGTACCACTATATCTGGTAAACAAATGTGTGACTTAATTTTGGAAATTGATCCAGAGTAATATGTCTATAACATTGCTTAAACTATTTATTATCTTAGACATTCTTGCATACCAAGAACTGTTCTTCTAAGGGGCGGACAAAGTGGTGTGATAGAGATATGTAGAAGCTTAGCAGGTACACGAAATTTAAAAAGGGCTAATAACTGGGGACTGTAAATTTTCTGGTTAAGAATTTTGTAGGCAATCAATGCGTCATTCAGGTTTCTACGTTTTGCAAGCGAAATCATGCCAAAGTGTGTTGGTCTACTATCGTATGAGCGGTTAGTTTTTGATATCCCATTTCAGAAAGCAAGATGCCAAAGAAAGCGTTTTTGGATACGTTCAGGGCGCAAGGAGTGGACTGCATAATGGGTTCTCCAGACTACACTACAGTACTCTAATATGTTACAATCAAGCTTTTGTAAAGTAGAATTTCAGTTTTATTGTTACGAAGAAATTTGCATTGTGTCAAAACAAAGCAAAACATTTTTCAATTTTTTTACTAATGTTTTCTAAGTGTGGCTCAAATGTTAATTTATTATCAAATAAGACACCTAGATCCCGAATTGCTTCCACTTCTTTAATTTCGCAATTGGATGTAAAGTATGTTGAGTTTATATAATTGTGCTTACGCGTGACTCAAAATAATAACATTTATTTAAATTTAAATCCATTATATTGTGTTTGCCTCACAATATTAGTCTATCTAGATCGTCTTATATACGTTCAGTATCTTCATTTCATTCAATTCTTTTCAGGAACTTCAGATCATCCGCATACATGAAAACTTCAGAGTGCTGGAAACAATCTGGGATATCGTTAATGAAGAAATTCAGTAATATTTGGACTCAAATGCAAACCCTGTGGTACCCCAGAAGTAATCTGTTTTGCAGTGCACTGATAACCGTTTACAACCACGAAAAAACACTTATCTTGCAAATATGACATCATCCACTTTAGCAAAGTTCCAGAAATGCCATAAGCGCGTAATTTGGAACTTAAAATTATATGTGGCACTTTATCAAAGGCTTTGCTGAAGTCCGTGCACATGCCATCTCCCTGATAGCCCGAGTCTATCGTTTTAAACAGCAATTCGGCAAAATAAACTAAATTTGTGCTCGTGGATCTAAGGCCAACAAATCCGTGCTGATGGTCATTCAGATACAGCTTTAAGTGGTTTTGAACGTCTATTCATATTAACGCTTCGAAAATTTTGGCAAATGACGACAAGATTGAGATGAGTCTGTAGTGACATACATGGATACTTACCTCAGCATACTTTCTAGGTTCACCGAAAAAGTACGAACCTCTACTGTCAGAAGCGAGACACAGAAAAAGCGAAAATTATATGTAAAATGCAAATATATTATATGTAAATTCTCAAACATAAAATTGACACAAACAAGGTTAAGTTTAGTTAAAACTTGATTTCTTTCAAAATGTTTATTGCGTCCTTATGATTTAAATTAAATTAATAAAACCTTATTACTGTAGTTATATTTGCAAAAAGATACCAATCAAATACATTGTAATTTATGCAGGGAAGACAACTGGCAGATTTAATTTTAACGTCAATTAAATCAGCCTTTTGACGGAAGTAATATAGCAATATAATATTTACAATTTCTCTATTTCAATAAGCGAAACGACGCTTCTTATCTCAAATTGCGAATCAGAAAACTCCATTTAATCTAGACAAAGGTAAAGACGGACAGATTTAATTTGTCAAGCGGCCCATTCACTAGGCAAGTATACCAGAACAATAGTATTGTATTAATGAATGGTTTTCCGTAGGCTTTACTTGAGACAGACTTGCTTACGTTTTTTTTAAGATGACTGAAGTAATGCCCTTGCCTCAAAGAGGTGGCCGCTAATGATTTTCAGAAACTTTTCATATTTAGAATGTGGTTCATGGAACGAGGTTCTTTACAAACCAAATGGGCTTGTTCTTTTTTGAGGAGAATTTAATACTCTTTTCTAACTTTATCAGAGTTCCACATGTAACTTTTTGTTCTTAAATTTGAAATTTATTTTAAATATAGAATTATTTAATTCTGTGAAATTAATTCTTGGACAAAGAAAAGAATTTCAAACAAATAGTTAGTTTAAAGTTCAAACTAATTTGGCAATCAAATTGATATAACTTTGTAAAGAAAAACTTTTGAGACATTCATTTTTCTTTGTAATTCGAGCAGAGTGTAGTAGTAGCGGTAGAGTGAATAGGCTTCTCTTGACGTGTACCATTATCGTCTTTCTCATGCCTTTCCATTAGGTGACTTGGAAGACAAACACCTATTTTCCATTACCCAATTTACCATTACCCAAGAAAAAATTAAGATTTCAAATATTATGAAGATGTATTTAATATTTAACTCAAAAATAAATTAAAATTGAACAGAATCTTACTGCTCAATTGGCATCCAATGTATAGTTCTTAACTCACAGGAGCTAACAATAAAGTCACCTTTAGCTCCGTGAGGTGAATATGATTAACATGTCGAAAGTTAAAGGTTATTTGAGTTAACGACCTCTGTCGCGCGGCGGTAGAACGAAGCGTTGCAAGCAACATTACGACGTTGGAGGTCGCAGTTTCGATTCCTGCTTAGTGCAAATATATCTATTTGCTTTGTTAGTAGTAGTAGTATTACATTCAATTATTGTAAAAACAAAGGACTCTCTGTTTCAGGGTTAACAGAATTAAACTGATTTGACTTGATTCTATAAGAGGCTGCTTGAGAACTTTTTCTTCATGTCAGCCGCTAAACAATTGTAAAGTTAAGTTACTTATTAGGTTATCGTAAATTTTTACAGGAGTCTCAAATATTAATTTATTAACCATCTTATGCTGGGTCCACATAATTATGTATCATTTATTCTATCCGATCACTGTTTTCGTATGCCGTATCTAGTTGTAGATATCTCATTTTTCTCCGGATCGTACACTTCTGTATGACATGATCGTGTATCAATTGTTCTGTGGTAGTATATTACCACTTGAACGTTCAAGACTAGGTTCTTGGCAAAAGTGTGTACCATCTTCATCATCACCGTCACTTTCCACCAGGTGAGTTGGAAGGCAAACACCTATTTATTGTCATTGAACCTGATTTTAAACTTCAATTAGGTTAAAACTAGACTAAGAGGTTGTTGAAGGAGACTTAAAATGCAGTATCCATTTAATAATTTTATACTTTCTTTTATCAATTTCATTTCTTATCATATCTGGTTGGTGTATCCAGAATGTAACTATGTCATGTCCAACATTATCCAACATAAAATGTCTTTAGATGGCACGGGTTGGAGCGCCCTTAATATTA
The DNA here is from genome assembly GCA_963859945.1 of Euplagia quadripunctaria. Taxonomy (NCBI): domain Eukaryota; kingdom Metazoa; phylum Arthropoda; class Insecta; order Lepidoptera; family Erebidae; genus Euplagia; species Euplagia quadripunctaria. The sequence continues at coordinate 5,898,588 of OY982584.1, forward strand.
AAACACAGTATCATTATTGTGTATTACTTTTTGTCAAATATGCGATTCTGTTACGCATCAGCAGTACGGATACGCCCTATCCGTACTGCTACCGGATAGAGAAAATGATACGTTCATATGTGGACCCAGGTTTCTAGAAGGATTTATTTAGTACATAGAAAGAAAGAAAGAAATGAATTTATTTTGTACTCCTATGTAACATGGGTGAACATAGTAATTGTTTAAATAGTAAATTACACACACTAAAATTACATTATGACTATTCTATGATTATGACATAGTGACTTAAAACTAACAGGATACAAAAATGGTTCTTAGCTCAGCATTGGGCCACTTCTTAGTTAAGAGGTGGCGCTGATATTCTGCTAAGACCGGAATTATTTTAAGGAATGTTCTTTTAAATTCTGCTACACTACCAAGATAATGCTTCAGAATTGCATTCAATAAATTGTGTATTCACACCCTACCTAGCACATGACGGACGCGAGACCACTCCTAAAGCAGGGATTTTAGTAACGTGCCGCCCACACAGTATAACGGTTAAAAAAAACTTTTGAATGAATTCTGTCTCTAAAACCCTTCAAGTGTCATATTATAAATGTGGAAAGTGGTGTCATGATTAGCCAAGTATAAGCTGCAATGCTATTATGTTCAAGGTAATTCTTATTCCATTCAGCCACAAAGTTAAGGACCTATGGATGCATGTAAATTGATTTGATTTCCTTAAGTGGGTAGTGCCAGTTAAAATATACAGGATCCCTAAGGTACTTTATCGCCTAAAAACCCTATAAATCGCTTAATAATCATAATTACATCAGGATCCTGGTCCTGGATGACAGACAGACAGACTTCTCAATTTAATTCGATTTGTGTTTATTCTTTGCAAATATCACCATATTTCTACAAATCGCTGTCAGTTCCATTAGCTGCCTATGTTTTAGCAGCTTACCAGTAGCTGTAACTAGCATTAACAATCTCTTATCGAAGAAGCTCTGGCGATCATCAAAAACAATATACAAGTAGGCTAAGGCTTTGTAGCTGTCTATCTGTCTGTATTTCCACGTATTTACGAATTTAAACAGGAAAATGGTTCTAAAATCATTTTTACAATTACTAACCGCATCTTGTGAATCTCTGATGATTTTCTAAATAAGTAGAAATTCATCTCTGCTATAAAAGCGTTTGGACGCTGTTCTCACATATATCATCATCATCATTTCAGCCACTGCTGGACATAGGGAGCCCTCAATGACATCCAAGAAGACCGGTTGGAAACGGCCTGCATCCATGGGCGACCTGCGATCTTTACAAGGTCATCTGTCCATTTTGTTTGTGGACGTCCTACGCTGCGCTTTCCGGTCCGTGTTTGTGTCATTTTAGTATAAGTATGTGTGTGACAAAAATACGATGTACCATAACAGCAAAAAAAAATCTTAAACTATTAGTTTTATGAAAGAAAGTTTAAATGTTTTCCAATGCTGTTTTCTATACGGCAAATTTAGAGGGTAATCTGTTAGGATGTAGCATATTTCTATATATATATATATAAAATTGAATTGAAGTTATTCAATAAAACCAATTTTAAAAAGTAACCTTGTTAACTGATATTTTCGTCGTTTGTAAACCAATTTCCATTTACCTTCAGAGTGCTCCGGTATAAATGGAAAAACCCCATCCCTAATGGAATTTTGTAGTGATATTGTTAGATGAACAGAAAAGTATGTTATTCTGTTAACTGGTGTTTGGCTAAAGTAGTAATTCTAAAGAATATACCCTAATGAGTTGGAATATACATTAAAATGTGTAGACTTAGTAAATATAAGTGAAAATTCCAAAAGTTAAATAAAATGAATAATGGAATGGAACTATCATATTCCACTAACAAACTGGTGTTTTATGTTATGTTAATACTAAATGTAACCAGTTAGTAAAATAAAGTGTTATTACTGAAATTATTATATATTATCGAAAACACTCGCATTTTCATATGTCTCGCTCGTAGTTGTTGTTTCAAATTCCCATATTAAATATAAATTATCCAGTAATAAAAAATATCTTCTTTCAAATATCGCAACCAGTACAAAAAAAAAAGATATGGTCTATTATTCTTGTATTGTAATCCAAGATATTCAGATAAGCAAATAGACAAATATTAATCTGTCAATTTTGTCAAATTGATTTGATGACATGCATTGATGGATAAATTTATTTTACTTTTCTTCTTAAATTCTCTTAAATCTTGCATGCATATGCAATTTCGTTGAGGCTTCGATCGACTTATATCGACCGTGGCCACGTCAAGGTATTTCTACGTACCTTAGCTATAAAAATTCGCAATATAAATAAATGTATGTATTTTGTAACATAGTAGTTAACTATGTTCCAAAATACATACATTTATTTAGATCTATTTCTTTTTCGGATTCTATTTCTATGAGAGCAGAGTTGATGCTTATTCATGATCCATTTACCCTAAAAAACATGGACTTTTTTTTATTCCGTTTTTTTTTCATTTTGATTCAACTATCTTAATTATTAGATTTATTACATTTATTATAAGTCTACCTTATACAAATTTATGGAGAGTCAGACTCATATAGTGTACATATTAAATATTATGTACCTATTTAATTCTAAAGATCTTTTTTAAGCTACCGTATGTTCCCAGTTTAGAACACCCGCTAACGTAGCATATATATACAATACTTGACGGCCAATATTAATAATACTTTATATTCTTAGTCTTTCACAAAAATATTCTATATTTATTTGTATACCAAGCGACATTAAAATAGTCGACTACAAAAAGATATAATCAAATAAAAAAGAAATGTTGTGAATCATGACATTTTTCATTATTTTACCAGCGTAACAGATAGATTGGCAAATTCTCGTGCTATCATTAAGATAGGATAAGTTGTAATAATGTAGGTATAACGTATTATGTATTAAATCGTATTTAGCGTAACAAATAAATAGTTTTCCTTCTTTCTTCTTCTTCTTCTAAGTAGTCTTATAAAGTGTAACATTTATTTTTTAAGATTAGAATTAAATAAACTAGTCAAGTATTTATTTTGACACATCAAAACGGCGGCAGTGTAATTGCAAAAGCATAGGACTTTGTAGGTTTCAATTCAACCCAGTGATATTACCGACACGAACTCGCTCCTCATTGAATTTAACTTATCTGAAGGGGTTAACAAGAAAATTATTTGCAATTAAAAAACTGAAATGAAATAAAAACATTTAACCTCGCTAAAGACAAGTTGGCTTACAAAATCATAAATTCTTCTTATAGCAGCAGGCCGAGCTAAAAAAGTTTTTCTTCAAAATTTGCAACAATATAAATATAATGGCGTAGTACACAATTATATAAGATACCATAATTTCGAAAAACTTATGCTTAACATAATATACCCTAAGTTTCATAATACAGAAGAAATATAAAGAAATTAAGTTTTTTTCACTCACCTGTTGTCGGTCGTAAGCAGCCCACCTGATGCCACAAACACTCCGCTTACAATAAAATATATACGCGCTCAATGAATTTTAAATCAATTAAAAATCATTAAAGTAAATCAAAAAGAAGATTTTATTGTCTTCGTTTTTTTTTTAATTGACGTCAAAAATTCATATTTGACGCGCGTTTGAAAATGGAAGTCAGATCGGATTTCAAAATTATTGTCCGTTTCTTTCGGATTCGGAAGAGACGTGCGCTGTACGAGCCGTCGAGGGTTAGACTGAAATGTGGGCTGAAAACAGGGGCTGTAGCGACATGGAACATCGAGTGGGTGTCGTAAGATTGAGTTCGAAATATACAGATATCGGTAGTGTAAAAGAGATGGCCATAAAATCGTAGGGGGAGCGCCGCACACGTACTAGAAACCTTCGTGCCAGGAAGAATTTGTAGGCGTTCATAATTGTAGCTCTGACTGAGGTTTCCGAATTTAATAAGTTGTCTTCGGTGACGTTTTGTCATTTGGGCGGACTGATGCAACTTGATGAATAGGTTTGCCCGAAATGATATCGGTTGGAAGCCGTTAGGCTGATTCCATACCAGCGATTATTTGATAATTAGATTATTTTACACATAATACACACTCCCTTTCTTTTTTGTACGAAAAAAGGGCAATTAAAAAGTTATGTTGTAGGTGGCAAGTGAGGGTGCATCTATTAACTAATCACGGTGATTATATAATAATATAATAATAATAATAATCATTTATTTCAGGCTGTATAGGCCCATAGATAAATACCTTAATCTAAATATACATACTAAAACATTATGTGTTAGTAAATAAAACTTAAAACTAAGTTAGCTTTATAGCTAAGATAATTATAGCTAAGCCGTAAACATCAGCTGGTAGGTACATGGACTCTGATCATTATAGCGAATTGATTAGGAACCGTTAGTCGAATGTGTGTTGTTTCTTGTCTCGAGTTTAAGATAGGGCAGTAATGAACCGTCTGATTTATGGCAAGAACATAGTTGGCATGTTGGTGACGCGAACCCATAACTTTTGCGCCTACCTAAAATCACTTAACGCGGCTAAAGATGTTTTCAATCTCAATTCAGTATCAACTGTAAGTCCGATATGATAAAATAAACATTATTTTCGGGTTGTTAAGAAATATTTTTAGGAGGTATTTTTTTTAGGAATTATTTTTATCAACGTACTAATATAGTAATAAAATTTTCACATTTTCACAAAAATAATGATTTTCTTTATAATAGGTACAAACAAATATATGAATACACATCAATTTTATAAAATTTTAGCAATTTATTTTATTATTTTATAAAATTTTATAATATTTTACAATTTTATAAAATTTTAGCAATTTATTTTATTATTTATTTATTTATTAGGATTGCCAATAAATGATACACATAACTTATATGACAAAAGAAATGAAATTACAAATATATGCCTTGTGCTCATTCAATTATAGGCAACCACAACAACATAACTTGTACCGTTAAATTAGATTCTAGTAAAATGACAACATACTTACATACTAAAAAATATAAAAATCATTTTTCTTTTTTTAAATTGAGGTAATAATACAGAGCTCAAGCTCAGATTCTCAGAGCTCAAGCTCTGCTTGAGATTAAAGCTCAAGCCCAGTGCACTACCGACGTGAACCAACTCCTAACACAAGCATTAAGCTGAGCTGGAGGGGTTAACGAGAATACTAGTAATGTGTGACCCACGTTACTAGTAGTCTTTTTATATAAAAAATATATTTTTTAAGTAGGTACTAAGTACATACCTACCTAAGTTTTAACCCAATGTAATCTGTTATTTTTTTCGTATACTTGAGCAAGGTATCACCAAATATATCTACTTCTAACAATCGAGAAAGTTCGTTATACGTTAGTATCGGTGTGATCCACAAATAGATGTCCAGAGTCTGGATTTTCTTTGTGTCCTTTGTTTAAATGTTTGTGAACCCCCGCGTGACACAGGAATATTCCTAATGCGTGTGTTCTATGCTAATAATAATATTTTTATTGTTTTTATGGGATAGGGGGCAAACGAGCAGATGACCGGGTGACGGATAGACCAGATGGTAAGTGACTACCACCGCACATAGGTAACCTGCAACTCGAGAGTCACAAGTGAGTTGCTGACCTTTAAGGTGGGAGTAGGGGAAAGGAGAAATATCTAAAAAAATAAAGAAATAAAATAAAAATAAATGATGATTTATGAATGAATGATAATGAAATACCTGTGACCAACAGATGTCGTTTCGTGTTGTATTACGTAATGATTATTTTTTCTTGAAAATCTTGAATGCTTGAGAACCGATAGCTATCAATCAAATACTAAATGTTACACTGAATTACACACAATACTTGTGCGTAACATGTTTCCACGATTATTTTGTACAACAAACGTACCTACGACGAAATTTTGTATGACTAACTCCACGAATACAAGAAAGAAGATTACGTGACAATCTTCAAAATACCTTCTTTCCAACAAAAAAGAATGATTGCAATCGGACTACGGAACTCAAGAAAACTGTCCTGAATTTCGGGATAAAAAGTATCATATTATGTCCTACCTCGTTACATAACAAATCATGTTAAGTTTCATTTCGTGTAGTTTCAACGTTATGCGGGGCCAAGATACAGACAGACAAAAATGAAAAAAAAAAATGTTTAAAAAGTGTTGGCTTCAGTATCGATTATAATTTTTTTTTTTTCAAATTTCTTCAATGAACAGAATTGGACCTGTTTTACTATTTTCTTAGATCATTTATATGTCTAGATGGAGTGTCGTACTACAAAAGGGGCCAATTTTATTATGCTGGTGTGCGTGACAGTTACGTTTTATACTAAAAATTTTATTGTTTGTTTGTAAATTAAAAAATAGTTATTTAATTAACTTTTTATTTCATTAGTGTTGGTGTAGTTCCCTTTGTAATGATTAAAAACTGATGCGACAGAACATAACAAGTGTCATTATTACTAGCCATTTAGTCATTAGTGTCATTAAAAAACTTAAAACCTCGATAATAATACAACTCGTCCAAAATCGCCATGCTCACCATCGTTTTACGAATATCACTTACAGCCAATTTTATATGGGAGTTTAGAGTTAATAAACGGGTAACACTCACGTCAAACCCAAAGTTATTAATAAAAATCTAAATTAATTTCAGAAATTTTGAAATGGCTTTTTTAATTATTTTGCTTTAATTTATATTACATTAAAAATTTCAATAAAATTATATAATTAAATATATAACATTTTCGTTGTTTTAGATCGACTTTTGTAATTTCTGCACATTTTTATCACACAAACTGTCATTATAAACAGTAAGATTTCGTACTGCAAATCGAGCGTGTCTAGTGATAACGCAACTGACCCTGAGCGCGGGAAAGGAACTTAGCAGCCAATAGTTGGACTCTACTATTGTCGACGCTTGTACAGCTTTGACAGTTTACGTGGATTACACTGAAAGTTTTTAGAATAGGTCACTAAGAAAAGCAGCCGATGAAAAAAATATTTATATTTCAAATTAGGAACTCTTTGGGAATCTGTAGATGTTTAATGATTTCATATGTCATTTGTTTTTACAAATTGGCAGAAATTCAAATAGTGTCTCTCGTGCATCTAAATTGATTTGACTAGAGACAATTTTCGGTCTTACTCAACAACAATGTTACGATAGACTTCGATTGGCATTTCATTACGAAGCTCCATCTCATGCCACTGTTCACAACTGGTTTAATGAGTTTAAACGTGGTCGAAGCAAACTCACTGATGATTCTCGAGAAGGACGTCCTTCTATGGCGCCTACTGAAGAAAACGTGAGTGCTGTGCGGCTAATAATAGAAGCTCATAGAAGGGTGACATATCAATAGATTCGGGCAGCTTTAGGCATTGGTATGAGTCAAGTATAAAAAGTCTTTCATGAACATTTAGAAGTTAGAAAGCTTGGTACTAAATGAAAATAATTTGACGGCAGATCAAAAACGCCGTCGTTTGGATTGGTGCCGCTCAATGCTTGAAAAGTATGACGGAGGTGACTCTAATGTGGTATATAACATCGTCACAGGTGATGGAAGCTGGATATATTGTTACGAACCCGAAACCAAAAGACAGTCTGCGCAATGGATGTTTGTATTCGAAGGTTTGCTGACAAAAGTAAAAAAGGGCAAAAGTCAAACGAAAAAGATGATTGCTTCATTCTTTGGACGGACGGGTCATTTTGCAACAATCATTCTAGAAGATAAAAGGACTACTACTGCAGATTGGTATGTCAGTCATTGTCTACGAGTTGTCTTAATAAATGTTAGACAGCAGCGCCCAAGAAGCAGAATCCTGCTCCACCACGACGGACTATCGAATATTTGTCTATCGGAGGTGTGGAGCTAGTGAGTCATCCTCCTATGAGTCAGGACCTGGGCACATTGTGAATTTTATTTAATTCCAAAAATAAAAGATAAACTTAGAGCAATTCCTTTTATGAATCCTGAAGATGCCGTGGCTGCGGTTCAAAAAGGCGTGGAATAGATCTCTAAAGAAGAGTGGGCTTAGAAAGGAACGGAGACTACTTCGAAAAGCAATAAAAATAATAACAGGATTCTATATCGTTTTTCATTTTCTAAAAACTTCCTGTGATAAAGTATAGATTTGATGAAAGTACCTAAAAATACGTACGTTTTATGATAACATATACAAATTGGTTTTGATAAATAGTTTAATGTTAGCAATCTAGAATAAATCGTAATTTTGTTTCCAAAATCATTTTTTTTTGTATCTATTTTTTTTTGGGGCATTTATTCAATAAGGACATGTCAGCCCCATATTTCCAAAATCATATACTTCAAATGTCGCCGGGCACCCGACGAAACAATTAGGTACGGTCATTTTAGTTCAGTTTTCAAATTCGTATCCTATTAGTTATTTTTAATAAGTATGTAATTTGAGTACCTAAAAATTGGGTACCTATATAAAATGAAAAATGTCTATAATAATTATAATAATAGTGAGTGGCCAATCAGAAGAATGTTCATTTAATAGACAACTTTTGTTTACTTACTATATTATAATAAAATATACATATATGATTCAACATAATTTAATTAGCCTTCTTACTAAAATTCCGTCGTATCGGTGTATTTTAATTAAAAATTGCGATTATGCTCCTTATGATTAGAAAGGCAGAGTTCAATGAACAGTTGAAATTTCAATGTGTCCAATTCCCTAAGGTAATGTTTTCTTAGAAAAACACTATATCATTTTTAACATTTTCCACATTATCAAATTGACTTTATTATACAATAACTATATAGCTATCCAAATTAAGTACAGTTTTTTCAAATAATTAATATTCGAAAATTATAGCATCTTTGTATTAAAAGAAACATGCGTTATTATTATACTGTCCCTCTACGTCTAGAGAACACGAGCGAGTGAGACGTGTGTTATATACACACATCTGTATATGTGTATCTGAGCGTGACGGTCACGCCGAGTTCAATACTTTTTCCCCACCCCATAATTGCGCAACGTGCCTAAAGAAGTTTTTAGTTCAAAAAACAAAATGTTATTGCTGTTAGCAAAAATTCAAGAGATTTCTTAGAAACTTGTAATATACATTGTTAAATGAAATCATTAAAAAAGCTCTTGAGAAAAACCTTCTCAGTACACTTCCCACTTCTGCCTTTTGTTAAAAAAACGAGATACGACGAATAAGAATTTTCTAGAATTCTGTTATAACAGATCTTTTTGCAGATTATACAAATTATTTTAAAGGAATCTAGCATGCCAATTCCATCTAAGGCTGTCAGATCCGAAAACTGACACACCTGGAAAACACCAAAATAGCATCAGAATTCCGGTGATTTCAAACTTTCTGGCAACCCTTCTCCTACCGCTTAGACCTAAAATATACGTACATATTATATACTCGCGCCTGTATTCTACATTCGCTCACGTAATAGTGGGCAAGACTATTGCGGACAATTATTACATCTTTAATTCCTAAGGTGCTCGACTTAGGGCATTAAAGATGTAAAAGTTGGGAGTATGTTAAAAGGTAGATAAGAAGCGAAGATTATACGGATGGTTTTTTTTTATGGTATAGTGGGCATACGAGCCGACGGGTCACCTGATGGTAAGTGACTACCGTAGCCCATAGACACCTGCAACTCAAGAGTCACAAGTGCGTTGCCGGCCTTTGAGGGAGGGAGGGAGGAAGGGGGGAGGTGGGTTAGCGCCTCCGGTAACCTCACTCACTCGGTGAAATACAACGAAAACATTGCTGTGAGGCCGGTTTTCAGTGAGGTCGTGGTATCACTCCGGACGAGCCGGCCCATACATGCCGAAGCATGGCTCTCCCACGTTAATTGATTGGGGAGTAACTCTAGCAGGTCATATAAGAAACATTATAAAAAGATTTTAACACTATTGTAGTTTTTATTTATATATATATCTATATTCTCACTAAAGAACTGGCCAAGTGCGAGTCGGACTCGCACATACATGCTTTCGCACGATCGTACAAGATTTAATACTACGTAGAGTAGGGGAGCCCCCTTTAATTTTTTTGAGTAACCAAAAAAGGTATTGTACCTTATAAATATTATTCCGATTGAGTCCCGAATTAAATATCTCATTTATATCAAATTATATCCTTGCTACATCTGTTGTTTTATTATTTACATATTTGTAACTAATACCAGTATGTTTTATTTAGTGAAATCGCGTTATTTTAGGAAAGACACGTATATACATTAACTTAAAAAACAAAACCTTATCTAAATAAAAATTTTGATTCAAATCGTTACAGACATATCCAAGATACACGAAATATTTATGTGTACAAGAATTTATCGTTTAAAGTTATTAGATTAGGTTATGGATTAAGAAGTCTGCATGTCATTGAATGTCAACCTCCATGAAAGCATTATAAGTCGTGTTGATTTTTTTTAGCCGGAATAATAAACCCTATTTCTATAGACCGAACACAGAAAACTCACATAGCACTCATACAGCCTCTAGCTTTGAATGAAAACGTTCGCATGGCTGCAACAGCGGTTAATGTGAGAGTGATTTTAAGGGTGTTGATCCATTCAGGCTTTGTGAAAACATTTCAAATGTTCATACAACTTTACGCGCGTAATTCTTTGAAAGAAAATATGGAAACACGTTCGTAAGAATACATTTTAAAACAGTTTGAGATGGTAATGGTTTGATTGTAAAGTAAAATTTTATTTTATAATCTTTTCAAGAAGTTGAAACATCCATGAGGCTGCAGGTAGTTGCCAAATTATTCTGGCACACTTGAATTAATTGATAAAGGCGTGTGACAAACTTCTGGTAGCCGGTCTTAGCTTTGATTAGGCGAATAGAATAAATCCTAGGCCAGTCCGCTACGGATGTGATCTATTTCGAACAGAAACATTTACTACTGATAAATCTTTTGCTTACCTACCTAGTAGTTTGTAAGTAAATTAGGTAGGTAGTTGCCTGTTAGGTAATTTGTTTAGAGGTTATGGTTCAGGCCCAATAGAGGTGTAACCGGCATCACGAAGGGGACTCCTAGACAGATAAATTTGTTAAATAAGTTATATATATAAATTATTTCGCACAGAGAATTAGCATTACCATTCAAGGTGGCAATGCTGCCAGCTTTCAATAATCGACTTAAAAAATGAGTAAGTTCTCAATTCAACTGATTTTAATATTTGTATGTTACCGCAGCCTCTCCTACCGGATGACGCAGGTACTTACTGGACACGGCTGTTTTGGGCAGTATTGGTGTCGGATAGGCCGGGAGCCAACGCCTGTGTGCCACCACTGTGGGGGCTGCCGTGAGGATACCGTACTCCACACTGTGTGTGTGTGGTAGCCTCTCGCTGGAGACCATGATTATGTCCATGGTCCAGAGTGAAAGCGCGTGGGATTCCGCCGCCTTGTTTTGCGAGGAAGTAATGTATGCCAAGGAGGCGGCGGAAAGGGAACGGGAGAGAACTAGTACTCTTCCATCCCGCAGAAGATGCACCAGACGCCGGAGAGAGCAAGTCGATTTCCGGTCTCCACGACTCTGGGGGCGATGGACAGGGTTATCGAGATGGTGGTGCCGTGTTTCGCGTGTGCCTCTCTTACTGACAGGGGATAAAATCCCCCACAACACAGTGGGGTCACCTGTGGTTTAACAGGCGGCCAAGCTTGCCAGGGTTCAAAGGGATTTCCTTGTAAGGGTACACCTGAGGCCCTGGTAATATGGACTGTGACGGAACACCGTGTGGTTTTAATCCGTTCGAGTCCAATATACCACCTTACCGCTTAGCCCCAGTGGGATAACGATCCGAGGGTTAAAAATATATATATATAGCTATATATTATATAGCTATAGAAATCGTTACCGTCACTATTGCATAGCGCATAAGTGATTAAGAAATTATAAAATACTAGCTGATTCACTAGCGCAAAAGTTATTTTTGGGAACAGTAAATTTTTTCGGCACCCTTTGTTTTCTTTGTACCCCTGACAACGTATATGCAAAATTTCATAATGATCGGTTTAGCAGAGAAGGCGTGAACGCGTAACAAATAAACAAACAGAGTTAATTTCGCATTTATAATATTAGTAAGTATGGATTCAGGAAAAGAGCCAATTAGCAAACGCAACTTAATATACCACGAATATTATTCATAACGCCTCCGTGTTCAACTGAACCAGGTGAGTGATTAATTTCAAATGAAACGAGACATCGATGTGGGCGTTTAGCTGAACGAGACAGCCGTTTAGAGTTGCCAACAGAAATAAACATATATTAGTAAGTGAGAGTTAAAAAATTTTAATGTTCAAAAGTCCGACGAGAGATTCATGTTTGAATTTTATTAATTCGAACAAAGTTTTTAATGAAAAAGGAAGTTTAAAAAAAACTTATAAATTGGTCGCAGATTAGTGAGACATTATTGTACCTACCTTGTTGGGTTTTGTTCGATTTTAGGCAATTTAAATCAAAATCAACTTAAATCATATCTGAAATATTGACATTTTCGATTGGGTTGGAGGCAGAGACAGATAGCAAGAAAAACTATGGTTGCGTATATGTAAAGGTTTTCTACCTTCTAATTCAAACCTTTATTTAACTTTCTTTTGCCTTTCGATGTTTTATTTTCTATCTAAACATAAATCTAGAAATATATGGTTAGTCATGGGTTAAAGATCGTAAAAAAAAAACTATTATTATTTAAAGGTATTTGTGTAACGTGCAGAGTTAGGGGTTTGAAACATTTATTTATAACCAATTTCATCAATATTGAAGAGTATTCGAATATCATTCAAATATTTGCAAGCCCTAAATCCAGTCTATGGCAGTAATTATATGACAATGACGTGATATTTTCTAGATTTCGATAGCGTTCGCCCTAACTGCAGACCTAGACCAGTGGCTCTTCATTTTCTATATCGACAGTAGAATAGAAAAGTAAATGATTTGATTGACGTAAGCCAACAGACTATCACGTAACTAAGCGTAAAGAACTTTGAAACAGTAGACAAATGACACTTTTGGCAAATGATTTCGGTACGATGCATTCCTTACAGAGCGAACGTCAATACCTTGTAGAAAACGAAACGAAATGTCGATTTTTACAAACAGCTGGTAATTGACGTAGTGATCATTGTTCAAATTCTTGTAAAACGCACTCGTTACTACTTTTGTAGGCTCCCCATAAGGTGGATCATATTTACAATAAACTTAAAACACTAGGTACGCGAAACTCACCTTTCCAACTTTGAAAATTATTAGGGATATCCATTAATTAAGTGAGGTGATATTGGATTTCGACCTTCTTTCCCCTTGATGAGATGTCGGATGTATAGATTCGGCTCAAGTTCCTCATACCCCTCCACTAGTCTCACGTTAAAAAAATTTAAACTGCATTTTTATTATTAATAAGTAATCTGTGCTTGACTGGATTGAATTTATTTAAAAAAAATACGTAAACTGCTTAATTAGTTTTATTTAAGACTAGTGCTAGTATTTAGACAGAACGTAATCTAGAATCACAGTAATCGAAAAATAAAATACTTGAATAGTAAAAGAATACGTATTATAATTTACAGGCAGTCATGAGTCTCAAGACTTACTTTTTATAGTTCCTTGCAAAAAAATACGACGTGATTACGTGATAATTGCCGAGGTTTTCGTTTGGGCGTCAACGTTTTGAGAAATTAAAACGCAAAGAAACGTTTGACACTTTTCTAAGTCTGCCGACTAGAGAGATGGTTATCTTTTGACTTCTACACCGACCGCAGTGCCTAGTAGTATTGGCGTTGACGTTATTCAAGATACTTTTGCTGCAAACGGACACGAATTTTCATGATTTTTTAAATGTTTACGTGCCACACTGATTTCCACACCGTGCTCAGGACAAAGCACGTGTCAAGAAATACACAAAATACAGTTCTAAAGTTTTGATTTGTTATCTATATGTGAAAATAATAGACAGACCACCTATTAATCATCATCATACGTAGGACGTAAGACGTAGGTCTCCTTCAATGACTTTTTAGAAGACCGGTTGGAAGCGGTCTGCATCCATCGTCGACAACAAAACACAAAAAAACACCTATTATGTGGTACTTAATGTGTAACAACTTACTTAAGTGTCTACTTGCATTCGCTTTCAGCGGAAAAAGTTATGATACTTGTATAAACGAAAAAGAAATTTAAATTAAAAAAAAATAAGACGCGAAAGTTTCCTTGAAGAAGAATATTTTTATTTAGATGGTCTTAAAAAAAAGATAGGGAGAAATTTAAATATGGAATGTTCACAGTTTTCTTTTTAAAGTCTATGTTCTAGAACTACGTAAAAAGTAGCCAGTGTTCTACTTAAAAAAAAAAATTTCGCAAATTTTTTGTATGTTGCCAGGATTCTTGCGCTTCCACAGTTTAAATAAACCTCCAGATCATTCTCTAGCGCTGTTTGCGCGCGCTTTATGTTTATTTTACCAACATAAAATTAACGGGCTCAAATCTGTGAATCAGAAATAATAGTTCCATACCTTAATTGAACGAACGACAATTGACGTGGTGACCTTTGCACCAAGTATTGAGAAGCCAGTTGGACAAGTGCGAGTCTGGCTCGCGCACTGAGGGTTCCGTAAGCAATGAAACGTATATGTAGATAGTACGTGCATCTCGGGAATGGATTCTCGAAGATATTAACCGTTTTTTTCCAAAAGACAAACTTAACTTTACAGTTTAAAAATATTCTCCCATACATCGATATACGACAAAGTCAATTTTCCATTTGTAATGCCAAAAAACATTTTAGACCCAGACTTAAGTATAACAACAAGTCAACGACTTTCGGATTTTTTAGATCTCACTTCTTAACAAATTTGATTATTTTAGATCAATGGGAAGTACCCTATAGGTTTTGATTTACCTGTAAAATGTTCAAATTTTGTTAAGGCTTAAATAACCGTATCTTTTGATTGCGTTGACTTAGAAGTTTGATTTTTTTACAGCTTCAAGGTACCGTAAGATAGACGGACAACGAAGAGATGCTATAAAGGTTCCTTTTTTTCCATTTGAGGAACGTAATGGCTTTAATTCGATTAATAACTTACTAAGCCCTAGTTCCTGAAAAAAATCGTTTTGTTTTTTTAACGTTATTCCCCTGTTCTTTGTCGGATATGAGATCGGTGTTATAGACGTCACAGTGTTTCAATACTCAGCACCCAAGCTATTGTTATCCGTTATTTATCGTCTTTCACCTCTGATTAATCCCCCGGTAAAATTAATCGTACCGGGTGAAATTTATGGCTCAATGGTTAAAGGAGTGATTTAATAGAATTCAGAAGATTAATAATAAGAGTAGTTCCCACATCCTATGTGCATGAATATATATTTCTTACTCTTTCACGCAAAATTGGCTAAATGGATTTGGATGAAATTTGGCACAGAGATAGATTATAGTCTGGAAAAGCACATAGGCTACTTTTTATCCCGGAAAAATTCACGGTTCCCACGTGATAAATTTCACCAAAATTTCCACGCGAACGAAGTCGCGGGCAACAGTTTGTCATAGATAAACAGTAGTAGTTAAATATTGGTTTTATTGGTAACCAGAATCAATAGCGCGATTCGGTTTTTTGGCATTTACTTGAGTTTACTCGTCAGCAAATAATACATTTGAATAATACATTTGAAATAATGGATAGGGTGGGTAAAATTTATACACCTTCTTATGCGTTACGCAAAGGGACGTCCTTTGTGTAACGCATAAGAAGCTGTATAAATTTTACCCACCCTATTAATTTTTTATTTTTTTATTAAATAGTGACCGGTACATCTCTGATAAGCTTAGATGGAGGGGTTAACAAGAATACATGTGTGTCCCACGTTTACATAGTATTCTTATTTAAAAGAAAAAAAAATGTATAATTTGGTATCTTCTAGCTAATTTGATGGTGAAACTCTTAAGTGGCTGCTAGTAAACCCCTCAAGTTTGAGCTCAAATGACTCATTTTGACGAGTCCAATAGATTGGGCTTGGTAACGATGGTCTGAGGTGGATAGTGGAACTCTTGGGTGGCTGCTAGTAAACCCCTCAAGTTTGAGCTCAGGTGACTCGTTTTGACGAATCTAAAAGATGGGGCTTGGTAACGGTCCGATGATGAAGCCAGGAGGTGAATAGTTTAACTCTTTTTTACTTTTTAATTCAGTTTGCCATTAAAGCTTGTTTTTTAGTTTTACTCAATTATAATGATTAGTATGAATATTACGTTGAAGGTCATATCTTTTTTTGTCACAAAGAGAAGACGTTTCACAATAGGTACCTATCAATAGCCCGGTACCTACATCTAAGAAAGGTTTATTTTATTGGTAGGTAATATGATGTCCGTATGGCCGTGACGTATCTTGCTTTATCAAAGATAAGGGCGTCGTATATATGACGGTGGTATCTATCGCGCTTCCTGACTCAGAAGATAAGTGGATTGAGTAAATATTTGGAGCGTGCCCGGAAATATTAATACTTCAATGTTTGGATCCGTCCACGAAATTTGGGCCTCGACTTGAGAAATATTTGGCTTAAGTAAAATTATGATAATAAACAGAACCTTATTTTTTTATCTTCTGCAGGATGGAAAAAGAAAAATTAATAATTTTAAAGAGATAAACGACATTTAAATATTAAAAAAGTATATTGCTATGTGTTTAGAATTGGTTAATAAATTTACTATGTTTGGTTGATTTTTTCCTAGGTACTGAGATGAAGTCATAGATATATTAATAAAAAACTTTTTTAATTTTTTTTTTATATTAAGTACTAAGATTTTTAAAGTGACTCTCTTGCTAATAACCCAATTCAGGATCCTAATCAAGAGTTAGAAGAAATTAAAATTAAAAAAGAATATTTTAAACAAAATCCTTAAATAGTTACCAACCCGAAGTAAATTTTTAATGTGAAGAGTGTGGGTGACTTGACATCCAACATTACAATTGTTTCGTTCATAGCTATTTATAAAAGAACCTACAGTCATTATAAAAAATAGTAAAAAGCACCCCACGCTTTAATTGGATTATTGGGTAACCTTTTTATGTAATTTTCTGTATTTTCATTCAAATCCCAGATCACTTTTAAGTTTTGCAATCTTTAAAATTGACGAACGACTAATCGTCTGGACAAATTTAACGATTCCCCTGTATAATGGCATCTCATTTTTAACCGATCTTAAACAGATTTACATTTGTAATGATTCATATAGGTACATGTATGTTACGCGATATCTTCGGGGTTTCTAAAATCGATTATGTAATTGTTTTTTTTATTATTTCAAAGAGATTCATCATAAATATTAAAACCGGCCAAGTACGAGTCGGACTCACTCATGAAGATTTCCGCACCATTGTACAAGATGTAATACTATGTCTGTACAAACTGTCAAAAAACGCGTCTCCTGTATGGGGACCCCTTTGATATAATTTAATTTTTTTAGCGAATATAGCAATACAAACTCAACAGAGAATTTCAAGCATCTACTTGTTGACACTATTAAGATCAATCAAAAAAAGCCAAGAAAAAATGTTTCTAGTAAGGGAGCCCTCTTTGATTTTTAATTTATTTTTATTATTTGTTGTTGAGATCTCAAATAAAAAAACTATCATGGTTTTTTAAACGTAGTTTTTTTATTTTTTACTTTTTAGTGTCTGTAATAGGTTGTTCTGTAAACTACAGTAGGATTTTTCTAGATTACATCAAGTAGACTATAACATTTCGTTGCTTTTTATTGTCATGTATTAAATAGTAATTTTTTTAAGTAGCTATGGGTAGGCCTATTCCGCACGCTCGCTCCACTTCAATGACAGGTAGTCTAAGACCCACTTATCGGGACACAGGTTAATAATAATATATAATCAACCTAAATGAAAACTCCTAAAAAAGCCGTACACAATCTAAAATTACATAGTCACGTAAACAAAAATGTTCATAAAAAAACTACTGGGCCAAACTATGTAAAATTTTTATGGGACCAAATGGCAACTATTCCGCATCAAACTAAAGAAGAATCACGTAAATCGGATCATAAATCTCAGCGTAATCGGTGTACATACATAAAAAAAAATACCAATCGAATTGAGAACCTCCTCCTTTTTGAAGTCGGTTAAAAAGCTGCTGGTTCGGAATGGATGAGAATCGCAAGGGACAAAGAGAGATGTAAGTCTCTAGAGGAGGTCTTTGTCGAAGGACAAGCTGTTGTATGAAAAACCGATTGTCAGTGAGAAAAAAATGTAAACATTATTATTTAACAGCAATGAAGGCTTATTTTATTTTATTATTTGTTGTTAAAGCGGCAACAGCAATACCCATTCTGTGAAAATTTTAACTGTCTACCTAATACGGATCATCAGATACAGCCCGCTGACGGACAGACGGATGGACGGACAACGGGGGCTTAGTAATAGGGTCCCTTTTACTAAGCCCCCGCTGTCCGTCCATCCGTCTGTCTCTATATCTACTGTCATGGTTATAAGAGTCTGATGATGGAGCATAAAAAACTCTTAAATATCTTGATTATGAAGCTTTTACTTTTTAAATAAATTGACTTATTAAAACAGTGCAGGATTATAAGTAGTAAAAGGTACCCTGTTATATAAACTGGCAATAGTATATGACTGTTCAGATATTTGGTCTTTGGCTACTCCAAGGTGCCCGGTTATAGTTTACATTACACAGTTTGGGGTTTAATCAGTTCGATTTTGAATAAAGCATTCTGGTTGGGTCATATCCCGCTTGTCCAAAGCCTACAATGCCATTTGTGGGGAGGTAGATGCGTTTAATGATAATTTGTCACTTTTCAAAAAAAATTGTTTTGACATTGTTAAGAGTTTAATTTGATATGTTAATGTGTCTTCTATTTTATTCTCTAGTTTTTTTTACTATAAAGGAATGATTTTATTATCTTGTAAAACCTTTTTACGCAAGTTGTTTAAGAGAGCCGTGCTTCGGCATGCATGGGCCGGCTCGACCGGAATGATACCACGGCCTCACAGAAAACCGGCAGTGAAGCAGCGCTTGCATTGCTTTTCACCGAGTGAGTGAAGTTACCGGAGGCCCTAACCCTTCCTTCCCCCCTCCGTTCCCCCTCTCCCACCCTTCCCCTATTCCCACCTTAAAGGCTGGCAACGCACTTGTGACTCTTGAGTTATAATTTTGTTTGCCATAAAAAAAATATTGTGCATTTAAGTTTATTACTGCAATTATATTTTAGATGTAAGTGATGTTGTAGCAACTACTGGTTGTCCAAATAAACAAATAAATTAAATCCATCCTAAGGTTGTCTAGCAGAGATTAAAAATAAGACCGCCCATTGTACCTAACACTAACATTAATATTAAGATTAATTGTAGTTCTTTATCTATATATCAATCAATCAATTAGCCTGTTCTAGTCCACTGCTGGATGTAGGCCTCTCCCAATGTGCTCCATAGCGCCCGGTTCTCCACCTTCCGCTTCCAGTCCCTCCCAGCTACTTTCCTGGGCATCCTACCTTCCGTTTACCGATTCGCGGTCTCCATTTTAAGACCCGTTTGCTCCAAAGGCCATCAGTCCTTCGGCATACGTGGCCAGCACATTTCCACTTAAGCTATGTATATGGTGTACAATAAAGAATATTCTATTCCATTCTATTCTGAAGGAACTGAATTCCACATGCCTTGAAATGTCTGTTAAATCTGCACCAAAAACAACAAATATACAAAAATATATCCTGCAAATATATATCTGCCTTAACCCTAGGAAGTTCCACACAAATTCTTAAATATTCCAAAATACATATAATATCTTCTAATAATATTCCGAGAGCAGCTCTCTATCGGCATGTAGTTGGCAAGTTAATAAATTCCCGGGACATTCCTCGAACTACCAAAATTTTGGAACATCTACAACAGGTATGTTTAGAAACTTAGGAATTTCATTCAGCCAACCCTGGCACTATATACACGCCTCTTGCGTGTCGTAACCAAATTTAATGGAATCAATTTAGGAAATATAGCTACTCGATATTAAAGTAAATTATTTGAGGGAAATGTTTTAAATATTCAGTTCTCAATTTATACTGTGTTTATTTAATATTAAGCCATATATGACAATAATTTGTTTCTTTGAGCACACTTTTGATAAATCGAACTTTCAGTAATTCCCACCGGTCGTACTCATGGGTGGAATGATGAGTACAGTGAGTGATGATGAGTATTTGTAGATCGTATTGTCGGTGCTTCGAATCGCAACATGAAAAAGCCTGTCATAGAGAAGCTATTGATGGAATTGGGACAAAATCACTGGATTTAACTGCATCAGCCACAAGTCATCTCTATCGATCACTCCTATCATTACAACTAAAACCAAATAGTATACAAACACTACGTTATAACTAAAACTAAGTATAAATACCAATACAAGTATTCAATTGGAAACATGGATTATAGACTGTTAACCGGTTAACCGCTTATAATCCCGTCATCGTAATGAAATACGTCATTGTATTTTGAAATAACATTTTCCGAGCACGGTCGTGCATAATAGGAAAAGTATTACAGGTGTTGAAGGATGCAAGGGTAGTAAAACCGGGGTTCACGGAGTCTACGCTGAGATGACATCAGTCTAAACGTGATCACGACCCTTGTAATTCGATCGAAACTTGGAACAAATGTATTTATATACCTCAAATACTGAACGCGAGTAAGATCCATATGTCTTTAATCTTGCGATAGAAGAAACACTGCAATTATAGCGACTCAGAAACAGTGGACCAATGAGCTCATTTTAGTGTGTAACTTTTATAGCATATTCATATCCTAGACGAATTAATGCCATTCGTACATAAAAGGTAATGAGTCTCATTTTGCGAAATAAATGTCTGCCAACGCTCTCATACATTCCCAGCTATTTCATTAAATTAATTGTAAAATTTCATCGGCAAAATAAACAAACGTGGGTGGTGATTAATTGCGTAATTTTATTGATTTATGTTAATACATGAAACGTTCAATATATTCCATAGCTCATTTTAATTGACTTTTCAAGTTATTGAAGAATTTAAATTAAAATGAATTCAATTTAATTCGTGCAATATCATTCAGTTCTTCTCAATTTTTTAATCTTACTTTGTTCAATTTAAAATATTAATTTGTCATGTTATGTAGAATAATTTCATTTATACATAATACATCCAAATACACAACCTAGTGTGGTTGCAAACAAGTTTACGACCCATCTGAGATTGCTTAGATGCATTTCAGTCAGAAACAATCATGGCCAAGATACTGTTGGCATCTTCTTGCACCCTATGCATAAGGAAGCCTTTTGCATATTGTGGTATAGCAAGAGGCTGGCAAGATCATATGAGTATCACTGCTAGTATTGAAACTGTTTCTACGTGACGTTGAATTAATTGTATTGAAGATCGCGTGGTGGTCGAATTTCGACCACGGTTTTTTCATTGGCCACAACTTGAGCTGTCATTGTATAGACTTCTTACCATGACAGGTAAACATTTACAAGACGCGTGTAATTTCATTAAGCCGTTTTTACGTAATTTTTAAAGTTGTAAGACTTATTGTTCAAAAATTTTAGCTTTTTGCACTTCTTCTATATGTATGTAAATATTCCAATTTTTTTTTTTTTTATTAAATACGACTCCCGCATTAGGAATGACTCTTGTGTCGCAGGGGACTTTACAAGCATACAAACAACGGACACAAAGAACACCCAGACTCGGGTGGGAATCGAACCCACGACCTATGGCGTAGCAGTCAGGGTCACTAACTACTAGGCCAACAGGCCACGTTACTACGTTCACGAATTTTCTTAAAAAGGGGTACAAAGAATTCTGTTCATCACTAAAGAGTGTAAAACAAAGTTGCTTCCTGCTGTTTGTCTGTCCCTATGTATGCTTAGATTTTTAAAACTACGCAACGGAATTTGATGCGGATTTTTTTAATAGATAGAGTGATTCAAGAGGAAGGTTTATATGTATAATACATGTATAATATAGTAGAGAAACACTGATAACTTTAGAGGTTTCTAATGTGATGTCGTAAATAAACACATTTTTTTGCGTTTACATTGCAAACCCTGGCTGAGCCCTACGAGGTAGGTCAAAATAATGTACCACAGTATTGTACACCTTAAAAAGTCAGCGATGGTATATGTCTATCTCTTAGGGATAACCCACAATAACCATTTTTTATCCTTTACTTTTTACCGAGAAATAATGGGTTATTTACGAAGCAATTTTAAGCATTACAGCATTAATCCTTATCCAATTAAGTACCTTAAATACATTGTGCAGTTAATATAGATCAAAATGGCTTTTTATAGCATGTAATTTCAATAAATATTTTCGAAGATATTACAGATTTAAAATGCAGAGGGCCGGACAATTTCCGATAAAGATATCTTTTGCAATGACCATTAATAAATCGCAGGGTCAAACTTTCAATGTTGCAGGCTTAGATTTGAGCGTTGAGTAGTATATTTAGTATCATCATTGCACCCGTGCGAAGCCGGGCGGGTCGCTAGTGTATTGATATAATGATAAAAGAAAACTAAATATCCCGCTTGAAAAAAGTTTCGAAAGTTCATTCTTTGAAGTACGTAGTAGTGTGTACTTTTTCTATAGTTGGGACTGGCACAGTACGGTACTCGACTTCATAGGTTTCTCGGGCGTTTGTAGCAATCATTCTTTACCAAAGGTTTACAATTTCTTTCACCGCCTACATAACTTTAAAGTATTATGCTTTTCAAGTTTGCAAGTTCTCTTGATTGGCACGATATGTGCTTATAATAGAACCTTTTCATAGTAATTTATGTAATATTATGTTATAGTCCAAATTCTTGCCTGCTATAAAGAATTTTATTTAAAACTAGCAGCGCCCCGCGGTTTCACCCGCGTAAGTCCCGATCCCGAAAGAATATCGGGATAAAAAGTAGTCTATGCTTTAATCCAGGTCTCCACCTTTCTACATACCAAGTTTCATCGCAATCGGCCCAGTAGTTTTTGCGTGAAAGAGTAACAAACATCCATCCATCTATCCATCCATCCATCTATCCATCCATCCAAACTTTCACATTTATAATATTAGTGGGATAAAAATAAAAAAGTTCATTTAAGCGGTTAGTAATCCAAACTATAATGTAAAACGCGAATAAGATAAAGATATTCAATCTGTTATTGAAAAACTCCATAAAACTAATTTCAAAAATTATCCAATTTCCTAAAAACTAAAAAAACTGCCATGACTGCAGCGATTCGCAAACGTTTTTGAGGGCAAGTCTATCAAAATTAGATCATTTATAAGTTAGTTTTTATGGGTTTTCTCAATAACAGGTAATTAAAGAATTCCAAAAAAAAATAGGTTCGATTTAAATCTTTAACTTTACACATTCCACCGCTTTTATAAGTAACGGAGTTGATAATACCCGAAAATTCAAACAGTCTTGGTCCGTCCATTAATCACGTCATGATTTTTTTTGCAATTTTTTAACCCTCCCCTCTCCCGCCAGGCGATACGTGGTGAGGTTTTAGACTAACCTACCCCCCTAGCCAAAATCACGTGTATTTTTTATTTCCAAATATATTAAACATTTTCAGAATATTATCGTTAAATACAGATATAATAGCGCGTTTTACGAAAAAATAAATACACGTGATAACGCAAACCCCCCCCTGTGATATTTTGTGATGTATTACCAACGATACCTTTCGCGCCTGATTAATGGACATTCCCTTAACTGGCCTGTTGGTCTAGGGGTTAGTGATCCTGACTGCTTAGCCAGAGGTCGTGGGTTCGATTACCACCCAGGACAAATAATTGTGTGATGAGCATGATCATTTATTTTGTTATGTGTCTGGATGTAATTTATCTATAACATGTATATATTTAGAAATATATAAGTATATTTATCAGTGGTCTGGTTACCATAGTAGAGGCTCTGCCTAGTTTGGGATCAGACTTAAGATTTAAAAAAAAACTATTTGTAAATGCATGCTAGGGTTATGCCCTTTCAGTGATTTAAGTAAGTGTTCCATTGTCAGATGCACAAGATAAATGTTGTTTCAATTATTATTATTAACATAAACCATTTAATAAATACATATTAACAGTTTATATTTAAACGTAAAAACTACTTTTAACCAATATACGTTTTAGTTAAAAACACAAATGTACCTGGAACTAGTTCTGTTAATCATACTTGTAACCATTTATAGGGTTCCGTACCTCGAAAGGAAAAAACAGAACCCTTATAGGATAACTTTGTTGTCCGTCCGTATGTCTGTCTGTCAAGACCCTTTTTCTCAGGAACGCGTGGAGGTATCAAGCTGGAATTTATATTAAATACTCAAGTCTACTGTCCCTTGGAGCTGTGAAAAAATCAAACTTCTTTCAAAAGATACAACCGTTTATGCCGCAAATTTCCGCAAATTTTCGACACTCGCAAGGGAATCCAAACCTATAAGGTACTTCCCGTGAACTCAGAATCTTGAAATTTGGCACGAAGTAACGTCTTATAGCACAGATAAAGGAAAAATTGCGAAAACCGTAAATTTTTAGCTACATCATATAATAAAAATAATTTACGGAACCCTCGGTGCGCGAGCCCGACTCGCACTTGGCCGGTTTTTTACATTCAAAACCACATTTATTCACTTTAAAATGTTGTCTGCTACATAACATTTATTCTAAAAATAGAAAACATTTTCCCCCAAGATTCATTCATTCATAATGTCACATGCTATGTAAATGTAAGTCACAGACTTTCAACAGACACAATACCAACATTATAAAAATAATAATCTCCCTACCCCTACGCGTTTCCTCCGATTTAGCCCTCCCACTTTATCAACGTATCGTATTTTTGTAGATACCCACCCTTACTGAGGGTGGGACCTCATAAAAATTTGTGATATTAATGAAATTCTAATTTTAATATTTATTGGATAAATTATTCGGTATTTAACCCTGTTAAATTGTCATCTAATTCTCAGTAGCTTAAAATACTACATTTTAAAATGAATACGGACATCTTGTTCACACAATCAAATTGAGGTTTATCTTTTGCACACAGCTTTTACACCAGATGCTTGTACAAGTATGTGGCCTTCAATAACTGTCCCATGAGCAACCTTAATGCAGCTAAACATTGAGGAGAACATCTGCCACGAGCTACTGTCGTTCCTTGTCCACGGTCCATAATACATAACACACTGAAGGCTGCACAATGAAATAATTTAACAATTATTTATTTGTACATATTGAGTATTGATGATTATTTTTCATTGTCATAAGTATCATAATTAGTTACCATTAAAAATTAATGAACAAGAGTGGAATAGTTCATGGTTTCAAAATTTCTTCATCACAAATCTTGCAGTAAATATAAAAAGTAATTGGTGAAGTGACAAAGATAGTTTTCGTGTTAATAATACGTTTCAACAAATAATTGTGAAACACAACTCTCTCTGTCTTGTTAAGTCTGATAAAGTGCACCCTCAGTAGACTTGAGTGCAGCCATCGACAACGAAATGAATTCAATAAGCATTAAGTCTTTACCCCAGTGCAAGATATTTACCGGCTACTACTATTACGGAGTCTGGTTACCATAGTACAGGCTCTGCCTAGTTTGGGATCAGACGACCGTGTGTGAGATGTGTGAAGTTATTATTATTATATGTGTGTGTAAAACTTAATACATACTCATAGTGTCCGAGAACAAGGAAGGTCTTAAATATTCCACTGTTTTGTTCGTTTGTTCCGTATACTTCACGCTCGTGGGAGGATAATCCCCCTTTGTACAGTGCAGTTTACAGGAATCGTGAGCAAATGGCAACAGTTGGCTATAACTGCTTAAGGCATTCGTAGGTTTAGACAACTCTAACTATTTCTAGACTACCAACGTTGTCTAGAAATAGTTACTGTAAGACGGATTTGTTGTACTATCAAAATATTGAATTCGTATCAATACTAAAGTCTATATTTATTTTAATTAAAATTAAATAACAATTTGGATTGGAGTTTGTTATTTGTCTTTTATTAAGAGACTGGCCTAACTTTAGACC
Source organism: Euplagia quadripunctaria (assembly GCA_963859945.1). Lineage (NCBI taxonomy): Eukaryota > Metazoa > Arthropoda > Insecta > Lepidoptera > Erebidae > Euplagia > Euplagia quadripunctaria. Next base: position 5,924,695 of record OY982584.1, read on the forward strand.
TCTCGAATTCTTCGGCAAGTAAGAAGATTTTTTTTTTTTAAAGACAACTCCCGCATTAGGTATTACTCCTGTGTCGCGGGGGACTTTACAAACATACAAACAACGAACACAAAGAACACCCAGACTCGGGTTGGAATCACGACCTATGGCATAGCAGTCAGGGTCACTAACCACTAGACCAACAGGCCAGTCTAAAATCTACAGGTGTTTATAATGTATATTTGTAAATTTGATTTTGTTAAAAAGTGCCAAAAATGTGGGAACAGGTTGTCTGATTACAAAAGACGATCGCTTCTCTATTCCTTAAAAAGCTTGTAAAGCTTTCAGCACTGCTTCTATTGGAATAATTAAAGATTGTCAGTACTGTTTAGATTGACACCGTGACGACTGTCTTATACATACACATAATTAAGATAGCCAACGAGCTCACAGTAGTAATAATAGTAAATTACTGGTTCATCGGACAAGTGGCATAACTTATACGGTACCAACCTTTCTAATTTTTACACTACAGCCCAAAAAAGGAGTATAATGTATAATGCCCAATGCGGTGTATTATCTGGAACTAGGGGGCTAGTTCCAGATAATACACCGCCTCGAATTCTTGTAGATGTCTGCTGTTTCAAGCATCCTCCTTACACTAGAAGCCATTCCTAAAATATTTTAATAAATAAAAATTTCCTAGTTTTTATAACAGTGGAGTGCCAGCCTTGCTCGCTGCAGTCAGAGGTAATACTTTATTACATCGCACAATGGTGAATTATTTACTCTATATTGACGACGAAGCTGAATGTTGTATATATTAAACTTAGTATATATTTTATTTATTTATATAATATCGTAAAAGGTGATCTGCTATTAGGCTTCATCGTTGAACGTGATTACAGAACTGATACACAACGAAACGAACGACGAAAAATGAGTGCTTGATAACCAGCTGTCACTCCCCGAGACGTCACGAGGTCCCACCCCACCGGCTTCAGTATCTTTGTCCATGGACATCCCGTACTGTTAGTCTGAGATGTCTATTTGTCAGAAAGTCTATTAGACCGTTACGACAAAATTATATATGAGTTGAATATTAGAGCTTTCAGAATGGCATTAATAAATACAAGTTCTGCAAGGACTTCAGTGGCCGCCGTAGACATTCCAATTGCTGACGTTAACTGCAAAATATTAAAAGGGCAAACCATTATGACCATTATATTCAGCGACATATCTTGACCTTACAATATTATCTTGAACTATATAGATTACACTAAGACGTCTAGACATAATAAATGAAAAATAAATAAACCGAAATTCCACATCAATGCAAAAGAACATACTTTTTAGACATCTTTTGCATAGAGCGGTAATTGAAGCCGCGACCTACGACATTACATTCGTTTACTGAATCGTCACATTTGCCGTCAAGCGAAAAAAATATGCCACTATTTTGTACCAGGAACGGTATCGCCAATTTCAACAAATTTGCTATACTTTATTGTAATACACACAAAAATAATTATGTTTGGTCATTTAGTTTAAAAAAAAAATTGTCCAACTAACAGACCTGTCAAGTAACAGTGGTGTTAAATCATGTCACCACTGTCACCACTCAACACCATTGACTTCTTTATGTTGAGATTTTAAATAACGAATATTATTTTGGTGACTGAGTGTAAGTTGATATAAGAAAATATCAATGTTCATTCACAAAATCATGTGAATCGTTAATTTGACATGAGGTTTTGTCAACTTAGACATGTTAAAATGCGAGATGTCAACATATTTCCAAAGTCGATTGCTCCAAAATTTATGTACATTTGAAACTGAATTTTTTTTTCATATTAATTCCTAATGCGTAGGAAGTATTCCGCAAATAAAAAAAAAACATACAAGTCGACATGTGAATGTGTTCACGCCAGCCACGGATATGATATGTCAATATACTACTCAGATCCTGTAAAAAGCACTTTAGTTTTACATGACATCAATCTATATCTAGGCATCAACTAGAGACCAAATAACATTTTATTGGATTTTTTATCCGTATTTATTCACGCCCCAGTAATAAATCAACTTTGATTTAATGTAATACTGATATCGATGGGCATTTTTGGTATTGAAATATTTTACCAAAATATTTTTCGTCTTTAATTAATTTCTGAATGATCAAATATGGAACTTCAGGATAATTGACAATCATTAAGATTATTTAAAGTAATATTTTGGCGTAATCATTACCAACATTGATTATGGAGCAAGTCTAGCGATCTCATAATAAGAATTTCGCGAAACTCATCAATCAAAATTAACGTTGCATGGTTCTGATGAAAGTACTGTATGATACGGTATGATATAATTGGATAGTTTATAACTCAAAAGTTTACGAGATTCGAGGATACCACATATTTAGTTGGCTGAGTTACCATACCATTAAGTAGTAAAACGGTAATAAGACATTTCCTGTCTAATTTATGAAATACATCGTATGTTCTTCATTGTGCATGAAATGATCAGAGTATTACATCACTACGACGGTATCGAAAACACGGATCTTCTTACTTCTTATATAAGTAACAGCATTCAGAAAGTCAATATTAATGGCAAGCTTTCTCCAAGGTCTGTGGTAAAAATGGGAGTTCCACAGGGTTCTATTCTTGGCCCATATTTGTTCTTAATTTATATTACTCAATGACTTACCTCATATTGTGAACTACAATCATGAGATAGTGTTGTTTGCAGATGATAGTACATTTTTATGTAAATTGAAACATATGACTACAAACTTTGACGATATAAACAACACTATTTCGAAAGAGGTGCACTGATTTAACGATAACTACGTAGTTCTTAATGAAGAGATTAAGAAGTAGAATTTTAATAATAATAATTATTATTATTATTATCATCTGTGTCCTGGCTACGTTTCGGTGACCTCTTTGGAGAAACTGAAGGTTTTATCTGTGCAATTACTGATGAAGTTGTTATGACGAACAACTATCGGAAACATATCCTGAAGGATGGCACGATTGACATTTGTCGGGCATGTCATCGTCCCGGAGAAAGCCTCAGGCATATAATTTCCGGTTGTTCTCGTCTTGCCAACGGCGAGTACTTGCACAGACATAACCAAGTGGCCAGGATAGTCCATCAGCAACTTGCTCTTAAATATAACCTTGTGACTATGGAATTACCGTACTACAGATATGTGCCCGACCCAGTTCTTGAAAATGGTCGTGTAACATTGTACTGGGATCGGTCTATTATCACTGACAGGACTATTGTTGCCAATAAACCTGATATAGTGGTAATAGACCGATTAGAGCGCCGAGCAATGATTGTAGATATCACCATTCCCCATGACGACAATCTCTTAAGGGCTGAAAAAGAAAAACAAATGAAGTATTTGGATTTGGCCCATGAGGTGGTCGACATGTGGGATGTGGATTCGGCAATCATTGTGCCGATAGTCATATCAGCCCATGGGTTGATTGCAAAGAGCCTCGATCAACACCTTCAGAGGCTCACGTTAGGCAGCTGGATTAAGGGCCTAATGCAGAAGGCAGTCATTCTTGACACGGCACGTATTGTGAGGAGGTTTCTATCTCTGGAACCCTAACCACCGATAGCTTGGTCCCTGTACTCGATACCGGTGGGACACTATTTTTTATATTTTTAAATATATATATATTTTTTTATAATAATGTATTTAAAAATGTAATTTATATGTTTTATAGATGTTAATAAAGAGAATAATAATAATAATAATAACTGGACACATCTCACACACGGCCGTCTGATCCCAAACTAGGCAGAGCCTGTACTATGGTAACCAGACTGCTGATAAACATACTTATATATTTCTAAATACATACATATTATAGATAAATTACACCCAGACACAGAACAAATTATCGTGCTCATCACACAATTATTTGTCCTGGATGGGAATCGAACCCACGACCTCTGGCTTAGCAGTCAGGGTCACTAACCACTAGACCAACAGGCCAGTTAAATACAGTTCATTACTCCAAACGTGAAACAGATGAAAACCACTATAATAGTTAAAGAAGACGATTGATTGATGATTCTAAGTTTCAATGGGGCCGGTATATTTACATTATAAATTATATACTATCGAGTAGACTTAGCTTAGCAGCATACACAGTTACAAAAAATTGTGAACTGACTGATATTGAAATATAGCCAAATTAGTCTATTTTAGTTATTTTCATAGTATAATGTCGTATACGTATAGGATTCTACTGTAGCAGAATGCCGCCGATGTTCAATCTATCTTCGTACTGCAGAAGAGGGCTATCTGAGCAATTTATAACTTAGGCAATGGTGATTCACTGAGGCAGATATTTAAAGAGATAAACATAATGACGATGGCATGTCAATATATTTATAAAAAACCTGATTTACCTTCATAAAAATAAAGATCAGTTCTCTGAAAAAGGTGATATACATTCTTTTTACACACTTTATACACATAAACTTGTTGTACCTGCTTCTAGGCTCCAAAATATTAACAAGTCGTTTGGGGGGTCAATGTGTGCGATTTTATTATATAATCCCAGATAATATTTAAATGTAGGTCTAAACAAATTGAAGTCCTTTATTGTTGTTGTTATTTAGAGAAATATGGTTTAATCCCTCAGTTTTTCTCTTCGAAACCTTTCTGTCACGACTGTAAATTATTTTCAGCATTTTAAAACTTAAAAATCTAACAAATTCAATTAAATTAAAGGATGAAGACATGTTAACGACGTTTTAAAGTTACTACTGCTACAGCTGCTATACAAGTAAGTAATGTGTCAGAATAATAAATAGCATTTGAAGCTAATATGACGACGATCAAATCAAATCAAAATCATTTACTTCAATTGAATCAATTATTGATATTTTTGAATTGTCAGGAGTAGTAGTCAATCAGACTAAGTCAGTCGTGAAGCTAGTTGCCTGTTCCAATACGTAAATCCAATGGAGAAGAACGGGCAAGAAACTCCTAGGACACTCTTTTTCAACAGGTTTTATACAAGTCTCTGGTTACATTGCTTATAAGCGCAAATAAAATGTGAGGACAATGTATTGTTCTAAAAATATAATGAGTCGCGCAAATTACTACTATATGTAAGTTTTAGCAGTTCCGAGATGACCAGCCTCAACGAAAGGAATCTGTAATGTTTAATATTAATCATCAAAATCAGAATCTAATTTTTTTTACTTCATTTAACATTTTCATTTTCTTCATTTCTACAATTCACCAATGGTTGGATTTCAAAGACATCAGACTCATTCTCACTGTCATTACTTGATTAATTACTTTCACCGCCACCAAAATTAATAATATTTTGTAGTGTGTGTATTTCTGTTTCAACTATTCATTTCGTTCGTTCATAGGCTCTCTACTTCTGTAATTTTCTTCCATTTTGTTATGTGTTCGCAGCAGCTGTTCCATGTTTCTGTAAAATTCCCCTATTTTTGTCGCTATATATTATTATATATATTATATTTATATATATTTGATTGATTGAAAATTTGTATCAAAATATAGGAAATATTGTAAAAACTCGAAATTAAAATTGCAGTGTCTGTGAAAGTTGCTCTAATTAGTATATGGATAATTAGCATACAAGATATTACAGTAGTATCGCGTAAAATCTACAGATGGAGTAAAAATAAAAATAATCAAATCGCGGTCAGAATTTTTCGTTGCGCTAACACTTTTTTCCAGCTAGCCTACTGGCCGCCGAGCGTCTGAAGAAAGACATGCGATAAAAAACTTCGTTGCACCTTTATGTACCTATAATTTTTTTTTTTTTGGTAAAATGTTTAATATTTGCCTCAGAACAATCTTGTACATGTTTTAGGAAGGTAATATTATTGAGACCAACATTGTTTGAGCAATTTTCCTTTTCCTATACCTCAAATAATTTCGATTGGGTTTGAGTTGCAATGACATTGAGGCCAATAGGCAATAGTAGTGAATATTATATAATCAGTCATGTTGACAAATCTGTAACGTTATTTAGAAAAACATAGTCCAAATCCTTAGATTTTCTTTCCTACAAATACTTAAATACATTGCCAACTACTTTTATCTCACGACTATGAATAGTTTTGAAATGATGAATGATGGAGTAGGGAATAAAATATGGACAAGGGTTGGTTTTTTTTTATGGTATAGGGGGGCAAACAAGCAGGCGGGTCACCTGATGGTAAATGACTACCGCCGCCCATGGGCACCTACAACGCAAGAGTCACAAGTGCGTTGCCGGCTTTAAAGGTGGGAGTAGGGAAAGAGGGGGGGAAGAGAGCAGAGGGGGAGGAAGAGAGGGAAGGGTTAGGGCCTCTGTTATTTTCACTCATGCGGCCAAAATCATTGTTTCACTGCCGGTTTTCTGTTAGGCTGTCGAGCCGGCCCATATGATGACCTATTTACGTACAGACGGAGTAAGGGGCATCATGAAATTATAAGGATGTCTATATTCCCTTCTATGATCCCTAAAGACCTGATTATCTTAATGATGTACTACATTTTAGCCACCGTTTCGCCCGGTTAATTTTCTATCTGTCGGCAACAATACTTTTTCTGAATGAAAGGTATCGTGGTGGAAAGGGGTGTATGTAACATTTAATGATGATTGGTTGACTATTTAAGACGTGAAAGTATAACGAATAAACAAGCAAACATATGTTCGTATTTATAATATTAGTTGGGTTTTTGTGTGTGAGAATTCCGACTTGACGCAAACATAACCTTTAAAAACATAAGCCGGAGTCCATTTATTGCCGCTGGAGTTAAATGTACATGGGCTTATTTCCAGCAGTTTATGGGTTATATAGGATTACCGCTGCAACGAGAAATAGCTTTCAGCTACAGTCAGTATTTTAATAAAACTTGATATTGGAGTTTTATACTAAAAAAGTAGCAAAAAATTGGTTGCCTGTAAAGTCGGTATACGGGCGAAAGTTTTACGTGACAACGACTTTGAGTGGTAAAATAATAACCATGCCCGAGTGGAAGGGACGCGTGCCTCTCACTCGCTCTCATTGTGAGCGCATAACGTGAGCGGAGCGTAACGCAGTTTCTTGAAGTGTCACCCGGCAAACCAATTTATAAGACGTTGTCACGTCAATAAGAAAATGAAATGTCTGGTGAAGTTTTATGTTTATAGTTTGGGAATGCTTTCAGCAGCAATTGCTGACCCTCTAGAAGCCTAAAAAAAGTGCAGAATGAACAGAAAAAGAACTGAAATCTCCCTTATATGAATGAGGTAAAATGATTCACTCTCAATGATAAAGAGCTGATTCTTTTGGTTCCGATGTACGAGTATTTGTTGTTGAATATTGATTTAAAAAAATCAGAAATATACTCACAATTTTAAGTACATACACTCATAAACTAACGCAATCTAACAAGTATAACAAACAATTCTATAGGTGGATCATTTTAATAATGACTTTTAGACATAAGACACAACGCCATCTATTTACATACATTTCTTATATTATTATTCATTATTGTAATAAGGTTCTTTTACTACTATAATATTATTTTAGTCATTATATAAATATATTTAAAAAAAATTGTCATGTCACAACTAATGAACCGATTTTAATGAAATTTTGCACAATGTGTGCAGTTTGGTCTAACTTGAGAGATAGAATAGTTTTTTTTTATAAAACCACAGCAACACTATGTGTAATATGTATATTACATACCTATAGCGTTGTATGTCATACTATTACATATACGTACGTATTAAAACCGCTTTTATAGTTTCAATAATCCGCGGTAGCGAGAATTGAAGTTATAGCTCACATTTATTTTGCTGGCTTAACAAACTATTAAGAGTATTGCATTAACTGTTTAGTGGCAGTGTTGCTATTAATAGTATATTTAATAGAATTCGCCGAATGATAGAAATAGCGGTTCAATATGTTGTTACCAGGAAAATCTTTTATGACTGTGGCACCATTCAAGTCAAAGCATGCTGGTGATGAATAAAATTCTGTTAAATCTAGTTTAGAACTAATTTTACGAAAATTGTATTTTGATCTATAAATACCAGGCTTTGCCCGAAGCTTTCTTGAACATATTTTATCTAAAGCGAAAACAATTTTATCAATCTACCAGGTGTTAAAGTACACCAGGCGCCAGGCGTAAATAACCTCCCACGGGAACTGTCTGGCAATAATGATAATAACTTCTTAATGCTATTATGTATTATATATATATCATCGTGGGAGAGCCATGCTTCGGTACGTATGGGCCACCTCGACCGGAGTGATACCACGGCCTCACAGAAAATCGGCAGTGAAGCAATGTTTGCAATGTTTTTCGCCGAGTGAGTGAGGTTACCGGAGACCCTAACCCTTCCCTCTGCCCCCCCCTCACCCCTTCTTCCCCCTTTCTCTACCCCCACCTTAAAGGCCGCCAACGCATTTGTGACTCTTGAGTTGCAGGTGACCATGGGCGGAGGTAGTCACTTACCATCAGGTGACCCGTCTGCTCGTTTGCCCCCTATACCATAAAAAAAGAAAAAAAAATATATATATATGGTTATTTGAGAAAAAACATCAGTCAAAAAAAAAATTGCGGAAATCGAGTTAATGATGCCAAAATGCTAATTATATTTAAATACACCATGTCGTAAAAAACAGCACCAATCCACTTTTTGACGTGGAAATAAAATCTGCTAAATTTAACATGTAGTTGGGAAAACACATCAGTCCCGGAATATTGTTGTTTTCCAACTACATTGCTTACAGGGATAGAGCGACCACCACAGACACATGGATAGCTTTTTTATGTCTCCTGAAAAATGAAGCTCCATCATGGACTAATATTCTTTCTCAAATAACCTATTTATATTTGAGAATCAGAAAATTTAAGAAAAGTAACCAATGATTTGATGTAACTTTAGGACCTGGTATCGGAAAATTGGCCACCGGCCCAAGCTAGGAGATACGCATACCTTCAGTGTCTCTACTGATACTAACTACTCCATTTGACACATCTTGTTCGACAGAAAATAAATAAGCTCTGGATCCCTGGGGTTTTGGTCTATATATTAATATGTAGATGTAGTGTAGTAAGATGTATTTCCAAGTGTAGGGATTATAACAAACTTTAAGACTGAGTCTTATAACGTTGCAGTACAAACCAATTTTACTTGCATTAATTTATCACTTAGCCAAATTAAATGAAGCTGATCGAAAGAATGTAATAGATTTTTTCTTTTCTTTAGTGTCACAATACGCGGACTTTAAATTGATCGGGTTGGAATTGTTTTTTCCGGACGATTGCACTTATAGTTGAAGAGTGATTAAGAGAGAGTATGCCACTGTCCCGCTTCTAGTCATTTCTGCGATTCTCGCATCCACTAGTCAGTGCCTGCTCCGCACCCCAACCACTTATGATCATTTAGACCCAAAAAACGTTAACACCACTAACTACAAATCGGTAAATTTGTGCTTCTGGAATGTGCTGTTTGTAATGTGTTAGAAAAGAGTAGGTAGTATATCTTGTACGTGTAAAGCAACAGCAATATAATGCTTATATAATAAAACAATAGACTTCATATTCAGTCAATCAATTATCCTATTGCAGTCCACAGACACAGGCGTCTCCAAATGTGCGCCGTATCACCCATGACGCCATATATAAAAAAGTGCCAGTGTATAAAAAAATTAAAATCGTTTAAATTGCCCCATACTATCAAAGTTAAAATTAAACACTCTACATATGTAACATATAAATGATCGTGCCGTACCAAGGTTGGCAACCTTACGAGGTTCTTCGTACAAATACGACATTTTGTGGTCTGCTGTACGAGGTACGAGGACACGACCAGGCTCGTACAATTATGGACGAAATTTTGATATAAGAAATTTCATAGCATTATTTTCTATTGTGGATAATATTTTATAGCGTTAATGCCAATGGGTTTTTACACTTTGGCTACATTGGGTCTGCGGAATGAAAAGTAGACATATTGGGTATGTTAGTGCAGCATTTCAAACACTGTTAAAATTAATGAGAAAATTTGACAGATTGTAGTAGTCCGATGTGCCGACCACCGTACATTCTCATTCAATCTCAATCAATAGTTAAATATGATGAGCGTAAATTTTTTTAAATTTACGCTCATCATATTAAAATTAAAAATTTAACAATTCATTAAAATAATTTAAAAGAATAAATAAAACAAAATGCACATACCTACATTTTTTTTTTAATGTTTACTCTCAGCATTTTTTGTTTTAAAAATATCAACATTTCATTTGTTTAATTTAAATAAGTTTAAGTTAATAAATGTCTGCTAAACTTACACTCATTTAATAAGTCTTATTTACTTGCCGTCCTTAATATCCTCTATTATCTGTGCAATAGTCGACATTCGCACAGACTTAACCACGGGCACAAGCTAGCTATCTATTTTATCTCCAATCACACAACTAAGGATGGGCAAATGCCCGGGCATTTATGGCAAATTGGGAATAATCCTAATAAGTGCCGATAAATGTCTTTCCTTGGCCATTTATCTGGGCATATAGTTGATACTATCTTTGGAAGCGAGGATTAGTTGTTGAGTTTTGATATCGTTTATTGTTTATAAGTATTTTTTTTTAAGCACACTATTTAAAAAACCGTGGCCGTTTAGCGAACTATCCCTCTCTGAAGTTTAGCGGTTCATGAAACCAACACCCGATATTAAATCTTCATTTTACTGGTATAAGTCAGATCAGTGCATCAGTTTTCTGGAGCCGGTAACAAATAGTATATTTAAACTGGAGGGCTGGATTCAACATACACGAAGTGTTTATGGTGCTTAAAAACAAAGAGAAGAATCTTCTCTAACGGACAGTAGATGGAAAGATATGGAACCAGTAGCATCCACTTCACGACAAACAAACGATATTGAATTCATTAATATTAGCGAACGGATATACTATACCGATGGTGATTAGGACAAATATATCTACAGTACAATAAACATTTTTTTGATTATTACAATACCGTTCTGGTGTCATACGAGGATTATGGTTCTCTACTGTGATTATTGGTGATATGTGTGATATTTAAAATTATTATGAAGTTGATTATTAATTTTTTTATAAAGTTCTGTCATTTTATCTTACTCTGTTTAAACTTTTCTTTTTCTAAAGTTTTGATGTTGATAATAGGTAACCTCACTTTGTGATGAAAATTTATATCAATGTTATTATTTTAAAATAAAATAAATGTGTTCAATTATTAATATTTCTTTTATTTCAAATACTATTGGGCATATATTTCGGCATAAATAAATCTATGCCCAAAATGCCCAGTTTTGGCCATTTCTGCCATCCGGGCAGAAACATATTGCCCATCTCTACACACAACAATATAACCTAACACTGGAGTCCTTTGTATCGTATAAATACCATTCACTAGAAATGTAAGTGTGAATGAAAGAGATACAAGTACAATACAATTGTATTGTCAAAAGCTGTATGTTCAGAACGTTGGTGAAGTAAAAATCAAAGTTAACAAAGGGCTCGTTAGTGAGAGCAAATACTAAATGAAGTTCTATCCAAGGTGTAATAAAATAGGTGTGTAAATCAAGTTGCACTGACCTATAACATTTTATATTGTAGAAGTCGGTTCGAGTCCTTAATAACCTCACCTTCGGGTCCTTGTTTGGATAGGTAAGCGAGAGGGTTTCCACACAAAAAAAAATTAAAACCTCTGATTGATAACATATTATTATAAATCATATTTATTATTTGAAGACGTGTAAGGTTGCACTCACGGAAATTGTAAAATATTTTCGTAAATTTATTAAACTTTGATGAAAGATGTTTACTAAACATCTACCTATATATAGATAAATAAAAGAAGACATTTTAGTTCGTTTTTCTCATATTTATACCAACACACATAGCGACACAGGAATAATTCCTAATGCGGGAGTTGTCGTTTAAAAAAAAAAAAACATTTTTTTATTCTTATCCGAACTAATATTATAAATGCGAAAGTAAGTTTTTTTATTTAGTTAGCGCCATACGCCCCTTATTTTTGTGTCGGAGGTTGAAAATACTTCTTTTTATGCATGTTAACACTTCTGAGAACAGGGAAGCTAAAACAATATACATTTTCTTTTTCATGTCTTAAGTATAAGTTTCAGGATAAAAAGTCTTTAATGGGATTATGTAGTAAACAAACCATGTATCTCTGGCTCCGTTAGTTTCTTGGTTTACGGCTTGGACGAACGATAACACTTTATTTTAACGCAATATTATTCGGTCTATTTATGAGGGGCTCGTGGCTAAGTGTTAACCGAGTAGGTTGGCACATTACAAGGTTAAATAATACTAGCCAGGTTAGTCTTGAGATGGGTGACTATTCTTTACACATTGATACCACTGTGTGCCTTCGAGAGCACGTTAACCCGTTGGTCCCGATTGCCATCCAAACATCAGTGGCATTCGTTACGGGTAGTTGGAGCCCTAAAAAGTCCGGCAACCTGGTCTAACAACAGAACTTCGATATCGCTGCCAGCCCTCCACAGCTTGTGGAGGTCTGATGGCAGTCGCTTCACGTATAAATATTGAAGTTCGGCCGTTTCGTAGTTAGAATGAAAGTCGACCCCAACTTAGTTGGGAAAATGCGCGGAGGATGATAATTATTCGGTCTATTTACTTTTGTAGACAAGATGTAGTAAATGTATTGGTCGAGGGACAACATACAATAAGAATATTCCTGTAATTTCACACTCCGCTGGTTCGAAGAAAATATTGTTCCATCATAATATATTTTTATAATAGTGTACAAAGAAATAATTATTGAAAATGCGATTGGTTTAGTAAATAAATGTTTTTTCTTTCCTCTATCGTGAGACAGTAATAATAAACAAAATACTAATATGGAGGATATTACTAAAATACTTGTAGAAACAATTAAAGTAATAGAACGAGTCAAAAATTCGAAACAATGTAATTAATTACGATTAGACTCAAAAATAATATCAACGCATAGAAAAGAGCTGATGACCCTAATACTCTCGATCGAGTAATCTTTCAAACAAACAAACCTAAATCAAAATCGGCCCGTCTGTTTTGGAGCTATGATGCCACAAACAAACACAAATACACATGTTAAACTAATTACACCCCTCGTTTTTACAATAAATGCTTAACAAATTAGAAACAAAATAGAAAAACAAGTGTTGTTATAGAAAAAGAGCGCCAAAGACCAGATAATGTTCCAGAATAGGCATAACGTTTTGGAACATTTTCCCGCGAATCGATAGAACTTTATAACAACAAGTAAATTTACAAGTAAATTAAAATTCGACCGGAGTGATACTACGGCCTCGCAGAAATGCGGCAGTGAAGCAATGATTACATTGCTTTTCGCCGAGTGAGTGAGGCTACCGTAGGCCCAAGCCCTCCCTCCCTTCCCCTAATCCCACCGTAAAGACCGGCAACAAACTTGTGACTCTCGACTTGCAAGTGTCGCAGCAACGGACAAGTAAAATTACATAAAAGCTTGTAAAAACTGAATTATTCTAGATATTAGTGCGTTTAATAAAAGAAAACAGCTTTTATTATGTAGATTATATTCCGTGGAAATTCAAATCTATCTCACTCGTATCTAATCTATCTCGTGCTAAATATCATCTAAATTAGTTAAGTCGTTCTGGTGTGATTGATTAACAAACATTCATCCAAACTTTCACATTTATAATAGTACTAGCTGTTGACAGCCTGTGACTTCGTTCGGGAACCGTACATTTTTCCGGGATAAAAAGCAGCATTTGTGCTATTTCAGACTATCTATCTCTGTACCAAATTTCATCCAGATCCGTTCAGTGGCTTTTGCTTACAAACTTTCATCTTTATAATATTTATCGTCGCCACATCGAAAACTCTTATTTATTTTATTAAAAATAGGGATGATAACACAGTTCACCATTTAATAAGAATACGTTAAATGACATTATTTTGACTGGTTATACCGGTAACGGAATGCTATTGGTCGATTGATAAATATTAATGAATAGTGGGGTTATAAAAATATTAAGAATAAAATAGGAATAAGTTCAGAACATTGTCTTGAGTGCGAATAGTGGTACGAACAACTTGGCAGTTACTGTTAATTAGTGATTTTCATATTTTATATCAGTGGTTGTGAGACTGTTTCTAACATATTATTAAGATAGTAAGATAATTCACCTTCATAGCAACTGCAATAACTGAAAATTTATCAACAATAAATTAGGATTATATATTTGCCACTTGTGATGAGGTCGATAATATCAATTGCTTCATCATCATCATCAGATGCTTACTTGCGACATTGTCGATTGTTTTATAAAATAATGGTTAATGGTTGTTACATTTTGACGGCTCTTTTCAATTTTATATCATACCCGCCATGATTTTATTTATTGCCTGAAATGACAAATGATGTAACATTTCAAACTGATCTTTGCGAATCTACAATCCTACTAATATAATAAACGTGAAAGTTTGAGAGGATGTATGGATGTTTGTTGCTCTTTCACGCAGAAAGTACTGAACCGATTGCGACGAAAGTTTTTATGTAGATAGCTGGAGACCTGGATTAACACATAGGCTACTTTTTATCCAAATATTCCCACAGTTTCTTTATTATAATATACATATAGTTACATCCACTGCATGAAGAGCTAATAAATAAAAAAAATCATTTATTTTTTTAGTGCACTGTGGGCCAGATTACATACCTACTCGTAACATACTGAACTTTTTATTGTTCATCAAGATATTCTTACACATACATATTAGATAACTAGTAGTGCCCCGCGGATTCACCCGCGTAAGTCCCGATCCCGTGAGAATATCGGGATAAAAAGTAGCCTATGCGTCAATCCAGGTCTTCAGCTATTTACATATCAAGTTTCATCGCAATCGGTCCTGTGGTTTTTGCGTGAAAGAGTAACAAACATCCATCCATCCATCCAAACTTTCACATTTATAAAATTAGTGGGATATGTAAAAACCTTATGTCGTAGTATCTAATAATTTGCGTTTACTTCTGATTATGTATACTAATATAATAAAATTGTAGACTTTGCTGATTTTAAATAAAACCTGTATAATAAAAAAAATGTATTTTGTTACATTAATAATAATAAGAACTTGACACATCTCACACACGGCCGTCTAATCCCAAACTAAGCAGAGCCTGTAATATGGTAACCAGACTGCTGATAAACATACTTATATATTTCCCGTGTTTTAACTTCACAACACAACTAGTATTTTAGATTCTCGTTTCAGGTACTTAAATACTAACTACATTATATCAATAAATACATTTCTTGATCTAACCTTCGAGGAATATAAGCTATATAATTATTGATTCTCTAAAGACGGTTAGAATGATTCGTTTCAATAAACCTCATAATGACTCTCTATGTACATCATGAAGGAAATTTGGCAACGTTCGCTGATCACGAATCCAATTTAGTACATCATCCGTCCCCCTACGCCTACAGCGCGTGCCATAGCTACGTAGTATAAGGTTCATTCTGAAACTCTGAAGGCACTAGTTGCTCCATGAATGGGCCCATTCAATAATGCGACAGAATGTGCGCATGCGTGGAATCGATCCGGCGCCGCAGCGCGGGAGGAAACGCCACGAGTTCTCCAATTGAATGCGAATGTCGAATGTCGACACGGTACAGGTGAATGGGTATTCGTGTTGAGTTACATCTGAATGAAATGTTTAATGATCGGTTTGTTATCGATATAGTGCTTTAGCGTTTGACTAATTTCAACGTTTCAATGGTTTGGCAAAACAGAGAAAATCATGTTTATATTTTTGGGGATTAAAAAGGAAATAAAAAATTAAAATAAAGTTATGGATTGGTTTTTGGTACAACTCTCAAATAAATAAAGTATAAAGAATTACACAACGACATTAAAGTCGCATCGCCCTCAAGAAATTATTTCTGAATATCACGACAGCAATAAGTTAAATATATTAGACAGTAATTAGACCTTCGTATATTTATATATTTCTCGTGGAGATTAAATCTTTTATTCTCCGCTAGTAAAGTAATAAAAAAACTGTCAGTCGTAGAACTGCACGTCAAAAGTGAAAACACATTTTTTAAAGATTAATTGATAAGTAGCTATGGTTAGATTAGCGCCCTCTAATGGATCTATACCATATAATACATTTATATGTATTATTAGCGTGACGGGAACGAGTTCAATGCTTTTTCCTAATAGCAAAAGTGCACAAACGTGCCTAAAGAAGTTTTCACTTCAAAAAGCGTGAGGTATCCTTCGGACACCCGGTTGGAACGAAGTTCATATACATACATTTAATGGATTGAATAAATGGTACCAAAATAAATACTTATAGTAAATATTTTAAACAGTCGAAATTAAAATTGCGCCATCTGTGAAATTTGCCTAAACTAATATATGGATAATTAGTATATATCAAACTACAGTAGTATCGAGCAGAATCCACAGATGGCGTAAATATTTTTTTTTAAATATTAGAAACTCGGCTCCGTCTTACGAATTTTCGATCAGGGTCACGTGTCCTGACACGAGTTTAAGATTTTTTTACCCATCCCAAAAAGTGCACAACGCCGCTAAAGAAGTTTTCACTTCAAAAATCTTAATCACCTACTTCATGGTACGCGAATCAAAAAAGTCAAACATTTGTTTGTTTATGTAAATTATCGTGTAACTTGACACGATAATTTACTGGCGGAGATAAAAAAAAACCTGTCATGGTACACTCTAGCCAATGGGAGTGCCAACGTCTCTTGTGTTCTACGGCCGAGGCATGGCTGATTTCTGGCATGGAAATAATGTGTTCACTCCCACTCCCACTTGGGAGTCGAACCTGTTTTTATCTACTCCATTACTCGTTTGTTATCTGTGGGTTTATGCAAAGACGGTGGACGATATGGGATAAACTTCCACCTGTGAACCTGTGCGATCAGCAACAGCAAAGTTGCCACGGTGGCTGTTATTGGGTCATAAATAGCCTGTTGATCTAGTGTTTAGTAATCCTGACTGCTAAGCCAGAGGTCGTGGGTTCCATTTTCACTTTTGCTCTGTGTCTGAGGGTAATTTATCTATGATATGTATGTATATATTTAGAAATATATAAGTATGTTTAGCAGTCTAGTTATCACAGTACAGGCTCTGCCTAGTTTGGGATCAGACAACCGTGTGTGAGATGGGTCACGTTATTATTATTATTTTAAATAATAAAATATCTGCTAAAAATCACTCCACGTTGTTCATACAATTTACTGTTGTGCCACTATCTAAACAAAGATAGCGTTACTATCAAATGCAACTTTTTAAAACTTGTAATAATTTATAACAATAATAATAATAATGCTCCTAAAGTCAAACTTAATATGTCGTGTTTTAGTTTTGACACGACATATTTTTTTCCGACACATTCATCCATTGGAGAATCGCAACCATCCGGTATGTTACGTTTTTGGCAAATAGTATACCTAAGTATAGATATACATACACATACATATATATCATGAAAGTGAACTTTAGGTAATTTCAATAAACGCTTTCACCCCGTTAATAGATGTCTATCTGTTATTTTGAGGCTATTAACAACCACTAATATGTGTGGATACAAAGAGATTGTATTTTAGTGTTCATTGCCTTCATTTTTATTGTTATATGTTTGATTATACATTTATAATAAAGTTTTAATGTCTTTCTTGCTTCAGTATCAATCAACGTAATGAGGTTGGCTTTTAGTTTGATTGATTGATGATGATTGATTCGCTACAGATTTCCGAAAACGAAAGATTAGAAAATTCTATGTTGAAATAAAAAGTACAGACAGAAAAGGCATGAAATGGCATAATAATGTTAGTAATAAAGGTGGGTTGCAGACTTTATAGCCTTGAAGACCTTCAGTTTAAAAAAATAAAATGAAATGTTTGTGACCGTAACCAAGCTATCTCCATGATGGTGTACTCTCTTTATATTGTCTATTCACTAAATGATAACTTATAATGATAAAAAAAAATCCACAACTATTTATTTTATTTGACAGGTATCGATCAACAGGGCTAAGGTCCAATAGACTAACAAAGTCAATGAATTGACATAAAAGTACATAGAAGAACAATTTAGCCCAGTGACATACAAAAATCTCTCTATACCATCAGTTCTATATACTGCCAGTAATAAAAAAAAAGAATAATCAAACAATCTTTGTTTTCCATTAACTACTAATATTGGTACACACACGAGCCACCACTACGGCACACGGTCGTCTTTGTCAACTATCACTGAAACGTCATTGACTCTCTTACACTCTAGTTAAGAGCGTAAAGCCATAAATAAAAAATGTTAAATACCCCAACCCGATCTTCGAATGGTTGAACAGATTTACTTGAATTATAGCTAAGAACACTCTCGATCAAGTCGCTTGCATACTAAAAAAAAACTAAATCAAAAACGGTCCATCCGTTGAGGGGGTATGGTGCCAAAGATACACACAGATACACACATTAAACTTATAACATCCCTCCTTTTTGCATCGGGGGTTAAAATTATATTGAATGTGGTAGACACTTCCAGATCGGCAAATTTAAATACGTAGGCGTGTTAATGGTTCCTATAAAGAAAACGAGCCTACAAAAATCTTCCTACCTGAAGAGTATTGTCCTTACCTATTGTAGATAGCTACTCCCCGGAGCTCTTTTGGTTGGAGATAGTATTATCAACGCGCAAATGACACAACTACTTTTGCAAGTTTTGAAAGGCACTGTGACACATAGGCTGCGTCACAGTGTCAATATATGTATAGCCTGTTACTTTTTTACGTCAGAGTTTTTTTAATACGAGAATGTACATAGATGAATTGAAATATAATTGAAAAGAAAAATCAATTGAAATCCATCTATGTATGTATTTAAAAAAAATACGGCGCTTATGATGTTGGAATCTTATGACGTTATTATTTAAACAGTTTATACAGAAACCTAACG
Source organism: Euplagia quadripunctaria (assembly GCA_963859945.1). Lineage (NCBI taxonomy): Eukaryota > Metazoa > Arthropoda > Insecta > Lepidoptera > Erebidae > Euplagia > Euplagia quadripunctaria. The sequence continues at coordinate 5,943,726 of OY982584.1, forward strand.
GTCATAGTGAGCCCTCCATTCCATAAGTAATATGACCATCAATAAAATTACATCGTCCATTCATCTATACTCAAATTAAAATTCTTTATTTCCAAATAGGCCTTATAAATAAATTTATATAAGTGGTTGCACAAATGTACATTAATAATGAAAAATATGGTGTCTCCATTAAAATTATGTTCGTTTTAGGCTATTTCCAGCTATATTTAAAAATTCGCCTCTCGATCCTATCATTTTCGAAATGCATTATAATGTACTAATACGAACCATTGTGTATATCAGGCAAATACCACTAACAATTTCAATTTTCTCATATAATTTTACATGTGTGTCAGTTTTAATTTAATTCGTAATTGTATTTTTTATTTTTTTATTTATATTATTCAATGCCATCATTGTGTACCTACCTAATGTTTGCATGCCACTACGTATGGCTAAAGGTGTCTTATGCTCATGATTCATTTGTCATTCTTTTCCCACATTTTAAGCAAATAAAGATATTATTATTATTATTATATAATAAAACTGTTACAGGTTCAATTCTGTACATTGAAGTTATTTTGAAAAAAATGTTTGGTAGGCTGTCTATAATCGATACTGAAGCCATAACTACTACGTGGATTCAAATGACACTTGGCATGATTTGATTTCATACTACGGTACGGTATGGTAGGACATAGGATACTTTTTATCCCGAAATTCAGGACGGTTTTCTTGAGAGGGTGGATGAAAGACAATATGTGTAATTAGTTGTAATTCATTAACACGTAGTCCGATTGCAATCATTCTTTTATTGTTGGAAAGGAGGTACTTTGAAGATTGTCACGTAATCTTCATTCTTCTATATCTATATGTATAATAAATCTTTTGACGTGGAGTTTGTCTGTTTGGTTGCTTGTAAAATAATTGCAGAAACGTGTTATGATCGATTTTCTATGTTAGGATAGCGTGGGAGAACGCAAAGCGCGGTTATCTGCTGACCGTGAGAAACACGCGCTGTCACGCGAGTCCGAAACTTCGAAAGGAAAGTCACACCTAAGTATATACATAGAGTATTCGGATAGTAACTTTGGGCTGTCAAGAAAGTGTTGAGAAGCGAGCGTTAACTGACTTGACTTGCATGATGGTGCGTGGTACTCTCAGTACCACGCACCATCACGCAAGTCTAAAAACCAGTGAATGGTAGCACGCAGGGTAATGTGACCGACCCGTGGGAGGCATTATGGTGCTTTTCTAGGGTAAACAGAAAGATTTTTCATTGTTTGGTGATCTCAGAGTACCTAACCAAACGCCACCAATAAATTCACAAATATATTTCAGGGTGTTGTAAGGAATATACATATATTTATAAAAAGATTATATAACGGTTATAAAACATAAAGATCTCACACGACACACACTATCTCCAAAAAAATGACATCTAAGCTGAAATATTGAAAGATAGTCGGTGAAGTTGTTTGACATTTCTAGACCATTCATTTTCCGTTCGGTTATAATAGTGTTAACTCTTATGATACCCCGTGACTATAAACAAAGCTCAGAGCCAAACATTTATATGTTGCGAGGGTTTAACATAGTATTGGCTGGAAGAAATCTGTTGGGTATACCGATGACCTGTTGGTGACGGCCCTAGGGGCTCATAGTTTCTAGGCACTTAGCGGCACTGACCTGGTAACTATAGCAAGTCTCCCAATTATTCGGACGAATCGAGGTGTTAGGTCGCCACAGTTGTTTTATCGCAACCGCGATGTACTGCGAGGAGAACGAAGCGCATGGAGGTGGTGGACTGGATCCGGTAGGAAGACCTGGAGGTCCGCCTGGAGGCGGAATGGTTTCATTTGCGCTCACGTGTGTACCCTAACGGTGGCCGCGGCTAGGTGAGACGGGTTTTATGTCCTTCACCCGCAGCAGAACCTCCCGTCAAGGCTGTGTTTGGATATCGCCCAGTTAGTAGACGAAGCCTGCTTGCCACCCGCGGGCTGGCGCTGAGTGGACCATTGGAGGCATAACGTCGCAGTAACGACGATACACTCCTTACAGGCGCTGTGATTCACACCATGTGTTTTCGTCGGTTTAAGTCTGATATACGGCCTCAAAACTAACCTGGTGAGGTAAAATGCCACACGAAAAAAAAATGGGTGCTTTTCCCACTTATGTCGTTATTTCGCGTGTAAACAATTAAAACAAAATTGTTTTGTACGCTCCAAATTGTCTATACATTGTAAAAATCCTGCCCAGAGGATTCCTCCCTTTCAGGAAGAGGTGCTACGCCTATTATAAGCGACATATTATTGTTTTCCGACACAGACGCAAACGAAGTCGCGGGCACAGCTAGTTTTTAATAAATGTCTTAAGTTTAGAAGAAATAAAACTACGAAAGCATATGTACCTCTGTAATGTATATTATTCGGGTTGAGTAAAGGTTGATAACTGGAAACCGGCAGACAAAGATGCCTACACTAATATCAAGAAATCTAAATCTACAGGAATATCAAGAAATCCGCGAAACCTAGTAACGTTCAACAAAACCATTTATTTATGTCATCAGATCAGGCATACGGCTTTACGTAAAAGAACTTCAGTAATATGTAAGAAGAATAAATAAGACCACATCAGGCAAACAAACGCATTGTGTCAACTTCAACGTAAACTTAATACTTAACACAATACTTACTTACTTACTATAATAATTTTAACAGCGTTGTTAGTTCGGTTGCATTAAGTTGACGCTTTTGTGAGCAGTTGTTCGAAGAAGGACGCGTTCTATTACCGAATAGTTACATACTTATTTAGTTTCTTCTTATGAAGTCTATTAGCTTAGAAATATGGCACACAGTAATATACTTGTACTCTTTGATGTGAAAGATAAAGTTTGTAAATACTGAAAATATTAATAGAAATATGGGTGTGTAAAATACCTTTGTCTACTCCTTCTGGGATTTTGTAACAAGAATACATAAAAAGTAATTAAAACTACATATACATATGTCGGAGTGTGGAGCGGAGTATTTCCGTGAATATTTCGATTGTTATGCTAATCTCTTCACTATAAAGTGAAGGTAGGTAAGGTATTGCATATATCTGCATGAATCGAAGCCACTCAACCGTGGAACTCCACGATATACCACGGTAAACAGTAGGTACTACTAGCGCTTTAGCCTTCGATGATCGAAGGCTTTAGCAGAAGAGTTAGTCAGAGTTTTATAAGCGAGATAGCTCATATTGTTCATGATACTAATATATAAAAAACTGATAAATAAAACGTAGATATGCAAAAATAATATGTAATTTTTGTTTATTTATGGTTATTTAAATGAAACGCTAAGCACGCGCTACTAGCTATGCACATTCAGAATATTTATTTCACCCTTTTGGGGTTACAAATGCGAGAACGCGACTGGTTAAACTGAGACCAGTGTAGCGTACCTATTTTTACAAATATGTTTTGTAGACAATTGATACCTCTACTGAGTATTTGTTATAAATATTTAATTGATTTATTTAGGTTTATAAACAGTTGTGAATTGTGACAGCTATTCATGGACATTAGAAGAGACAAACCAATTGAGTATAACTGCAGTCAGTCATAGAACTAAACAACATATAAGGTGCCTTTAAATATTTTTTTTATCGTCCGATAGTAATACAAAAATAGGTATTTCTTTATGCTAACTATTGTACGCCCATGACAACAAGCAAGGGGTCTCTAAGGGTTTGTTTTTTTTTGCTTCCGATAGTTAAACAAAAATTGTTTTGTAGTTCATTGATGTAGCATGAAATTGACCACGTAGGTGTCAATTTGTGGTGGTTGTCAATTAAGCTCACTAAAGTGGGCTAAATTATACTATAATTGACCGAGGTCTATGAGAGTTGGTTCCTTTTCGCAATCCTGTAGCAAATTTATACATATATAGCTAAGGTCTCGGTTAGCGATGGGTCTAAAAAGGGTAACAAAACTAGACGGTTCATTTGCGTTCATCGACGAGTTGATCAACTAGTTAAATTCTTCGACTAGTTAAATTTTTCAACTAGTCTACGTGTTTACGTTTGTAGACGGAGTTTGCGTAGAAAGTTTGCATAAGTTGTTATGCAAACTTTCTACGTAAACTCCGTCTACAACGATGTCTACGCCGTTTAAGCTTGACGACCTTGACGTTTGTCTATTAGACTAGTGTTATTACGATTTTTGTTTTTAAATTCATTAAGTTATTTAAAAATAAATGTTGAGTAGATATTTAAATTAATAAAAAGCAAGTGCACCCAAATATTATTTCTTAAAAGTTAATTATACTATTTATTATTAGTACGTATTTACAATAAATCATACTTACCTATTTACAATAAATACACTACTTACACTCAACATTAAAAAAGAACTTATTTGCCACTAGAACCTCAATGAACCAAACAGATAAAATTAAAAGAAAGTTTAGTAACAAAATACCCTTGTACGAACATACCTTTGTCTCGCATCGCTCAGCCAGTCCATCTCCTTAGTCTTTGACACACTCAAATGGTAGTAACATTACGATATAATTATCTTCTTTTTACTATTCAATCTAAACTTCATCTTTTAAAATTAGTGCTCAAATTCGCTTACTCGAAGTTGTTATTTAAACGGTTGAATGAACAATGCGATGGTCTACGGTCGTCGCGTTGTAAGTCGACGTGAACGGTTTAACGTATCAAGTTACTAGTTGAGCCGTAGACACCGTCGATCGTCTACAAGTTGAATGATTAAACTAGTAGATTGATAGTTGATGAACCGTTGATTCGTTCATTAGACGTCGACGGTCAATTAACTAGTTCGTTCATTCAACGCTCATTGCTAGTCTCGGCCTATTTTACTTTGCAACTATTCACCGACCCTAACTCTTTCGTTACAATAATCAGTTCTTCTGCTTTTCTTTTGCCTGTATCTATTAGGATTTATAATACAAAAATAACATGCACACCAAGACCACATTCTACTTGGAAGAAAAAATATTAGACTTTGGGTCAATTAAAACTTCTAAGAACATTTTTAACAATACAAAGATAACATCACAAAATGTGGAACAATAAAATAATCAAAGGAAAAATTTCTCCTTGTGTCTCGACCGTATAAGAATTTTAATAAGGCTGTTCATGCTCTTCAAAACAATATAATATTTTGTACCAAAGGATATAAAATGGAAATGTATTCGATGTCAGTACGTAAGCTTTTCTTTAAACATTTTATATTTATTCGTTACAATTTGGTTAGAAGTGGGGTACAAGATGGTCTTGACATAATTGGAATTTTGAAAGAAGAGGCGTTGGAGATTTCGGAACAGCCCTAAAATTCAGTTTTTTAGGGCTACTTCGTAACATCAAAGACGAGTATATTGTAGTAACTCAGATGGTAGGCAGTATCAGGAAAGATGGATCTAATTTTTAAGAAAGAGGAATAAAAGATTACGCAGTCGTAACTTTGGTTTTACTGCTAAACCTTTAAAGAATTACATTCAATTATAACAATTTCACAATATATCTTGCGGTTCCGTGTCTCAACACGGGCGTCTGTCTTCCAAGGTTGCCCAGACGAATGTCATCTTTTTCATGGTTCTATTCTCTGAACTATTTCAAATACGAATTATTAGAAACCTGAGGACGAAGTCGCCAGTCAGACTTAACGCGCCAAAGAGGTTTATCATCAGTCCACAGAGGTTGCAAGTCGGCGCGTGTAGTCCGATACCACAATATGTATTTCTTTCTGCAGATTTCTGTACGTCTCCTTTTTTTTAGGGAATATTCAGATATTTGTTTTAACAACAGGAGAAGAAGGAGACCAACTACTGAAAATTATAATGTTATTAATAAGTTTACAAGAGCCCTGGCCACCCCAATCATCAGTCAACACTATGCTAGATGTGCTGGTTAACGTGTGGAGGGGAAATGCTGCCATTCAGGTAAAAAACAGCCTATCCCTACCTCCGGTTTTATTTACTAATAATTGAATTGAGATTTGTCTTTCATCTGACTCTTGAACGTCTCAGGACTATATTTGTCTAGAAAAATAGATGCTGGCGGTTCATTCTAGACTTGCGACTCGAACCAAAACGGGGCTGTCAATGCCTTTTATTCTACTTTTGGTGTTAAAGATCCACTTTTTATGGACGGTTGTATGCACATTGGACAATACTTAGGTAAAATTTTCTGCGAAATCATGGAATCAGTTAGTTTGAAATGGAACTGTGTTAAATGATATTCTTAACTACAAATAAGTGGTCTATTATTGGGATATCTTAAACTACTATTAGAAAATCTCTACTAATTAAGTCAATTGTAAAAGTAAGAAAAGTAATCGATCCACATTTTTCGCCGAATCACTTAAATTTGTAAACGCGTCCTTAAGATTATATCTTTTGTGAAAAGAAAAACGATGACACAATTATGCGAAGCATGTCTCCAGCGTCGACACGAATGTTTCGGGACAAAAGATAATTAAATTTGAATAAATTCCCGTTAATACGAGAGGCAAACCTTCTCCAGTACCTAACCCTAACGTCAAAAGGCTTCAAAAAATATGTTGCAACACTTGCAACTAAAAGATACTTGAGAAGGTCATCTTAAATATGAAAAGACCACGTAATAATAAAAATGTGTGCCAAAATTAAATAACTGATAATTGTTTTCGTCGCTTAAGTACGGGGGTCATACTGAAAGTTTTTAGAAAATAAAAAACGGAATGATATCGAAGCCTGTTAATATACTTATTGCTTTTCGAAGTAGTTTCCGCTCCTTTCTCAGCACCGTCACATGCGATGGAAACATTGCAGCCTACTCATCTTTAGGCATCTTTTCCACGCCTTTTTCAAATGCAGTCACGGCATCTTCAGGGTTCATAAAACAAATTCATCTAAGTTTATCTTTTATTTCTGGAAATAAATAAAAGTAACAAGGTGCCAGGTAGGAACTGTATGGAAGATGACTCACTAGCTCCACACCTTCGATAGCTAAGTATTCTATAGTCTGTCTGGCGGAGTGAGCTGAAGCGTTGTCGTGGTGTAGGAGGATCCTGCTTCTAGGGTGCTGCTGTCTAACATTTTCCAAGACAACTGGTAGACAATGACTGACATACCAATCTGCAGTAATAATCCTTTTATCTTCTAGAATAATTCTGGTGAAATGACCCGTCCGCCCAAGAATGAGGTAATCATCTTTTTCCCTTGACTTCTGCCCTTCTTTTCTTTTGTCGGCAAATCTTCGAATGGAAACATTCAATGCACAGATTGTCTTTTCGTTTCGGGTTCGTAACAATATATCCAGCTTTCATCACCTGTGACGATTTCATATACAGCATTCGAGTCACCTCCGTTATACTTTTCAAGCATTGAGCGGCAAGTTTTCTGACGTCTAAATGTTCATGTAAGACTTTTTGAACTTGACTCATACCAATGCCTAAAGCTGCCCGAATCTGTTGATATGTCACCCTTCTATCAACTTCTATTATTAGCTGTACAGCACTCACGTTATCTTCAGTAGTCGCTGTAGAAGAACTCTTTCTCTAGAATCATCAGTCAGTTTGCTTCGACCACGTTTAAACTTATTAAATCAGTTGTAAATAGTGGCACGAGATGGGGCTTCATAATGAAATACTAATTGAAGTCTATCGTATCATTATTCTTGAGTAAGACCGCAATGAAAGTCGTTATAAATCATTGAGCGAAACATACAGATTCCCAAAGAGATACAAAGAGATCTTCAGGATACCTCTGGAACACAGCCGCATATCTCCTCAAAGCTCCTATAACCTCCTCATCGCTCGAAAACTTGCGCCCGCGTCCCTTCGGTTGTATTTTATTCACGTACAATCTCAATGTTCCCATCGGTAGTCCCTTCTGCCTGCCTGCCGGACAGCGGCGATAAAATTGCAGCGATTAAATAAAATATGCCACCGTTCTATGATCCTTAGAGATAAACAAGTTTCAATTAGGACACTACTTATACCACGCTACGCCTAAAGTTATATAAAATACAAAAAGACGCCCACCATTTTCATTTAGAAAATTTCAGTTTTTTTTGTTTATATATCTAGTTTGCGTACGAAAAAACTTAAGTAGAAAGTATGCAATTACAAACATACAATTTCTTAAAATCATGATTGTAATAATTATAGTAAAACTAAAAAACGCGCTAAAGGCGAACCGAATTAAAAAGTAAAAAGAATTCCACTCCACCTCCTGGCTTTATCATGAGACCATGGTAACCAGACTTGGTAACGACAAAGCGCAATCTGTTGGACTCATCAAAACGAATCATATGAGCCCTAACTTCGAGGTGTTTACTAGTAGCTAGTAGCCACTTATGCGTAACATGATTAGTCGGAAACTTACCGATAGGATAGAAGGGCTACGAACATAAGAAAAATCACAAAAGTAGATGATGTTATAGAAAGGGTTAAGAAGTTAAAGTGGAAATGGATTGGACATATGATGAGGACATAGATAGAAAAGTCGACCAAAAATATCACGGAGTGGTACCCATGGCAAAAGATCAAGAGGAAGGCCAGTAAAACGATGGGAGGATGACCTGCCTAAGGGGTGGAGGAGCTTTGTTTTTGAAAGATACCAATGGAGGGAGCTTGAGGAGGCCTATGTCGGAAGACAACCTGACGATCTAGATAGTTAAAATTAATTAAAATTTAAAGTTACATGCTAAAAATATGGTCACAGTAAATAAAGGCTATTTTTATTTTATTTATTTAGTAGCCTCCTGTATCCACAATCAGATCAGCTCCAAGATGCCAAAATATAGATTATATTATCATCCGAACTACATATTATATACATACAAAGTTTAATTTAGGTACGACAATTAGAATTAGGTTCAAATATATTTTTAACGCTTGTTAACATTGTTAATTATAATACAAGTGAAGATAATAAAAGGGGTTAAAATAGAATCCGTTCTAAGTTTCTTAATAGTTCGTAATTTTTGATGGAGAAATGTGTTTTGAGAATACAGGCTTAATCTCTGATCAGTCCACCTTTAATCTTAACGCGGAGACATTGTGGCGATTTCCACATATAGCAAAAAAATACTCCAACATCATCTAGCGAAGACGAGCTGAACTACGAAGTAACTACTAATCCTGCATCGCGGTATGAGAGTTCTCGCGGCGATTAGAATATATACAACTTCCCAACTTCAACCGTTGGGCCGCAGTCCGCCAGGCATAATCCCCTCGCCTGGTCGGAGGATCCTCCCTTTGTGTTGGAGGGACATAGCACCCGTTCCTCCACAGATATAAATAAAGATATAGGTAACAAAATCAACGTTTGGTCTGTCAAGTTCAGGTTTCCACATTATGTGGGAGAGCCATGCTTCGGCACGTATGGGCTGGCTCAACCGGAGTGATACCACGGCCTCACAGAAAACCGGCAGTGAAGCTATGCTTTACTGGCGATAACCCTTCCCTCTCCCCCTGTAACCCTACTCCCAGCTTAAGCCGGCAACGTACTTGTGACTCTTGAGTTGCAAATACCCATGGGTGGCGGTAGTAATTTACCATCAGGTGACCGTCTGCTCGTTTGCCCTTTACACCATAAAAAAAAAACTGTAATTCGGTCCCACTCACGCAATAGGGGGCAAGCCTATTGGCGTCCACCAGGCATATAATGTATGTCTGTGTGTTCTAGTAGGTTCAAATGTACGTTGCCCATCGGAGGGGAAATAGGGTTACCTATTTCCCCTCCGATGGGTATCTGGTGACTACTCATTGTTAGAAAAGAACACACACATGACGGTTTCTGTACTGTTTTATATAGCAAAGGGTACTGATGTAGAATTCGATGATGATGTAGGTACCGTAGAATTGTCTAAATTGTTATTAAAACACTATTACAAAGTTGCACATAAACTGCGCTTAGTAAAGTGACGTTGCCCATCAGCGCTGACAAAAATATCCAGTTTTTTTTAAACTTGATGTCCAAAGACATTTTGACTTGTTGGTTTACCAATATTGGTTGCCATGGTATCTAAACCTTGTTTATTTATTTAAACAAAAGACAACTATCGTCCAAGCGAATATCTTCAATTTACGGATGAAATAAAACAATTATCTGCTAATCTCACAAATACCTCTCCCATTCGAACTCACAACACTCCACGCAGTGGCATAAATCGAACAAGTGATCGCCTCGCCATTACGCCGCGCCGAATGTTGTGGATTCAAATCTCACACGGGACAAAAATTTGTTTGATTAACAAATAGTTGTCCCGAGTCTGGTTGTTCTTTGTTTCAAATATTTGTGAAGCTCCTCGCGATACAGGAATATTCCTAATGCGGTAGTTGTCATTAAAACACATCTTATTACTGAATACATCGATCTTCGAGAAATTATTAGTTAAGGATTTAATGGGGTGAAATAAAATCGCAGGAGTATAAGGATATTCTCGTTTAATTCCTAGAACTCATGAGGTAAACAATTCTAAACTATATCATACCAATTTCAAACAAACTGTTCGTATTTGGACACTAATTACAAAGTGAATATTATTAAACAAAATTTTGTACCACACAAACCATATTGTTTTGGAAAAAAAGGTTTTGAAACACTCCATTCGGTAATACTTGCAATATACTATAAATGTCGGGACAAATTTGTTTAAGTTAATTAATCAATACTAAAATTAAAGCTACGTATTCTAAAATACATAAATACGCGATTAAATTATTTTTTTATATAAAAAAAAAAGTTGTGAAAAAAAACCAAGAAGAAGAGAAAATAAAAACAGAAAACATAAAATTAGATAACAAACAAGTTATTTAACAAAATAATAATTGTATTGCCAATTGTTGTTATACTGAGCCAATTAATGTAATATTACTACTATTACTAGTAAACAGGTGTTTAGACCAAAACATTTTTATATTTCTTAAATAAATGTGACTAATATTTTATGGCACCGCCTATTTCATTAAATAAAAAAAAATATTGACAAAAACAGATTAAGTCATCACCTTAAAGGAATTATAGAACATTGAAGTCTGTAAGTCTGATTCTCATTGAGATTTGAAGTATACTGCTCTACAATAAAACTCAATGAAAATAGAAAACTAAAATTGATTTCAAAACCATGTGATATAAATTACCTGCAACAATGAGGACGAAAAGATGTAATACAGGTACCAGCTAAAAATAAATATTTGTTGCTAATTAAAATAAGAATATTAAAAAGGTAGTTTCAATAATATAAACAAAAGCTTTAAACATTCAGACTATTGCTACTATTCTACACTTTAGTAATTCCTCTCAGATTATAACTTGTTATGACATTGTGGGCGAAAGAGAGTTCTCTTTCAAAAATTAAATATCCATTTATATTTTTCGAGGCCGCAATTATGTGTTTTATTACCATGGGTTCAAACTATTAAAGACAAAGTAGACTATAAATTAAAAATAAAGTTATGTATAGACAAAATGATGTAATAGGAACAACTGAAAGAGCTTACGCTACAAATACTGATACATGCTAGGAAATAGGGTTACAAAATTAAACTGTTTTGGTCACAAAATGGCTGCCATCAACCACTTTCTAAAACTAAATGGCTCAAACGCTTGCCAGGAATCAAATACAGGAATGCAAAGGTAAGTTTTAGAAGGACAAAAATATATAATACTGTAATAATGTGTTAACGATTAAAATTATTACTTAATAATGAAATTTATGGCATTTTATGGCTACCTCATGAATCAGAAACATTAGCACTCCATTTTTTGTACACTAATGTCCTATGTTTTATACATTAATAATTTTATACCAATATTTCTGTAACAATTACATTTTTTTATTAACATAATGTTTTAATATATATTCTAATCTTATTTACAAGTTGTTTTTTGTTATAGAATTGACCATTTCTTTTTATTAAATAGGATTTTTACTAAATATATTTTTTTCGTTTGTAAAACTAGTGATTTTTGATAACTTCTGACAGCGTTACTTTTGGCGCTTTGAGAGGTGGTTTACTTTTTAATATGAGTATTTTTTTTTCTATCAGAACTTATCACAAAATACGATATTGTCATGACTTTTACCCTCCAGGCACAAAGTGGTGTTCTTAACCCAAATTTTATTGCCTTATTTTTTTATAATTTCACGAAGTTCTATATTTAATAATACTATTCGTAAAAATGTCTTTTCATGGGGAAGTAATAAATATAAATATTTTATATAAACTAACAACTAAGATTGGTCAGGATTTAGGAAATACACACTTTTTTAATATAAAATTGCTTGTGTTGCAAACGATTTTTAAATTCGAATAAAAACTTGTGTATTTTTCGGAAATGCCCGACTAGTTTCGGACCCGACGGGGGCCCTTTATCGAGAGGTGAGGCGTCCTACATTCATTTTTCTACGTTTCCACCGCCTCGAATTCACTCAGCCCATTTTCGTAATATTAAAATACAATGTTACAAAAGTTGGCTGAATTACAAAAATCGTTTGTAACATAAGACTTTCATGCATGCAGTTGCATCTACAGGTTTTATATTCACGTATTTGTTCATACATTTGTAGGAAAATACTCTACGCGTACATCATAAATCGCTCCATAAAATTCAACAATTAATAACTACATTTTGTGTTTGGCACAAAAATGTTTGCCACATATGTTTCAATCCGGCTTGTGACTAAGGCACAATATTTCAAGGGACACTATAGCACTAACTAACAGTAGAACCAATTCGTTTTAGGTGTTCTACCGTTAATGCACATCACTGTTTTAAAAGCCATATTTTTAACCCTTATCTCCATGACACTTTAGGCATTTTGAATAAGCCCAAACCATAGATAAGGTTACATTTTTCACAAATGACAATTCAAAATTATAAGTTTGTTTCACTTTTAAGTCTGTCACTTTTAAATTTTTATAAAATATCGATTCAGTTGGTTCCGCTGGTGGAAGGTCCAAGATTCGCTTCCTGATGTTTGTACTTGTGTGACGTCATTTGTGACAGTCCAAGAACAGCGAAACCACACTGTAAACAGTGATAGTGGGTTTGTTTCTTGCTGTGGATGCATTGAGGCTCGTAGCCACAACCTGTAATATTAAATTTAATATATGTGTTAGTGCTGTTTATATAACAAAATTAGGTTATTATGATTATAATCCAAGCCATGCTATTATGCTGCTTATGATTGTCTAAATAACATGGTTCTTTTGGAACTGCACTCGGAATAATTCCTGTCTCGGGGGCCTTTACAAATATTCAAACAACAGATACAAAAAAAACACCCAGACTCGGGACAACTATTTATGGAACACACAATATTTTGTCCCGTGTGGGAATTGAACCCCCAACGTAACATAGCGAGACGACCACTTTAAACATTGCACCTGTGCAGAGCTTGAACTGAGCTTATTTGCCTAGAACCTTATAAAGTATCGTCTTACCTTTACTAGGCGGGAACTTGTCGAAGCCGGCGGCTTGAATGGAGTCAAGCTTTTGATGCTGACGACGATGTGCAACGACCTTGTTGGTGTCCGTGCACACGAAGTCGCACTTGAGGCAGTGGAAATGAGAAGCTTTGTTCTGACCTGTTCCTGGAGAGACCAGTACGCAAATTAGCAAGGAGATATAGATAAGAAAAATATTGGATTTGTACAAATAACGTGAATACGAGAGGAAATCAAACTTGCTGATCGCTAGTGGATCTGTTATTATGCGGAGATACATAACATTTATTGTATTGGAATTCGCTTCTCGTCGTATTAAGTCATCTTGATTATTTTAATGTCTATTGACAAATGCCAATTAAAAAGATGGAATTAAAAGAAGATTTTTTTTTATGTAGTAGATGTCCTTTGGGACTATCAAGTTATTATTTTGATACCGAAAATTAGCTTTAAGAAATACATTCAAATTTGTAATGATATATAAGTACATAACAATACAAATTTGAATGTATAATAAGTGTACGAATATAACCAGCAACTTTCAGTAAAATGTCAGAATAGCAAGCAAATCGAACACCATCTGTTTAATGCTTCTAATTGATAATGAAATCACTTTGAATGAAAAAGGCTACAGTTAGAACAATGCGAAGTTTACATTGCAACAGTTTAAGTGGGAGAGCCATGCTTCGGCACGTATGGGCCGGCTCGACTCCGCTCGTTACCACGGCCTCACAGAAACAATGCTTGCATTGCATTTCGCCGCGTGAGTGAGGTTACCGGAGGCCCTAACCCTTCCCTCTCCCCTATTTCTGTCCTTCCCCTCTCCCCTCTATTCCCACTCTTCCCCCCCTCCCCCTCTTCTCCTACTCCCACCTTGAAGGGCGGCAACGCACTTGTGACTCTCGAGTTGCAGGTGCCCATGGGCGGCGTTAGTCATTTACCATCAGGTGACCCGTCTGCTCGTTTGCCCCCTATACCATAAAAAAAAACAGGCGGACAATACACCAAAGATACAAGAATAAAAAGGCCCGTAACGAATGCTTACCAAAAGTAGAAGCATGTGGGCAGTCGGGCCGTTTACAGTAGACGTTAGCACGGTACTGCTGAAAGTCGCCTCCCATGAGCGTGTCTAATCTGAAAGAAAATAATTGAAATAAAAATGTGACTCTAACAATTCATTAGATTCGTATGCTGTGTCAGAAAGAGCATGTTCGTGTTGTTCATGTATCGTGCGGTGTTCAGCAGGGACGTATCTTTGGGCCGGTTCAATAAAATTTGCCATAGTGCCTTTCATGCAGGTAAATTACCGCATGCTGCTAGGCGATTAGCTTTATTTATAAATGCTTCCAATATCAAGAGTGTAAGTCGCGTATAAAAAACCCAAACCCAATCTTTAGCACCAGTGTAAAAAGTGCTACTATAGACTTAGTTGGCCGTTGGAGCAAATGGGTCTTAGAGTGGAGACCGCGTATCTGTAAATGTAAGGTAGGACGCCCTCCAACCAGATGCACCGACGACCTGACGAAGGTAGCTAGGAGGGACTGGATGCGGAAGGGTGCTATGGCGCACAATCGGAGAGGCCTATGTCCAGCAGTGGACTAGAATAGGCTGATTGATTGACTGACGTAGTTTGTTTTAGTAGTTTGGTTAAAATTTTGCAGGAATTTGCACTACCTTCCCGAGTTTTGTGTTGCCTAGTATGTAAACTATGTACTTAAAAGGATTTATCTGTAACACAAAAAATCAAATCAGATTTCCTCATTGTTATCTTATTTTAAACTCACTCAATCACCCAATCTTAAGTATATTCTTGGACATTCCATAATTAAACTTTTTTAAGGCAAGGTTATTGCAATTTGAAATTAACTTAATCTGGACATGAATTAATGCTACATATTTCATTTACGGTGTTAAAAACTTTTGCTGTTAACAATTATTTTTATATTTACCTTTCATGTCTGGCCGTATGTTGAACGAACCTCGTCTTATCACAGAATGAGTAGCCGCAGTCTTTCCTTGTACAATGGAAGTGGGTTTGATGTTCCCTGAAACATTACAAATGGTACGTTAGAACTGATCTGAAAATCGTGAAAATAGACGGAAAAAAAAACATTTTCTTTCTGTAATCTTTTCGGAGATTATACTTTAGAACTAGTGGTTAAAATACTATCGCATCAAGTAAAAGGCTTTTTTGTTTTCCAAAAAATATGATCAGTAATGACATCCAATGGTGCAATGTTGAAAGTCGTCCGTAACTTGACAAATTAACCTTTATTTTTTCCTGGATTTCTATTCTTTAAACCATAATAGATATTCAGGAATTGCTCACATGTTAAGTCTATTGTCATAATATCTTTTGTTAGGTACGTCTATCACTGGTCTGTTGGTCTAGTGGTAAGTGATCCTGACTGCTCAGCCAGAGGCCGTGGGTTCGAATCCCGCCCAGGACAAATAATTTTGGACGAGCATGACCATTTGTTCTGTGTAATTTATCTATAATATGTGTGTATTTAGAAATATATAAGTATGTTTATGAACAGTCACAGATCAGAATGGTCAAGTGTGAGATGTGTCAAGTCATTATTTATTATTATTATTATCATAATTGTTTTTACTATATATAGCCAAATTTACTTTATATTATATATAGCCAATCAAAACTTAGTAAATGTAGTAAGAACGTAAATGAGTATATCAAGACAGTACACTTTTGTGCACAAACGCATGTTTCTAAAACTAAACGTAATTAAACAGAAATAATTTTCGTTAAGAAATTAATTAATTATCAAAGAGTACATATGTACATTTATTTCTTCTTGAAAACTATTGTGTTAAATAAAGTCACTATTGGTGAACCTACCTGTATCCACAATGCTGATAAGCGCAGTCTTCGTTGAATCTGAACCGAAGGTACCCTTCAGGGATGGGCTCGTCTTTCATAACACGCATGTGGGGCCCTCTGGTGGTATGCGTGCGCCTGCTGACAATACAAATACAGCTATAGGTGAAGAATTGAAGATAAACCCAGTGAGCAAAGAATGAGCAGATGATAAGAAAAACTAAAAAGATCATATAGAACTACATTTTACTTTAGATCTTTATGAATGTAAAGTCATTCTTATACGGGTATGGTAAAGGTATGTTTTGGAATCTATTTAAAAGACATAAATAGGTAATAGGTATTACAGTAAGCTCACGACCACCTCAGTGCGTTAAGTGAAAAGTATCATATATTTATAGTGGGTAATATCATTCATCAGTCACACAGGAAAGTAAATTTTAATGCATTCCAAGTACAAATAATCTAACCTTTAAGGAAACAGTGGGTGGAATTATGGCGTAGCCTTAGACTTAGATGAGATACAAATAAAGACGTGGGTATTACTGCATTTACTACTAATTTATTACTACTCACGTTTTTGCTATCATCTCAGCCTCTTTGTCTAGGCCAGGTGGTAAACCATGACCTTGTAGTAAGCTCTGCTCTAACAGTAGTTCCGGTGGGTACAACATTGCTGGATATAGCGGAAATGGTGATCCACTGTAAAGAAGAAAGCGATGAGTAAACATCTTGGTATATTGATACAAATTTTAAAGTTTTTTTCGATGATAAAGTAGAAGAACTGAACTGAAGTAAGATTCAAGAATGAAAACTCCAAACTTACCCCTGAGAAAATAAGGCCAATCCTGGCAGACCAGCTAACGACGCAGTGTATTGCTGTTGCATTTTTAACTGCTCTTGGAGACTGCCTTTTCTGCCGCCAGCCAAGTATTGTTGTAGGAGAAGGCTTTGTACTGCTTGAACCTAGAATAAAGAAGCAGAACAAAATGAGTTTTGGTGTTAAATGACACAAAAAAGGTTTAATTTATCTGCATTTTCTAAAGCAACTTTAGAAAGTTATGTCTTTAACTTGCTCCTCCATGATGATAATGTCTATGACATTAGGGGTTTCTTCAGTAAATCTATAATTTTAAACAGGAAAAGTATGTCTAGTCAGGTATACCTGGTCAGCAGGGTTTGGTGGTCTCTGGCACGGAGAAGGAGCTTGACTAGTTGATGACGAAGAAGCAGTTGATGGCAGTATCGATATCTCTGGATATTCCCTTTCCAATGTCTCCTGTGCACAAAAACGAGATCTTAGTTTATAGAATCATGATAATATGATTATTAAGGTAGTCAAAATGATGCAAGGAAAATGTCTCACCTTAGTAGCAGCTAATCCAACAGGTCCTGGTTCCATAGTATTGCTGTGTTTCTTCACCATATGGCTGAACAACAACTTTAAGTCAACATATGCTTGACTGCAATGCGGACAATGATAATGAAGGTTCATCCCAGTAGCGTTCTTATTCAAAGGACACGTCTGATCATGACACGACGGAGGGATCGTAGGGCCGGACATCTTAGGCGGTTCAAAGATCTTCTTTTGGTCAAAATCAATGCGAGGCTTCATATCTTTTGATGGTGATGCATCGTAGATACTTCTTGGTGATGGCGATGATGTGTTACTTCGAAGGTGTGACGATGGATAAAAGGTTCCCGTCGCTTTTACTACTGAAATCAAAATGATTTCAAGATTAGTTAGGAAAAAAAGTTATTCACAACAACACACAAACGGTAATGCCATTTTATATCTAGATCTAAGACTAGTTATCTGTAATTCTATAGTTATCAATATTGAGTAAAATTACAAAGAATAACACTCACCGGAAACGTTATCTTGTTCTCTTTCAAATTCACTTTTAATAGAGAAGTTTGTAGGTGTAAATGATTCACTAGGCTCTTTCATTGAACTGACACTATCAACTGAAGCTCTTTCTTTCAAAGAATAATCTTTGGCTTCCTCAAATTGCTTCTCTTGCTCTTCACTCTTAATCACTGGCGTTCCTCTTCCATGTTTATGAGTAGCCAATGCTGAATACTGAGTCAGAATTGCCGGGCAGTTGTTTCCTTGGGCACAATGGAAATGAGATCTTAACTGATTCTTGAAACAACTCTTTCCTCCGCATTGGTCGAAAGAAGTGAAATAGTCGAAACCCTCAAGTAATGGACTGATGCCATGTGCCTCTCTCATATGAGTTTCCATGATCATGTGAGTTTCCCCAGCAAAACTACAGTTCAAACAGTGTAGGTGGAGTCTAGTCATGCGTAACTGACAATTAGAATATGACGATGAGCAAATGTCAAGACTTGTAAATACTTCAAAATGCTGGAATTTGATGCGCTGTAATAAAAGCAGTTGTAGCATAAGAAATGATAACGTAAATCAAAAGTTATAAATACTTATTATATTATTTTGTATTTTTGCTCTACTTACGGGGAATTCCTCGATAGTCGGTATAACGGGTGACGGAATCGCTGGCGGTAATTGGTTACTCTTGGGTAATTTGAAGGATGTGAATATTGCTTGTGGCGTAATATTCATATTATCAGTCCAAACTTCAACAACCCTATTCTTCGGTGGTCTTCCTCGTTTCCTGCTAAACATCTCATCTAAAGAACTAGATGGATTAACGTGTTGTGGAACTACACCAGGATTTGGCCCAAGATTTAGTTGAGCTTGGAGGTTAGGAGTCAATTGTGATGAGAGTGTTGGTGCCATTTGGGCCAATTGAGCTAAGTTTGGTGGAAGATTTGGCAGCGTTGGCACTTGGCCAAGTTGAGCTGCCATGTTGGGATGTAGTTGCGCTGAGAGCTGAGGAGTGAAGTTTGGTGCGAATCTGGATGCTAAATTTGGGGACATAGGACTGAGGATAGCGTGTTGGCGATGGTGTTCTAGACGTCGGAAAGGATGTTCTTCTGACGAGAGGATAACGGCACCGCAATTTTCCTGTAAAAAGGTCATTGTTAAAGTGACAGAATTATTTTATAATTTAGAAAATTAGACAAAGCCTGAAGGTCTAAAGGCTTACCCAAGTACAATGATAGTGTGTGATGTCCCTGATGTGTTGACAAGCAGAGTTCATGCAAGGGTTGTTTCGTGTATACGTTACGAAGTAGGCTTCGGTGACCTGGTTTTGCTGCTCATGTTCCACTACATGCTTCACCATCGTTGTATGGCAGCTAAGAAACCATAAAGTTTACATATTTTATAAAGTCTGTATTAAATTTAACTTGTTCTTCTCTTTTAAGAACTTATTTTATTTTTTTACCTATGGGCCATCTTGCAACCATCTGCTAAACAATGGTAGTGCTTGTTTAAGGCACTGCATTTGCTGCATTTATCATCGGCTTCTTTTCCACCAGTAAAGGTTTCTATATACTTTCTTGACGCTTCTTCTACTATAGCAGGATTCTGTTAAGTAAAAAGTACCGCTTATTTTATTTATTTTCTTTAAAAATTAGTATCTATATAGCTTAAACAAATGCACCTTGCCAAATGATCACCATTATCAATCGAATATAAAAAAATATTTTGAACTTGACGATACAATGAATTGTATTTTTACAAGGAAATATCCTTGTAATTTACAGCTCTATTAGCTCTAATATACATAAGTGGCATAAAATCCTTCAATTATATTCTCGTCGCGTCATCCTTGGGTAATTCATATTATAATCAGTTCATGTGTGACTAAGTGAAAAATTGATTGTGTTACTCACAAATGGATACGGGTAGTCCGAATCCAACATTGAATTGGACATGTCATCGTCTCCCTGAAGATTTCCTCCTGGCGAATACATGCTTAGATCTGCTCCTTGCTGCATAAAGGCATTCTGAATTACTGAAGTTGGAAGCCTGTGGATATAGAACTTTATTTGTTACACTATTGATTCATAAAACGGTTACCATCGAATTGAAATTGAGAACAGTATAGTAACTTTTTACTATCTCTAATACAGAATTCAACTTGCTACACCTTGCATATTATAAACTATCAGCCAAAATCGAACCGTGTCAAAATATAGTCAAAGATAAATATAAAATATATATTATTGACATCTACTTATCATAGGTAATATGATTTATATGGACGATGCATTGACATATTGAGCAATGCTGTTGACGCATCACGTAATGCAACAATCATAAAATGCATTTACTAGGCAAGTCATGTTTACGTTTGTATATAGGTACTTATTAAGTATATGATACAGTTAAACAGCTAAATTTAGAATCAGAAGAGCTACACAATAATGTATTTGTCTAATTATACCTATAGATCCAGTATAAAAAAGCCTTACCCAAAGCTCATTTCTTGTTCTTTCCTCTCATGCTTCCTTTTATGAGTAAAGATCTGGCTGCTAGAATGCAGTACGTAGTTGCAGTGGGGTCGGATGCAATGGATGTGGTTGCAGGTCTTGCTGAATCGGCAGTCGCGATATGGGCAGGCCTCATTTTTCATGTATTTTTTAAATCCGTCTTTAGATAAAGCCTCATCTTTGATATGATAAGTTTTGTGTTTTTCTGTAGAAAAAATATCTAATTTTATCCCTAATACTCTTTTAATGAGAACGAACTACGAATTTATTAAAGATATTGTTAAAGTAAATTCAAATAAATCACATTATTTTGAATTCACTGGCTTATCATATAAATTATACTGCTATGACATGAATAATTTCATAGACACATGTGCACATGTGTCTATGAAATGAAATTATGTATTTATGTGATTTACACAGTGATACTTATGAATCAAAATTTACATTTAATGCCTGGGCCGCAATACTGAATGCTAATATTTATTTTAACCTCCGACAAAGGAGGCAGGCATTAAAAACTTACTGCATTTACACTTGTGACACGACACACTCACTATTACAGTTGACTAGACGAAAATAAGTTTTTCTATTTTCTACTTACCCATATCAGCCTTATTCTTGAACGTATATGTACATCCGGGTCGCCTGCAGTGGAAGTGCGTGGTTCTCTGCCCAGCAAAAACACAATGGGGAGCGGCGCAACTCTCCGTGGCTCTGAACCTCTGAAAGCCCTCTTGCAAGATTGCGGAGTCCTTCCGGTGGTAATTTGCATGCATCTGCACGTCTGATGTTGATATATATACCTAACGAGAAAGACAATCAAAATAGTTAGGTGCGACTGAAGGTACGAACCGAAGTTAAACATTTCAAACTTCTAATGCAATAACTGCTACTTTCTAAAAGAAGATAAAAAAATCTCTTGTAAACGAAAACAAAGTTTTTTTTAGCAAGTCCCAAGAACAAAACCAAAAGACCAAAGGAGTGATATAAAAATAAATATTTACCTTATCACAGCCATCTTGTATGCAGTGGTAGTGCGTCTGGCTGCGGTTGTGAGGACAGTCGGAGAATCGTTCAGAACAGTCGTCGAGTGGTGAGTAACGCATGAAGCCATGTGCAAGAGATTCGTCACGTTTCTTATGCCACTGTAGAGTAAGATAAGGTTGTTTATGTAAAAATGTTATTTATTATATGGTAAACAAAAGTCCGCCACTTCAAAAAAGGTGCTAAAAGTGTAAATCCTGAGTCGAGTACAAGGAAACACATACATCACTTGAGGAACGGACGAGACTAAAAGATGCTGCCTGCGGTCGATTAATATGATATGTTTAGTAAGAAGGCAGAATCACAATTTGGTGAATCACAGGGATAATAAAGTAAAAATACCGATAAAAAAGCATTTTAATATAAACTGTAAATGTTTTCATTGTGACTTTTAATCTAAAATAATCGTTTAAGTATTCATTCATTCATGTAAGACTCTAAGGGGAGTTTTTCTGAGTTTGCTTGCTTTTTAACTCGCTTATACCTTCATCATAATGTACATTGCACTAACCTTGAAGTGTCTGATCATCTCTTCTTTCTTGCAAAAAACCCTAGCGGTGCAGTCCATGCAGTGGAAATGCTCCCGGTAGCCAAGGTCTTTGCAGTATGAGGAACCGCATTCCAAAGTCGAGCTGTACCTGTTCCAGAGAAGAATATGTAAGTACCTACATATTTAAAACGAGTGGTTACTAATCATCGTCTGACATTTGCGCAATACGGTTGAACGCACCATAGTAATTAAAATCATTACACAAATTAATATACAACTGTAATGTAGCAAAAAAATTAAATATCCCGTCATCATGACTTCTGATAGCGTTTCTAATAATTCAAAAACGATCAGTCGAAACAGAGTTCACGCTTGGATCTTCACAAAAAGTGACAGCTAAATTACTTGAAGTATAATTTCAGAAGCCATAATACCTTTTAACATATCTAGAGTAGTCGACCGTCGTCTGCAAAGAGTTCTTGCGTGCTTGGTCCAAGTGATTCAATGCCGACATCAAACCTGAACAAAAAAACGAACACGTTGATATAAACAAAAAACTATATTATGCTAATACATATCGAAACAATAATAACTAACGATACATTCATCCATTCCTTTTCCGTCAAACTTATTCTTTTGTTTGGAACAGCCAAATCACCTCCATGCATCATATTCAACCAAACAATGTACTGTTTTCATCATATTTTAAAACCAGCGAGTCTTTTCATTGTGTTTCGTTCGCGTTTGCGTTACCAGTCTGATAGTTGGAGGTTTTTAGTACAAAAACAACTTAAACGTCTATCGGGTTGTGTAAGCGGCCCCTCCCCGTATCAAGTTTTGGAGTATCAAATAAATTATTATGGTAATTAATCAATGTTTTCTCCTAGTCACTGCGGAGCGGCCCATTGTGAGTGATCGTTGACTCTCGGTCTATGTACACTGCTGCACGAAACTGTTTTTGTGTATCGATTCATTATTTTACACGACGCGAGATCGTATCATTTAAATAGAAACGAATGTGTGGATCGAGAATCGAATGTTTAACACGTTGAAAATAATATTTTGGAAAGCGAAGCTTTGGATTAAAGTTACGGTTAAGATGTAGTTTAAATACATTTGAATAATTACGTTGCGAAATTTGTTACGGAATTTGACATCATTTTGAGAGAATTGTAGACTTAAAACATTTTTTGTTTTAAACTTATTTTGAAAAGGACATTGAAATAATAAAATGTTGCTTGTTCTCTAACTAAAACTTTTATTTGGATCACTTTTGAGCTCATCATTACAAAGCACATACGTATTGTATTGAAAACTCGCGTGTAAAGTTTTAAAAGAGTATTAAACTTGAGACATTACGGTGTCGAAACACTCTTACGCTTTTTTACAAAATCGTTTTTGAAAGACGAATTAATACCTATACTTATGTAGATTAGAGTTGAGAACACAATGGATGTTAACATGCGGATAGATAATTTGGTATGTTACATAAGTCGTGCATGAATCGTGATTGTAACAGCGGTTTAGTGAGAGCAGGTTATTATTAATGAATGAGGGATCACTTGCTCTATTAGGGTTGGCGACATCTTGAAAGGTTCCAAAACACAATTCGTTTCTTTACCTTTCAATGTTTCTGAAGTAATAAAACTTAATACAGCTAAATTTAATGTTTAATTTGTAACTCATTTTATTCCAGATTTTTTTACACAGTTCTTGAGAAATTTTATTAGTATCAAGAACAAAAAATATTAAATAGCAACCCTAATTGAATCATATGTTATACAGTTAATGGCTCACGACTAGTTGGCGATAGTGCGAATACAGAAAAACAATTGTATGTCGATAGTAACTCGTGTTTATTGCCTCTAATTTATTGAGATTACATGTAAGATTCAGGTCAAGAAGATAGTTAACGAAAATAAGTAAATTATAACTCGGATGTGCAAAGTACCTCACAAAACCACGAGCTGTTAATAAAATATTAGGACAAATTTCAACATATTTTAAGTTTAATTATTACATTTCAAAATTGTATTCATAAATATCAGTATCATTCTAAAAATTAAAAAAGTTGTAATTTTAAGTTTAGATAATAATTTATCTTTAAACTGGTCATGTGAAGAATTTTCTTTAGGTTGTGTGTAACATTGTGTTCCATGTTCATTGCATATTATAATTAATAAAAATTAAAAACAATATTTTTGGAAATATGAATTTCTATTCTATGTTATACTGAAAATAATAGTGATATCTCAATCAAATACTTCAATAAAAGGATACATACAGACCATGAACGAGACGTGGACAGCGATAAACAAACTTCCTCTACACCTAATTACAATGCACATACAAATTAAAATTTCAATGAATTATTACAAATGTACGTGGCGCTTCGATTCAAAATTTCAAACACAGATGGAAACAAAGAGACAATGGTCTACACGGAATCAGATAAGTACCAACATAATAAACATCTATAATACGGTGGTGAGTTTTTTAGGAAATTTCGTAAGATATTGTGCCGGCTCATTCAGCCGAAACAATGGCTCCTCATAATGTTATAATGGGTTTTTGAACTCACTCAACGGAACCACGAGTGATCGAAAGTTCTTAGTATTGGGATTTATGGATCGAAGGAAATTGGGTGGGGACTTCCTTTGGAATTTGATTGCTGTTGAAAGACAGATTGATAGTGATATACTGGTCATTGTAGTCGACAAGCCCTCTCTAAATTTTTTAAGTAAGAATAGCGACAGATTTTATGCAAATTTAAAGATATTTTTGAACAAAAGTATAAAATCTCTTATGTATTACAATAGATTACGATCATACTAAAGATAAACAAAGTTTTACTACATTTGATAAAACCCAAACGTTATATATTTATAAATACACGTATATTGCCAATTTCGCTACAAATATATATAAACACATAATTATAAGGAACACTTAAAGGAAAAACGAAATAATACCAAAAGTGAACGGCCAGAAAAAAACAATGAAATCGATGTAATTCACACGTTTCTAAAGTTCCGACGGATGAAGCACAGAGCATGGTTTATCTCATAAAACTATAAGAGCAATTTACATTAGTCATTTCGAAGTTGGAGTGCTTTGCATTACTCATTTTCTCTGTTACTTTTTTTATCAAGCACGTTTCGCTTATACATTGACCGTTCGTTTGAATGTACCCGAGAAACGGCTTATCCATTTAATTGAAATTTACACTGTTTGCCCTCTCACTGGTATCGTGTTTTTTGCATCCAGATAATTGAAATATATTAGAGTCACTAGTGACAAAAAAATATTTAATAAGTTAAATTAAAATCCAATAAACATTATTACACACATAATTGAGCTTAACGTTCTCGTGACTAACATTCTCCAAAATTATTAGTACGTGATAAGACTCAACAATTTTTAATTTCCTGAGATAGTTGTGACCATACTACTACACCTGGGAATCCATATAATCCTTGTCTGGCATTTAGTTAAGTGGAAAACGAATGAATGTCAGTACAGAGCCCTCGTTTTCGGTCACATTTCTATGACTAATTGAAATTAAAATGTCACTTAAGATTTAGATAAACGGATTTGTGTGGTCATATTTAGATCGTTCGTTCTATATATACATGTATATTTTTTGTTTAATTTATATATGACATTTGTGACTGATCGTTTATCTTTTTCAATGTTAAACACAATCCGCCAAACCATACTCGATTTGTTACCATACTTGATTAGTTTATGTTTTATAATAAAACAGTTCAGGTTCAGGTCTAGTCGTTTCTCATACTTGTTTGATGAATTTATTTATGCCCTTAAACGTGTATTTATACTCATTCTAAACGGCTACTAGTTTCAAATTAAGCAATTCAATATTTGAATACTCTAATCAATCTACATTGAATACCTTTTTGTTCTTCTTTGCCTATCACCAACCTTTTTACTAATAAAAAATCGATAATTCGAAAGTATATTTCATATCCCTCATTAATTATTCCATTGTCTTCACATTGACAATCAGATCATCGTGGAAGAGTTCAATAACTGCATCAATTTCTTGCATCAGTACCCGTCTTCCATCTAAATTGACATTTACTCTCTGCAAGTATGTCTAAAATGTAAATGCGGTTACTACACACACCAATTCACGTGTCTTTACAATCATTTATCATATAACTATTTAACGCTATACCGTTTTCAACTTTATTACAACTGTACAGGGAAAAACTCGACTCCACAGAGAGCAAATTCGATACATGTTTGGGAATACATGTCCAGCATAGCCAGATATGTAATGTTGATTACTTTATTAATGTTTTTATTGAAACGAGAGATCAAGTTAGGCTGGTCGCCGCGGTCAATGTGATAGTACATTAAAGTGAGGCTGTATCGTATAGGAGGTAATGAGGCGGGGCGATGGGTGTACGTACGGACAAAGATCTGACTATTGACATACACGAGATCATCTATGTATAAGTATCTACTTAGAATTCTTAAGCTTATTAACAAGTTATGATGTCGAAGACTTGTTTTGTGACTTAAAATATTAACGGCTACAAAAACACAAGATGAAATAATATACTCTTCATAAAGAATGTTATTGAATACAGGCCACATATGGACGCTCCCGCGTATCTAATTGAATAAAAATATGAATCTCACATCCCAATTTGTACAGAAACGAGATGAATCATTTTATTCCTTGTAGCGTTACGTCAATTGATGCCCAATTTAAGTTTACAGATGGAAGTATCGTCATTTATGACACGGACCTTTATGTCCAGGAATTATGACTGTGAATTGTATGTAAAGTGGTTTACATCACGCCCGACAAGTTTGTCATATTCTAAGTACTTTTTATTACAATATTTCGTTCGGAGATGTTCAGATAAGGGGCCAGCATGTCTAGTTTTATTTTCCGAAGATCACTTATTGTTGGTGTAACATTGAAATTATTTTTTTCCTGTACATTGTATTGTATGATATCTAAGAATCTTTTTGTTAGTGTGTTATCGTCATATGTTTTAAATATTTCTAAAGTGCTTCTTTCATCATATTATGTTTATGGACAAAAGCAAAAATGTTCGGATTTCCCAAAGTTATATTTTGGGACCACTGCTTAAATAATTTAGAAATTCCACGTGTCAGTCACAAAACAGGAAATAGCAATATAATCTGTAGCTGAGTATTAGACTTCTTAAGACCTTATTGAGAGCATCAGTCGTGCTATAATTACCTTGTATTGTGTACAATGTAGTTAATTGTTCATATTAAGGTTGGTAATGATCATTAATTACTTGGCAATATGATTTCAGACGTTTACACGGAGCAGGCGGTCGTAAACTTTAGTCGGCGGATGAAAGAGCAAAGATAATTATGAACGTACGCATGCGTAGATCAAATCGGGATCCATCGATCGATAAGGGATCTAGATATGTTGCGCCGGAGATCACTTGTTCGTATTACGTCTGTTGAAGGCAATTTTATGTGCAATGTAACGCCAGATGACGTACAACTTTCGTTCGACTTTGATTTGTTTTTGTATAGTTACTAACTAAACTTCTATTAAGTCTCTGTTAAAAGTTATAATAGTGTATTGTGTAATAATTATACACAGCAAAGTTTTGTGTATATTAATAATACCGTATGAAATTTTAGGCTGCTGCAATTTAAGGATTTACTAATTTATTAATAACGAGTAATGTCTAGGTATACTATTGAAAGAAAATCGCTTTCAATACCATACTCCTTCGCTATATATCTTCGTCTTTGTTCGGCGATCTCCGTCGTCCTGCGCACGCGCTGATTGGAGTAAATGATTCCGCATGATCTTGTTTGGTTTTTGCTCTGTTTACTCTGCCTTAGTTGATGGTTAGTTTTGTTTTTATGTTTTGTTCTCTGTACTTGGGGAGTCAATTAGAGCTATGTTTTTGTGTCAAGCTGTGTGATATAGATTTTTTAATCCCTGCCATTTGTACATGAAAGAAGTGATTTATATTTTGATCTTATTTTAGTTCTTGTTACTCCACTTGTTAGCTATCAATCTCGCCGTTATCACTACATATTATAAAACAAAGTCCCCCGCCGCGTCTGTCCATCTGTTCGCGATAAACTGAAAAACTACAGAACGGATTTTCATGCGGTTTTCACCACTAGACAGAGTGATTCATGAGGAAGGTTTATGTGTATAATTTGTTAACATTTTGTGTAAATTGGTTGAAATATGATGATGATTGTTGAAGATGTCTCTACTACCCGTGCGAAGCCGGGGCGGGTTGCTAGTAAAACATGAATTTGACTTGAATTTGTAGTTTTGATGTCTAGTTGCAAGTAATTTGAGTCCGTATAAACTGTAGTGAACTCCGATAAAGATATTGGTCAAAAAATTTCCTCATAATTCATGCATAGTTGTCATGTGAAACGTCTGAGCATCTCTATTACACACTAGCTGTGCCCGCGACTTCGTCCGCGTGGGATAGTGTATTTATATCGAATCAATGGCCTAAAAAATAAGTTTCAAGCTTCTAGCTCTAAATATTACGATACTTCCAT
This sequence comes from Euplagia quadripunctaria, assembly GCA_963859945.1. Lineage (NCBI taxonomy): Eukaryota > Metazoa > Arthropoda > Insecta > Lepidoptera > Erebidae > Euplagia > Euplagia quadripunctaria. The sequence goes on from OY982584.1 coordinate 5,972,454, forward strand.
ACAAGTTTTCATCCCCACCTTTCAACCCCTTACACCCCTTTTTCCGCATTAAAAAGTAGCCTATGTCATTTCGCAGGCTCTATACTATCTGTGTACCAAATTTCATTTAAATCGGTTCAGTAGTTTTGGCGTGAAAGGGCGACAGACAGAGTTACTTTCGCATTTATAATATTAGTAAGGATTTAGTTGATCAATAACTACATTTAACATAAAATGGAAACATTTTTTTAAACAAAATAGTAAAGTACTATACTCACTAACTAAATGTTTATTTCTTTTTGTACACAAAACTATATAAAATTTAAGGCATACACAGCTCACATTGTGATAAAATGCAAGTTATGATAAATATGATGTTTGTTTGGTAACTAGAGTCAGTTGGTAACTAAGAAACAGGCGCGCTGGCTGAGACAGAAAACGGATTGTTTTGTCTCATTTGGTTATTATATTTACCTTTCAGCCCAACGTGTCATGACGTATCTTTGTACTCTCTTATTATTTGAAGCGATGCAATGATTCAGTCATTCATTCATCCAGACACATTCATTGGAGTGCACGTGTGGTGAACGAGAACAGTAGTTCATCGATTAAAAATGTAGTAAGCGCCAAAAAGTGTTTTCCCACTAATATTATAAATGTGAAAGTATGAATGGATGGATGTTTGTTACTCTTTCACGCAAAAACCACTGAACCGATTGCGATGAAGCTTGGTATGTAGATAGCTGTACATCTGGATTAACACATAGGCTACTTTTTATCCCGATATTCCCACGGCATCAGGACTTACGCGGACGAAACCGCGGGGCGCAGCTAGTATGACATATACCAACACTGTGTTTTTATGAATTTGAGTATAGCGCAAAATAACGCAATCTACAATTCATGGAATGGTATTTAGGAAAATAATAATTTTTGTAACGTTAACCTACAAAACCTGTAAACGCTGTTTGTCGCTCGTCATATTAATAATGACATAAAGTTTATAAAAGAACTATTTACCACGGATACCTTAGATTTTACTACAAAAACAAGTAATAAATGTGTAAAATACTAATACAACTTTCCAGCCGAAGCCAAACGATGACAATAGTCACTACCGTGCAAGGTGGCCTGTCTGAGTACATAAACGGACACTAATTGAAACTAAAAAAAGAAATTCAGCAGAACATAAAGGGGGCAGCACAATGATGGATAGACCAGTGCCGGCCATCGACGTCTCGGATCGATTATGTGGATTAATGCGGCGATAATCGAACCTTTTTGCTCGTCGAAACGATTCTTTTTGTTTAAGAGCAGGTGATCTCGTAAGGCTGTATCATCTGTAGTTTATGGATCTCATTATCGATTTAAAAAATCGAGATGTGAATTGGTATAAATCTTTGTGATTTTTATAAGAGCGATCGCGATGATCCCCAAACTTTATTCTCGGTCTTATTATTATTGGACTCGAGTAGGGGAGCAGGAGCCTTCTTGTAGCAGGCATAAGAAGTAACACTATTTTTTTTCCAACAATACGTTAATTTATTAATAAGATTTTAGAAATAATTCATTCTTCATTACGGGTTGTATTACACGAGGCCTGCAACTGTCCTGCCAAACGATGCATCGAGTGGTAATGAACATGTGCTTCGATTCTGCCAGGTATTGGAAAAAATCCTATTCCTAATTTTTTGCTCTTCGGGACCTTTGTAATAGATTAAGACAGATTTAATCATTCAAATTAATAGATAATCTATTAAAGTTTGTATAATTAAATTTACTTTTCCTTGAAAATACATTTTTTTTTATAGTATAGGGGGTAAACGAGCAGACGGGTCACCTGATGGTAAATAACCACCGCCGCCCATGGGCACCTGTAACCCTAGAGTCACAAGTACGTTACCGCCCTTTAAGGGGGGAGTAGAAGAAGAGGGGGAGTGGGGAGGGGAAGAGGGAAGAGAGAAAGGACTGAAATAAGGAAGAGGGAAGGGTTACGACCTCCGGTAACTTCACTCACGCGGCGAAATGCAATGCAACCATTGCTTCACTGCCGGTTTTCTGTGAGGCCGTGGTATCGAGCGGAGTCGAGCCGGCCCATACGTGCCGAAGCATGGCTCTCCCACGTTAATTAATATCAATATAATAATAATTATATTGATTTTTATAAATGTAAATCCCAGTTAGCAAGTTGGGGCAAGTTGTATTAAATTTGTGGGGCAAGTTGTATTAAATTTGTGGGGCAAGTTATAACATGCGCTTAGGTTAACAGAAGAAGAGTCGTCATACTTATTGACGTGTTCAAATATTTAATTTATTTATTGAAGTTGGTGTAACAATGTGCTGTAAAAATTTACTCAAACCTTCATGGCACGAAAACAACATGGCAGGACCTTATTTAAAGCTTTATGAAGAGACATCAAAAAACTTTCAGTTAGGATAGCTATATACTCACTCACTTACGAAGGCCATGTTTTTCAACAGGACAAAATCTACCAAAATGGTGTAACTACAGTCCATAAACTAACAAATAATAGCGGTGCGTGGACCAAAAAAATGTGAACCGTCACGGGACGCCTGGCAGATGCGAATTTGGTAAAAGTCGGATCAAAAGAGAGAATCGCACAGTCGATTGCGCATGGCGATGCGTCGCCAGACCGTACACACTACTGCATATAGACTGTATTTATATACCATCAAATAGCGTGGCGACGCGTCGCCACGGCATGCGTCGCCACGCCAGAAATCAGTTTTACGTGCGGCTATAGATGTTTCGCATCAAAAACAAATAGGATCCATCACATCAGCAGAATGACGAACCCTCGTGGCACTCGTTAGCTCCGCAAATGCTTCTGAAGATTTCGTATCATCTATGTTTGGTTTTTCCAGACTGAAGTACACAGAGAGATGTACACCTTCAGATTCTATTGGGTTAGAGAACTCTTCAGGATGGATGACAGAGGAAGAAAATTTTGTCATTTATCCCACTAATATTATAAATGTCAAAGTTTGGATGGATGGATGTTTGGTACTCTTTCACGTAAAAACTTGAAACTTGGTATGTAGATAGCTGGACACCTGGTTTAACAAGTAGGCTACTTTTTATCCCAATATTGCCACGGCTTCGGGACTTACGCGTGTGAAACCGCGGGGTGCAGCTAATTAACGATAAAACCTCATTCTCCTCTTAATATAAATAAAATACGCTTCTCTATAAATGTAAGTCACATTGTAACAAATGTTTAGGTTTTTCATTACAATTCTAGGTCGGATATTTTGTTTTATTTTGACGACCAGTGAGTATAACTTAAACTGTCACTGTCAACTTCGGGGATCGGGATAAACATAACACGTCAACATATATACTGGACGCCATTAGCTGTTTGTAGTAGCTTTCACATAATTTATTTAGAAAAAAAACCAGATCGATTTTATTTTATATCACTAAAACTCGTCAATAACTATTAAAAAAAAAAAAGAAAATCGGTTGACAAAAATAAGAGAAAATGGTTCTTAACTGATTTGTCTTGCCTATTTATACAGAGTGCTATGCAAAGGTGTGATTAAATTTTAGGGGCATTATGTGGAGCCAACAAATAGTTAATCAAGTTTTAAAAAAAATAGAATTGTAAAATTTTTTTTTCTTATTTTCCTTGTGTAAGTGCATATTTCTTAAAAACATATTGTTATAAACTAGCTGCGCCCCGCGGTTTCACCCGCGTAAGTCCTTTGTTAAGTTTTCTTAAATTTTCTAATTTTTCGCGCAACTTTCATATTTTTTCATTCATAAGAACCTTCTCCTGACAATAACAAGCACAAAAAAAATAATTGGCGAAATCGGTCCTGCCATTCACACGTGATGCCGTGACGAAAGGAAATACGGATTCATTTTTATATATTTAGATTTTCATGTCAATTTCAATGATTTTGTATTGTATACATTTCCAGAAAAATGTGGACATTTTATCAACATCCTTGGCATTAAGTACCCATAGTTTAATTCATATCGGCCCTCTCTCATGGGTAAAATTAGCTGTATCGGTCAATTTTCAAGTTGAATTTGTCAGTCCCAAAATAAGATGTCTGAATTAAAATTCATGAATTTTCCTAAAATTGTTATCGTTTTACCTTCTCTGCTCTACGACCCTAAAGTATGACCACATCTTTCTGTAACACTCTGTACATAGACGAAGATAAACAGAAATAGAATAGATTCAATAGTAAAATCAGTACCTAAAATTAGTAGGATGGTACCCAGGAAGACTAATATCTTTTGTTCAGTAATGTTGACACAAAGCTTATGAGATGTCACGATCGCTATGCAATAAATGCATGACTTAGGTATTAAAATACTTAAGTACAGCAATTAAACGTGATTGAACGTGTACGTATCATCGAAGCTAAACAAGAATGGCAAAACAGTTTGAAATAAGGAAAGAAAACACGTAGAGACTGTAAAATCTAGCACACAGAGTATCCTTATGAACTAAATTGATAGATTATACGAGAAACGCTGTTTTATTCGCGTTTATGGTCTCTGCTCTGCTCCTGAGCGTCGCAGCGTGAAGGTTAACAATAATAATAACTTGACGCATGATACACACACGGCCGTCTAATCCCAAATTAGGCAAAGCTACCAGACTGCTTATAAACATACTTATATATTTCTAAATACATACATATCATAGATAAATTACACAAAACAAATCGCTGGTTTGCGAGAATATCGACGTAATTCAAAAGTCGAATTGAACTAAGTATGCCAAATGATCATAAATCCTACTAATATTATAAACGTGAAAGTTTGTGAGTATGGATGGATCGAAGTTTGTTACTCTTTCACGCAAAAACTACTGAACCGATTACGATAAAACTTGGTATGTAGATAGCTGGAGACCTGGATTAACATATAGGCTTTTTATCCCGATATTACTACGGGATCGGGACTTACGCTGAAACCGCGGGGCGCAGCTAGTTTTTTATATTTTATGGTGAACAAAGATGCAACGCCGATTTTGTGCTAACCTTCGTTAGAAAACGACAAGTTCGTTATATATTTAGAACAAAATACTCTAGCGGAAATTACAAAACATTGCCATTCTCTAAAATCAATAATTTTTAGTTCCGTCGCCTTTCTCGCAAACCAGCGAAATGATCATGTTCATCACACAATTATCTGTCGTGGGTGGGAATCGAACCCATATCCTTTGGCTCAGCAATCAGGATCACTAACCACCAGACCAACAGGCCAATCGAGAATTGAGTTACCAAATACAATATTTCAAATCTGATTGTTAATTCGGGAAATTAGTTGTAGTAAATTTGTATATGTTCTAGATTGACTCGAGTCTTGAGTTACGTACATACATACATTCTTATATACTGTAGTATTCTAATCTCTTTAGAATAAGTCACGGCATGGCATGTGATATATCGCACACCTAAATCTAAACAGGTATTAACTCAAAAAAGCAGTTTTTTCAGAAAAGGTAAAAAGCCAATTACCGTTCTGTGCAGAATAATGCTTTTTATATGCAGCTAAAAGAAAGATATTGTACGAATCTTGTGTTTTAATCATGTTTTGGGGCTGAAAATTGGATTATTTCATTATTATTGTTTTATTTTATTGAGTTGAGTCCATGTTGTGGCGTCGAAAAGCAGTGATATTTTTAAATCTGGTTTATTGGTCGGTAGGTATTGAGATAAGGAATTTGATGGTGTACATAAATCAAAAACCGACCAAGTGCGTGTCGGACTCGCGCATGAAGGGTTCCGCACTATCATACATTTAATACAAAGCCAAAAAAACACATTTCTAGTAGGGGAGCCCCCTTTAATTTTTTATTTATTTTTATTATTTGTTGTTTGTGCAGAAATACACATTCTATGAAAATTTCAACTGTCTACATATTACTGAGATACAGCCCGCTGACAGACAGCGGAGGCTTAGTAATAGGGTCCCGTTGGTTACCCTTCGGGTACGGAACCCTAAAAATTAAAAAATTTTAGCTTCAAAAAATTTAGACCTAGGTGTGCGATATAATCTTTGTCGATTAAATGTTTACATTTGCGTTAAGTATAAAAAAGAGAGGGATTTAAATAGGAATAGAATTATCTGTCTCGTATAAACTGACTACGTTGGATTGGTAACGGACACCTCCATTGACAGGCTTACGATTCGGTAGGTGGAGTATCTCTAAATCAATATCTATATATCAAGACAATACACTGCTCTTTATTTATTCACTACGTGCATTATATAACAATGTAACGAATGTTAAATACAACCTCTAACGTGTAACATATCCACATTGTGACAAGTAACTATTTCAAGGCAAATATAATGACGGCAATTGGTGTACATTTTCGACCAAGATCTGTGTCGAATCAAAATATACCTAAGTACCACACAAAATAGAACTCTAATTCGCAAGTCGTAAGTGGCATGTAGTACCCATGACAAATACTTTTTGCTTTTAAAGGTCACATTTGAGTGACAGTGAACTTTTAAATGACTAATAAAAATACGAAATAGAACACAAATTCAAAAATACAGAAATGGCTAAGAATGCGTGCGCGCACGATGTTCAACTTCAAAAGATAAAATAGATAGAGGCTCGCTAAGAGCGTACTCTGTAAAAGTACCTTTTATAACATAAAAACGACCAGTAAGACGCGTCCGGGTCATATAATGCATTATAATTTTATACAAAGATACAAACTGCAAGACTCAAATGAATATGCAAAAGATGCGCGAGTGTAGTGCGATTGAGTTATTGTAATGATGCGGTTGTGTGCGTTAAATAAGAATCGCGACAACGTAAGCGCTGCGCCCTTGTGTGCGTGAGTGCCTATGTGTATATCTGCGCACACGCACCCGAAGAAATGCATATTTTATGACGTCTGCTCACATTCTGAGCGGTGCCACAAAGAAATTATACGCGCATTAAATCCGTGGAGGTGTTATTTTTTTACTTTTTTTTCGTTTGTGACCTTTAAGAGAGTTTTAGATAGGTTTTATTTAAGGTTTGCACGGATCATAGTCTTTGAAGGCGCCGAAGATAAATTCTTCATTATTCGCAGTTTTGTCACTAATATAAACTTTAATTTTAAAGGTTTGTTAATCAAATGATGTATTAACAATATATTTCAATGACATCATACCATATTAATAACGCGAGGTGGAGCGTGACGGTGGAAGTGGACCGTAGTGCTGATGACGCTTCACAATGGACCATAAAAAATAACAGGTTAGATTAAGTAATACGCTCATTTTGAATGAATATTATTGATGAAGTACTAAAACTGCAAGAAAATAAAAAAAGTGTTTTTTGCAAACGCGACTCTATGTCTTTCTTCCAGGGAGGATACAAGTCAGTTAATTACCGAAGGCTGTGATGCACATGTGCGGCTCAATGGATGTACTGTCTCGTAGGCAGAGTAACGGAAGGATTCACTTCCTTTTAAGCTCCGATCAGATATATTTAGTCGATTTCTTATTTATTTATTGCCTATTACATGAGCAAACTGCCATAAAGTTTTTCAACTGATAATTTTAGGACATAATAACTTATCGATACTTTTTACTTCTCGATTTTACGATAAACCTCTAATTTTGTCTACAATGTAGGTATTCCAAACAATATCTGCCGCGATATCTATATGCCAGTGGGATCTCTATGACATATGGTTGGTAGTGAAGCAGATATACAAACTCCATTGAAGAATGATGTTAGCTGTAGTCCAAATACATAATAATCATCATATATGGGTCTATATAAACTAGCGATCCGCCCCGGCTTCGCACGGGCGCAATGTAAATACGAATGTGGTGAACAATTATCGTCATATTTCAACAAATTAACACAAAACAATATCATTAAACTGTACGTATAAACCTTCCTCTTGAATCACTCTATCTATTGATGAAAACCGTATTAAAATCCATTTAGTTGTTTAAAAGATCTAAGCGTACAGACGGACAGATGGCGGGTAGCAACCTTGTTTTATACTATGTAGAGATTACGTTAGCTACAAATAATTTATTTACAAACTTCCGATTGCCAATAATCTTTCGCCAAGTAGGTAATCATCAATATGACATACTTATGAAAGCCAGGATATTAAACCATTCGCTGTTTACTAAAAACACATAAATTACTAAATTCAATAAATCGACTAATAAAGGAAATACCTACTTACAAATTGGTTTAGTTATATTATTACGTAAAATCTAATCAAAGAAGGTCATAATTATTAAGAAATTTAATTTCCCTGCATCCGCAAATTTTATCGATTTGCAAATCGATTATTTTATTCATCTATCGATACGTAGATATACACATGACTGTTTCCGGGACTGGGCAGCAACAAATTAATATAAGAACTATAGGTATCACTAACTAGTTTTGTCAAATTAAACCAATTTTATTATGTTACCATATATAACTTGTTGTGTTATAAATGTAAAGAAATTGTTTTGTATCAAAATCTAATTAAACGTACAACAAGCCAATCGATAAATTAATCGATTAGAATCGTTTCGGCTCGATCTCGCCTTACCAAATTAGAACATAAAGGTAATCATACATTTTTATTTGTAACAGTTAAGTATGAAACATTGATTTATAAAGTTGTTCCGTATATTTTTACACGCTTTATATTAGCTTCACTTCTATGTTTGTTTGTATGTTTGTAACCGACTCCTTTGGGAGCGATTCTGACCCACTTTAAACGGCCAGATTTCATTCAAATATTGCACACGTGTCAAAGACCGATGACAATGCAATAATTCGATTAAATTTTTTATTTTTTTAGTTGAATTATCTATAAAAGCGTGTTTTTTAGTTTTTAAACTATAATTATTTAAGACAAGTATTTTTAGTAGTTTCTTTTAGTCTAGCGAAATTTTGCGGTATATAATTTTTTCCAAACGGAGATGATTCTGGGTGAATAATGCGGTGTAAGTAAGCTCACTTCTATATACATACAAACCTATATAGAAGTTTTTTTTTTAATCCTCAACTAGCACAGAGTTTTTGTTGTTCCTCTAGCTAAAACTTTACCCGATACAAGACTCAAACCGAAACTTAACCAACTAGCAAACAAAGTATTTTATTGAAAAAAAATTATTAAAAATTAACCATTTATCTTGCGATACCCTAAAATTCCAATCGACGAAATAATCCGATAAAATAACGATAAATATCCACGAACCAAGTTATAAAGAACAGTACAAGAACACAACCACTTTAATTACAATAATTAACAATTTTTTGTATAAATTATAACTCTATCGCCTCGGGAATACACGGCTAACACAATTTGTCTAAACAGAGACGAAGATTGTCTCCACACGCGTTCGAGTGGAATGGAAGATATCAAAAATGAAATAATCGATGATTATTATCGGACAATCGAATGTCACTTTCCGATAATTTATTTTATCGTTTGTGATATAAATGAGAGTAATTCTTTTGCAAAAGTGCTTTTGTTGCTCTTGTGTGGAGGAATTTAGTGTCAGAATTTTATGTTTTATACGACCGTGTAGCTGATATAGTACTGAGATACAGATGGTAATATATTCAAATATGAGACGGTTATTTTAGGGGTCGTCCATTAATCACGTGATGTTTTTTGGCGACTTTTTAACCCCACCTCCTCTCTGGTGATGCGTGGTGAGGTTTTAAACTACCCCACCTAGCCAAAATCACGTGTATTTTTTTAGTTTCAAAATATATTTAAAATTTTCAAAATATTATTTTTAAATACAGATTTAATCGCGCATTCTACGAAAAATTAAATACATTTTACGTCTCACTACCCCCTACCCCCCTCCCTCCTTGTGATATTTCGTATTTTTTCCTAAACCACTCTTCCTCCTCCTTTTGAGCCTCACGTGATTAATGGACAATCCCTTAACCAATAAGAAACGTACTTGTGAACTAATCCGAATTGTCACAAACTCTTTAATGTGTAAAGGTTTCTTAGTTTTAATTTAATTTTATCTACACGTGTCAAAAGAGGACAATACAAAATATTGAATAGTTACACTTTATAATTTTTCAATGACTGCGAAAGTGTTAAAGCTTTGGAAGTATGATTCGCTAATTTATACATAGATGGCGTTAGGAGTTAATTCTACGGAGTTATCTTTAATTTTAAGATCTAAGTTTAAGATCTAATATTTTGAAGAGATTCGTAATACACGGATTAATGGACTTCATAAATTGGTCATTGTCCAAGTCCTCGCTTGAATCCTAGGTATGTCAAATCTGATTATAATTAGTTTTCACAGTCTGCATGGCCATATTACAGATAAATAATCAAAATGGTATGCAAAGCAATGAACATCTCTTTGTAAAAGATTCTAACAGTTTATAATCTATGGGGATTAAAAAACATTTACATATTCACTTTAGATACTGAATTGTCAAAATGTTCTTATAACTCTGTAAGACAAAAGACAACGTTATTGTTGCACATGGATTGACAACCGTTTCATAACTTCCACAATATTAAAATCAATTGTCTCATTAAAATTGCATCCATAATAATAATTATACTGATTTTCTGATTCGAGCTGAAGTAAGTATAAAAAAAAATTATATTTTACATATTTTAAACAATTTACCCATAGCATAGCGTTATTATGTATTTTAATTATACATTATGGTAATGTATGATTATAAACAGTTTCAAATGTGACTCGGCATTAATTGTCAATGAATTTATTCGTCCACGGCTTAAGATGTTAATGTTGGGTCGTGTGAGGATTGTATTATCACCTTTTGATATGTATAAGCACCAATAACTTAAGTATCTAAAAATAATCTTTCTTTTGTATGTTACAGTGACAGAAAGAAAGCATAAAAACATTTACAGGTCTGCGAGGTGAGGGCATAAACGCGAGATAGATAGGACATCGGCGTGCTGAGCAAGAGTTTACTTTTTACGCAAAACGGGAGAAATGTTCATACAAAAAACAGTCAGTCGTAGGACTGCACGTCAGAAGTGAAAACATAACTTCACAATGTATTTGTATATACATACACACACACACACTTCTGTAAATATATAATTAGGTTAAAAATAAAAAGTAGGTAATAGCATATCTAAATGTAAACATAGGATACACTGGAAGTTCTGCGCTCCTGGCCCCTCATAAATGTTTGAATTTCGAATGTTATATTGTTTTAAATATAAGAAACTCGGCTCCATCTTACGAATTTTCGATGTCACGTGTCCTGACACTAGTTTAACATTTTTTACCCATCCCAAAAAGTGCACCACGCCGCTAAAGAAGTTTTTACTTCAAAAAATTTTGTCATGAGCTTGATCATTTGTTCTGTGTCTGGATGTAATTTATCTATAGTATGTATGTATTTAGTAATATACAAGTATATTTATCATGTTTAATATATTTATACTATAAACCGTAGCCTGATGGTAACCAACCTATAAACTATATAGGTTGGTTACCATCAGGCTCTACCGAGTTTGAGATCAGGCGGCCGTGTGTGTATTTCTACTCGGTAGTAGATAGACAGCATTCTAAGTTCTATTCTGATATTGTTTTATTATTCTGATATTTATTTTTCTGAAAATATTTAAGAGCGAATTATTTAAAGCGTCTTGCATTAAATGTGGTCAGATGGTTTGTTGAAAACTATGGTGTATGTTTGCGGGCACAGTGAGTTGCAAATTGGATTTCAAATCACCGAAAAGGCATAACTCTAGGCACACAGACACAAAAAAAAATTGAATAAAACTATCCTAATTAAAGTTTCAGGTATTTTTTCCTCTATTTCACATGAAAGCAGGTGAAATGTGTAAAATTAAAGATTTTAAATCGAATATATTTTTTGCAACTATTCATTCCATAGTTAGTTCCATTGTCAGATGTACCCTAATCTTTCTCAGTAAATGGGTTAGCTAAAACAAACAAAAATTAAAATTGTACTGATAAATCTGAGATCAATCACCCATGCAGAGTACAGCATCGGCTTTATAATTCACGTGGAACTTCAACCAATGCAATAAAAGTAAGCATCCTTCAAATTAGAAATGCGATTACTTCCTACTAAAATATTGTTGTGACCTGATTGCGACTGCGATTGTGTCGCAAGCGTTAGTCGCACGACAATCAGTGTTCACCGGACGAACTGAAACCAAACTATTATACGTAAATGGGATATAGCGTTTGTCTATTTATACAGTCCCCTCTATTGGGGGACAAACGGGTTGAATAGACTTTTTTACAAATTTATCATTCGCCTCTTTTAACAATTGTAATGAGCGTTGCCATATTTCAACATTCAAACTGTAATTTTTTTAAAGAAAATAACAATGACTGTTGCGTGGTTATTCTTTTATTATAATTAGGTATAATAGTCAACTCTTTTAAGGGCAATGATGCTACTCCCTTCATTTCAGAACTCCAGCGCGTTTCACACGGAAAGTCCAAAGTCCACACTTAGCGCTTACTTTAACCGCTTAATACGCTTGTTATTCACTCTCTTAAACTACGGAATGCAGAGGGCAAGGATAACTATAGACGATTTCCGAAACTTCTGCTGGAAGGTGCTGTATTTGGCACAGTTGTGTTATGTCCTAAAATTGTCAACAAATGTACGTAATTTGTAACAATACGTCTCGTACATAGTCAAGTCCGTCTATTAACGTCACCCCGAGCTCCCAGCGACGTCAATTGAGTGAATTCGCCTCTATTGAGCAGATTAGTGCGCCGAGGTTTCTACAATTACTCGAAGGGGACAAGCGGGATGTAGGGACACTGATTGTTACCTAAAATTACGCATAATTCTAAAAGAAACACTATTTAAAATAGTAAAAAAAATGGGTTTTACTTTTGAACGAATTTTATGTAAATTTATATTTCGCCGTCATAAATCAAATCGCTCAGTATTTTTTTATATGTGAATGTGGTTGATCAATATGAAACGATCAAATTTCATTTAGAATTAAATTAAAAATACATCATCAATTTTCGAATATGGTTCATATACAATAAAGATACATTCTTATTAGTTTGCTAATTTGTCTACAAAAATACGTTAGATTTTTTTAAATATAGCTGTATAATATTTGAAGGTATACAATTAAAAACCGACACACAGAAAATTAACGGATTTATCAAAAAATATACCTCATAACTAAGTTTCAAAACAATACTTCGTATTCGCAGAATTGAGTCAAATATATTCTTATCTTTAAATAGACCATTCCTTTATTAAAATATACGTCTATTGATTAAATAATAATCAGTTTTTGATCATAATAAAATCATAACATTTTGTCAAATCAGCTTTATTGATTATGCATCTCTAAGAATCGATTAAGGGTCTATTGACATTAATATTTATAATAATATTTACTATGTGCATCATCACATCAGATTCCAAGCACTTGCTAAAGTACAAGGTCCAAAGGTATTTTTAGTGATGGGTAGCCAAAGTGATGAGCAAAACGGAGTTGTAACAATGACTAATGATGTAATAACAGTCGTAGGCGCTAATATCATAATGCCAAAGTACTTCCGAATATAGTCAGGGGAAAAACTGTGAATTAAACGAGTTAATCAGAGCAGTAATAGCAGACTGGTCTAGCTATTGATATCTTACGCAGGCGGTGCAAGTTTGATTCCTGGTCACCACTCACTTTTTATCCCACTAATATTATAAATGTGAAAATTTGGATGGATGGATGGATGGATGTTTGTTACTCTTTCACGTAAAAACCCCTGAACCGATTGCGATAAAACTTGGTATGTAGATAGCTTGAGACCTGGATTAACGTATAGGCTACTTTTTATCTCGATATTCCCACGGGATCGGCACTTACGCGGGTGAAACCGCAGAGCGCTGCTAGTAGATTATATGTTACAAATCAATAACCACTTGCTTGAATAACATGATAAAATCTGCATACCATAGGAATTTATTTACTGTTTTTGAAGTTTAGTAAGGCTTACTAACCGTCACTACCAGGCCAGTGTGGTTTAAGCGAGAAGTACAACAAGTAGAAGTGGACGTATATACAAGTATATTAGTAGCACAACTAGTATTATAGTAATGCTGAAACAGCATGCCACGAAAGTTACTTTTCGTGGAATAAATTTAGCCAACAAACATACAGATACAGCGTTTTTCTTTTTTTTTTTTTTTAAAAAGACAACTCCCGCATTAGAAATTACTCCTGTGTCGCGGGGGACTTTACAAACATAGAAACAACGGACACAAAGAACACCCAGACTCAGGTGGGAATCGAACCCACGACCTATAAGTATAGCGGTTAGGGTCACTAACCACTAGACCAACGGGCCAGTCAAAAAAAAAAAGCTGCCACTACTCTTATACCATCGGTGATTAACATTAATAGAAATGGGTCAAATATTGAACTCTATTACAGCAGACCACGGTTTAATACTACATTTTTGCTTCGTTGAAGGGTATCCCACGGGCGTGGAACATCTTTATTTCAGCGGTGATAACTTTCCATCAGATTGGCCACGTATGTTAGTGTTATAAAAGAAAGATTTAAATTTAATCTCATGATATAAGATTTTACCTGCTTTCTGATAATTTCTTATCTCAAACACAATAACTACGGCAAGTTCAATGTACTCAACATCAAATATTAGTGTAGAATAGGTAATTAAGATAGAAAAAACCAAGCCATAAGTACCAAATGAATGGTGATCATTGAATAAATTAGACACATGTCATATTTCACGCATGAGTGCAAGAATGTACCATTTTGTGGATACCGAATGTTTGTTTTCAATGTTTGAAGAACGCATATCATTAATGAGACAGTTAATTCTTTGTTTGCGTATTTTGATGAGGTTTTACGAGAAATTTTGTGACAGAAATGTTATATTTGACGAAGAAATAAATCATTAGATGCATGCACACGACCCTCACTTTGTTAAGCATGATTTCTTTATACCTAACTAGCAGTGCCCCGCGGTTTCACCCGCGTAAGTCCCGATCCCGTGGGAATATCGGGATAAAAAGCCTATGTGTTAATCCAGGTCTCTAGCCATCTACATATCAAGTTTCATCGCAATCGGTTCAGTGGTTTTTACGTGAAGGAGTAACAAACAAACATCCATCCATCCATCCATCCATCTATCCATACATCCAAACTTTTACATTTATAATATTAATGGGATTATGACCGTAGATTGTTGCCGCGTTTTAGGTTGCTAGGTACTGGACCAGCCAGATCTTCAATTTAACAGAAATCTGCTACTCCTACTTGTGCCTTGTTCATACAATTGGTGTTAGCAGTGACAAATGAGTGATAAGACCAACCATCACAATGAGACCCTCAGAATTTCATCCCCGGTGACAATCCACGCATACTATACTTTTCGTAGGACATGTCAGTATTAGAAATTAATTTTATAATGTTTAAAAGATTTGTGAGGACTGCTATTTCTTACTATCTTTCTTTACTTTAATTTTATCTCGTTTAGTTTTCAGTATCCACACTTTTGCTTAATTTAAGATTGCTTACTTTAAATCTTAAAAACATAACAGTGCATAACAAAACATTATAATTATACTGTATCACTTTTCACTAAATATTATTAAACTACCTGGTGATGGTGAATCAAAAGAGTGGCCGTGAGTTTCTTTGCCGGTTTCAATCGCAACTCAACTATTGCTCTCGGTAACGGTATATATTTTTATTTTTATTTACTTTCGACAAAGTCATTTTTAAGCAATTTTAAGGAATTTTATGAAATACAGATATTTGACTCTGATTTAGGCTTTTTTTGTTCTGGCAGGAAAAATGTCCCTAACTCAATCTGCGCAGTGTATCGAGATGTCACAACGCCCAAAAGACCTTTCCTATGCCGTCTTTGTGGCCTCATTAATGTATTAATAAATTAAATGAAAATCGTGAGAGAGCCATACTTCGGCACGTATGGGCCGGCTCGACCAGAGTCCTCACAGAAAACCGGCAGTGAAGCAATGCTTGCATTGCTTTTCGCTGAGTGAGTGAGGTTACCGGAGGCCCTAACCCTTCCCCCCCCCTCTCCTACTCTCCCACCCTTCCCCTACTGCCAACTTAAAGGCCGGTAACGCACTTGTGATTCTTGAGTTACAGGTGCCCATGGGCGGCGGTAGTCATTTACCATTAAGTGACCCGTCTGCTCGTTTGCCCCCTATAACATGGAAAAAAAAATCCTGTAAATTTAGATTTAATTACACTTTATATCTTATATCAGAAATCAATAAATTTGTATTATAAAGTTAAATTATGTTTAAAACGCGTTGATGCACGCTACCATAGGTTAATTTAGTTAGTCATCAATACCGATTCAAGGTCTTACTAAGTCGATAATAGATAAGTCTAGTATTCTCGAGTCATTGACCTATAAAAGTCTTTTGATCGAAATATATGCCCTAATAGACATAATTTTGTTATCTTCGAATAAGATTTATTAATGACTACAATTTAGTTGTCAAAAGTAAAGTATATATCAAGATGCTCGCATAACATAGTAATTATAAGCTGTTTTACCAAATGTTCATTAATGTAGTTTTAATTTTTTGACGATCTCTATGGCGCGGCCTTCGACTGTAAAGTTAGAAGTAGCGGGTTCAATTCTCGACCAGTGCTAAGGCTGCCATCCGTCCGGGTTTCCCCGGATTTGTCCTAGTTTAGAGGGCGTCCGGGAAGCGTCCGGGCAGGGTTTTTCAAAAAGTGTCCGGGCAAAACCCGGACACTCTGTGCCAGGGGACAATTAGAATTGTTAGATGAGCCGTTAAAAAGCTAAAAATTTAAATGGAATCGGCGTTTTTTTTAAGGTGTCCGGGAAAGAATCTCGGTTTCACTCATGTGTCCGGATTTTTTTAAGTTTTTGTTCGGAGTCGGCAATTTAAATGATGGTAGGCCTAACCAGTGTCAGTATCTATTTAATAATAATAATAACTTCACACGCCTCACACACGGCCGTCTGATCCCAAACTAGGCAGAGCGTGTACTATGGTAACCAGACTACTGATAAACATAATTATATTTCTAAATACATACATATTATAGAGATCGTGGGAGATCCATGCTTCGGCACGTATGGTCCGGCTCGACCGGAGTGATACCACGGCCTCACAGCAAACCGGCAGTGAAGCAATGCTCACATTGCTTTTCACCGAGTGTGTGAGGTTACCGGAGGCCCTAACCCTTTCCTCTCCCTCCTCCCCTCCTCGCCCTCTATGCCCCCTTCCCCTACTCCTACATCAAAGGCCGGCAACTCACTTGTGACCCTTGAGTTACAGGTGCTCATGGGCAACGGTAGTCATTTACCATTAGGTGACCCGTCTGCTCGTTTGCCCCTATACCATAAAAAATAAAATTAGCGATGAAACTTGGTATGTAGATAGCTAGAAACCTGGATTAACACATAGGCTGCTTTTTATCCCGATATTCCCACGGGTTACGTCCTTACGTACCACGGTCCCGACTTACGGGTACTATTACGGTACTATTATATGTCTAGTGTAAAATAGTTGTAAGCCGCATGATGATAATGAACTACTACTATTTCTATAGTTTTACTTCGCAAACGTTCCTCAAATCTGAAACCTCCATTCTAAGTATTGCTAATCTTCATAATAACCGTTCAGTAACATTTAGCGAAAATATAACTAAATGTACTAAACGACCTATTTTATGAATTATGTAAACTGACAACACTGTCACTTGTGTTTGAATTTAGAACACTTCTTATTTCAACAGTTTTTGCTGCAAGTTTAAGTTCTAAAATCAAATTTCCTAATCAAATCTCAATCAAGAATATATTCTATAATCAAACTTCTGGAAACGAACTTAATTTTTAAGAATCAGTTAGGTACATTATAGTTATACATATTGTTAACCTTAAATGATCCATTTCTTATCAATCGTGGTTCGGGTCATAATATCATTAAAGTACCTTGGTAATAACAACGCATTAAAAAATACTGACTAATATTATAAATGCGAAAGTAACTGTCTGTCTGTTGCCCTTTCACGCCAAAACTACTGAACCGATTTAAATGGAATTTGGTACACAGATAGTCTAGAGCTTGAGAAAGGACATAGGCTATTTTTAATGCGAAAAAAGGGGTGTAAGAGGTTGAAAGGTGGGGATGAAAAGTTGTATGGAAGTATCATCATATTTAGAACTGGAAGCTTGAAACTTATTTTTTAGGCTGTTGATTCGATATAAATACACGATTCCACGCGGACAAAGTCGCGGGCACAGCTAGTCTAATATAAATCCAACTTTAAACTACATAATAAATTAATGGAATGCAATGGCGTCTTTTCGATTTTATAACGAGGCTAGACTTCAGGATGAATCGTAAATATTTTGAAGAAATGTTAATAACTTTTGAGGAGAAAGCTCCAATTATCGTCCGCTATTCCGCTGCCGAAACTTAAATAATTGTAAAAAACAAATGACTTTCAAACATGTTGTTCTTAAGCCGTCTATAAATCAACATCTGTATCTTCGGTGTCTATTTTAACACCAATAAAATTGTTGCAGTCTATCGTTTGGTTTTAAAGTTGCGGAAGATGGAAGGAAGTAATTTAGTTTCATATATAACATGTAAAAAATTTCCTACTCACCGCTCGCATGCAGTTTTCTTTCTTGCGAGTCGTCAGCATCCATCGATGATTGTTTTTGAAAGAAACCCTTGAAATAAGAATTAACTCGTTTTAGTGTCACGGTTGAACAACTTGTTGAAACCTACAACACTACAATATTTAACACAATAATAAACTTAGACAGTTTTATAATGTCTATTATCGTATAATAAGTTGTCGAATATGCAAATATATTTTTATGTGAAACAAGAATGTGATATAGCACATTGTTTAACAAACTTATACTCACATAATTTACATAATCTCATTTAAATTCATATCTGATAGACTTCAAGTTTTATGGAAAAAAATTGACAGATGAGGCTTTTATGTCGAACAATACACACCTGCATCTGTAAGTTGGCTAGATCCTCTAAATTTTTCCTCATAAGAAGGTTTTGTTGTTCAAACTCCGAGACACTGTTGGCAGCGCTCGAGGTCGCCGATTGTTCCTTATTAACAAAAAACAGACTCTTATCAATCGTCAAATCTAAATTTACATTCTACTATAACCGCATACCGACGTTATAATACATGTGCAAATGTTCGGATTATTGTCAATTTCAAAGAATTGTACTTAAGAATTCAAATACCATTGAACTGCCATCAACTTAAAAGAAAAACTCAAATTTATTTATGAATTTCGATTATTACAAAGCCACGGAATCATTTTTGGTATGTTGTTTTAAAGCTCACAAAAAGTTGAAAACAAACAGCCACGTCATAAAGTTAATTTTATGATTCGACAAAAAAACAATAGTTAGTAAGTTAAATTATTTACCTGTCCATCTGTATCTCTTGAAACGCTAAGATCAAGAGTTTGTTCTCCATCATCAGAGCCGCTACCATCTTCCTCCTGACCTTGAGATCGGTTGAACAGTCTCATCGACTGTTGATTTATTATTTGTAGCGCTCTTTGTCTGTAAAAAGCATCCATATTAGTTTTTACTCTGACACTATAAATGAAACAACGAAAATATGTTTTATACCTTTGAACTTCAATGTCATTATCGGGGGTCTTCGGTGGAGTAATATTTGTTGAACCTTCGTCCTCAGTAGCTGACGAGGATCTTCTTATGCTTCTGTCAGTCCCATCTTCCATACCTGAATCATGTCTTCTCTTCAGACTTAAAGGTAGTTGCGTAAACGGTTTACCTAAAGCAAATATAATGTTTAACTTAATCAAAGATCTATAAAAACAACAATAATCAAGCCATAAAATTCTCGGTCGTAAACCTCAAAATATTATAATAAAGTTTATATTGGTGTGAACTTATTAACATTCGATGAACTCACCTTGCAACGCTTCTAATGCTCTTATCTGCCCGCTGATAGCATCAGCAACTTCATTTGAAGATAAGCCATAGATTCCGAGCAACTCTTTCATAGTGTTCATAGCATAGTCTCTCAAAATTCTGTTTGTGACATTAGATACATCACCATTTTGTTGGGGTTCAGTAGTGTCCATGGGTTCTTGGTTCTCTTCTAATCTCTCATTAGCATTTATATCCTGACCTTTATCCTCATCAGAGTCCGAGTCCCTTCTTCTTGGAGGTGAGTTAGTCTTTATTAGTTGAGATATCGCAAATGGGTTTTTGGCACAGAAAGTTTTATTTTGTAAATTACTAAAGTTAAGGACGGTTCGCTCTCGCTCGGAACCCTGGTTTATTTGTAAGCTATGTATGTACGAATGTTGAAACGAGTCTACTTTTTTATCTTCCGGTAACCTATTTTGGTAATTCGATTCTATGTTTTCATTGGAGTCTGTGCTTAGTCTTCTACTAAGGTCAACAGCACCACCCTTTAGTAGACTGAAATTTTTCACACCAATTTTAGCATAGTTTCCATCATCCTTATCATCGTCCCCAACTTGTTCTGGAGAAGTCCTATCATTACCATTAATAGGGCTACCCCTATCGTCACAGTTAGCTCCATTAGACTCATCAGAGAAGGCAGTTGCGTTAGGAGCACATCGGGGCTTAAAATTCTTTCTCTTGTTTCTTTTTGGCATGTTGTAATAAGGTGACATGTCGGTACTGTGCTCCTCCTGGTGATCGGATGACTCCTGCCACGATGATGACTCATGATGGAGGTATAAAGGTTCCTCAGGTGCTGGCTGAAGTCTCTCGTGGATAGATTCTTGGTGAGCAGCCATCGCAGTAGTCATTGCAGTGTTTGGACTCTTTCGAGGATCACAACCTGAAACGAGTCCGTCCTACAAAAACAAAATGAATATGTACAGACTGCAGTTTTATATAAACAATCAAATTTAACTCAATACATTTTAGCGCTCAATCATAACAGTGATTCATTTTAGTTCAATTTAAATTGAAACAATGTGTTGAGAAGAAACAATAGTCTTTTGTTGACAATAAGATTAGCTGAATACTGTGGAATGTTTTGAATTTAAATTTTCTCTTCATTGTTTGGGAATAATAAAATTGATTATTTGCAAATTTGGGTACCTGGGGAGAAACTTCATGGATCAATCATCTCCTAATTGGCTTAGTAAATATGTTGTAATCAGTCTTCTAGATCAGCCATTAGCTATGCATCATCTGTAACAAAAAACACGAGAATGTAAGTAAAAATGTCGATGAGCTTAACGGTCAAACAAGTTTGCTCCGAAATTGAGTAAAATTATATATTATGACTATAAGATATACGCTAGATAATGTAGTCTAGTCATTAATTTCATATTATTACTATAAAATTACTTTTATAATGAAATAGAAGCTAAAAATCAACACTGACACGAAACATATAGAGACAAAAAATTCTTCAAACATTAAATTTCGCGTAAACCAATTTGTTGTAGAAAAAACGTTTCGTTTTCTGGCTGAATTGACGTAATACTCTGTAATTTAAAAATAATTATACGAAAAAAACACGTCAAGTAACACGCATCGATCAACTCTGTATGAAATTAATTATATTCAACATATTAGATCTATTTTCGAGAAAACGAGATTGCTCGGAGCGAGGCGAGAAAAAAAAACTCGTATTCATGTCGAAATTGGTAACGTGGTTTGGGTGTACAATTACTTATTAAAAACTAATACAAAGGTCTGGCCTTCGCTAGCGGGTCGCTTTAACTATCGATCTCTCGTTATCGTACTTGTAACTTGAACGTCTCAAAATCGATGTATTTACCCTACTTTTTGATTTCGGACGTTGACTTCGAAACTTTTGATTCCACATATTTTTGATGAGTAGTCAGAGCATGTAATTGGATAAATTAGTTTTTACTTGTTCCGTTAACTAAATTTTTATGTTGTTTAATTTTAGTTGAATAGTTAATTATACGTTTAGATATGGAGCAACTTATATTGATTTAAGTGGATATTACGTGCAGAATAATGACTAACATTAACGATTATTTAGTCTAGAGCCTCTCAAGAATCTAGATAGACAATTTTTTTGGCTGAAAAAGAAGTATCTTACAGAAGACAACAATGAAATAATTCCATGTGGTGTTGTGATCTACTCATTTATTATATAAAATTGACCAAGTGTGTCTATTTTTTTTATCGTGTGGAAACCCCCACGGGTCATCACCTAATAATTATCTTTTAAAAAAGTATCACCGACTTCAATGCGCCTTAAAATACCCAAATCGCTTCGAATGTGCCTATAAAATTTTAAGAGTCCCCTCGATTTCCCTAGGATCCCAACGTCAGATCCTGACCATGAAACCACCTGGAAAATATACTCTTTCAAACAAAAGAAGAATTTTCCAAATCGGTCCAGGCGCCTTTGAGTAATCGGTGAACATACGTAAAAAGAACACATACAGCCGAACATAGAACCTCCACCTTTTGAAGTCGATTAAAAAAATTATGTCAAATATTGTCAAAGTTAAAAATATTAAAGGCTTTTCTCGGAGTTATAAAAAAGTTATTTTTGTTATTAGAAAATGACAGTTAGATTTAATTTGTTTCAACTACACTAAGCTAATGCAGATTTCTGTTGTTTTCTTTAATATTCTATTAAGCTAAGAGGGTAGTTTAAGATTGACACTGAAACTGTAAATTGACTTCAGTGTAAAACTTTACATTAAACATAACAAAGTTGTGTCAAATAACGTATTTAAAAAAATATATAAATATTTTTACTATCATTGTGCATTGTAAACGTTCTGACATACTATTACATCAAAGATCTTCAAGATCTACTGAATCAGTTCGCCCCAAAACATCAAATAAATATAAATTTTCAACTAATGCTCTTTACGTTTAAACGAGCACAGTATATGTGACAGAACTATTTGGACCTCTCGTACGGTTTTATCTCCGGTTTATTTATTATAATAAGTGAATGATCTAATAACATAACACATGTTTGGACGCATGTAACAACGAAAAAAATTCGTCAACGTCTGTTTAAATCATTAGCTTTAATGAACACGTATTTTTGGTAATGTTGCAATATAAATAGCTAGTAATGGTGACCATGTTATTTTTTTTATTCTCCTGACTTTGTTAATATTCTGTATATATGAATATAATAAACAAGCCGTCCTCACAGTTTCACCTGCGTTTATGGTCACTGCTCCGCTCCTGTTGGCCGTAGCTTGGTGTTATTTAGCCTATAGCCTTCTTCAATAAACGGGCTATTCAACACTAAAAGATTTTTTTCAATTCGAACCAGTAGTTCCTGAGATTAACGCGTTCAACCAAACAAACCAACAAACAAACTCTTCAGCTTAATAATATTAGTATAGGTTTTAAATATTAATCGATAGATCTTTGAATTATATCGGCTACACTAACAAACGGTGCAATAATAGTAAAACATGTTGTCTTTTATATATAACAGGTTCAATTCACGGTTAGGATTTTTTTTTGCAAGTATTCCAAGATGCAATTTTAGTTATTACACAAAAGGATACGAGTCTCTTCAGAGTATTAGTATTTCCCTATAATTTTGAGTTCAGCATATGGTTGGAAAATATATTCAGGCTATATTAAGACTCAATATTGCAAACTGCTAAATTACAGCGTGAGATGTTCCTTAAAGTAACGGACCAGCAAAACAGGACCTACCGGCAATTAACGCTTTGACAAGTCCTTTTTGTTTCGAATCGCTAAAGTGTGGAATGAACTTTCTGCGTCCATTTTTCCAGACAATTATAATCCTGGAACATTCAAGAATAGAGTGAATAGCTTTCTCTTGGATACGCGTGTATAATCTTCGTCTGCATTGTCACTTTCCATCAAGTGAGTTGAAAGACAAACGTATATTTCAATACTCAATATAAAAAAAATCTGGTAATTTCACAACCATGTTACGTGCTAAAACTCCAGATTTTTTTTTTGTGAAAGTTCTAAACATAAGAAGCCTTCACAAATGTATACAACGCGAAAAATATAAGAAACTCGGCTCCGTCGTATGAATTCATACGTACGTACGTAGAAACAGAGGACAGAGGACAGTCGGACATCAGGGTCACGTGCCCGTCGGACATCAGGGTCACGTGTCCTGACGCGAGTTTAACATTTTTTACCCATCCCAAAAAGTGCACAACGCCGCAAAGAAGTTTTCACTTCAAAAATACACAAAAGCTGAAGTACGTTTATTTAAATTTTTTCATGACTTGTACCGACTATTGAATCTTCTACCCTACTAGGAATGTGACATTGTTGACAGTTGTAAATTGCCGATGTCACGTGTCGATATGCTCACTATGACATTTAGAGACGGGATGTTATCTATATGTCGATCTAAGTTGGAAACTAGTTCAGTATGTGTCAATATGGTAGCTTTCGAAATTCAATGAATCGTAATGTTAATAGTAGCATTATGTTCATATGTACTGCCGAATATGTACAAATATGCGTCTTAAGACTTACTTATAAGTTAGCCATATTTAAGTAAAGCAGTTTCGGCACTTACTACATTTTTAAACCGAGAACGATGTCTACACTAAAATTAAAACTCGTGTCTCAAGAAAAAGACACACTTTTCCTTTGCTGGACATCACAATCAAAGCAAAATGGACGGAAAAAACTCATTTTATGACTAGACTTCCTCTTAATATAATGAACAGTGGCGTAACAATAGGGTGGCAGAGCGGGTAAAATGCCACGGGCCCATGGCCCAAGAGGCACCAAGAGTGAACTTGTGCCCCACCCGATGAATTAGCCACAGGCCTCAGATGATATGGTTACGCCACTGATAATATTATCATTTCTCTTTATTACACTTAAAACTTATAAATTACATTTTTAAATATGTATTGAACAACATATATATTTAAAAATATAAAAAATAGTAGACCACTGACATCGGGTACAGATACCAAGACACCGGTGGTTAGGGCTCCAAAGACAGGAACCTCCTCACTATACGGGCCGTGTCGAGGAGAACTGCTTTCTGCATCAGTCCCTTCATTCAGCCGTCTAACGCGAGTCTCTTAAGGTGTTGATCGAGGCTCTTGGCTATATTATTTTTATTATTATGCCTACACAATAAGTAGAAGTGTTAAAGTATGATTCATCTTATCATTGAAACAGTACCTTAGTTCTAACCATATCATTGTGCCATAAACCTATAATGAAGATCAGTAGCACCAATGAAGGGCCACATTGTCCTAAAGACAACAAAAGTAAAACCATTGTCGGCTAACTGCCTATTTAAAAGCAGAACCACACCATTTTGGACACAGCCTTGGCAGGAACAATATCCAATAATAACAATAAAGCGATCGCAGTTATGCGCGCGCACATTATTAATATTGATCGAGATTCAAGATGGCGAACCAAAATGGCGTCGTAGCGGAAACGGATTAAATTGAAATCTAGATTCGTTTATGGATATGATCTATTTGGAGTAGGTACACGTTTAAATATTTTATTTATATGGCACAGTTTACACTACTAAGGTGGCAGAAATATAAATAAACAGTGGTGGTAGAGCAATGGTTGAGGTGTCAGCCTTGCGATCACGTGGTCACAAGTTCGAACCATGAGACAAACGTTTCGCTAAATTGGAGGGGTTGAGGAGAATACTAGTAATGAGTTGCAACTAAATTTAGTGCCAGTTTCAAATACCAGACTCCTGATAAACTTAACTATATATTACTAAATACACAAATATTATAGATAAATAACACCCAGACACAGATCAACTGATTGTGCTCATCACACAATTATTTGTTCTGGGGGGGAATCGAACCCACGACCTCTGGCTCAGCAGTCAAGGTCACTAACCACTAGACCAATAGGCCAGTCGAAATACTTATTATAATACACGTAAGTATCCTTGTTTGATTTTTTAGTTAAATATGATATTTTTTAACTATGATGACGAAACCTTGCGATAAAGGATTATTTTCTCTCCCAACAATAAATCAGTCTTATAAAATGTATAAGTAAGTATGTATATATTTAATATAATATATATGTTCCTTTATAAATTGATCGTGGGAGAGCCATGTTCGGCACGTATGGGCCGGCTCGACCGGAGTGATACCACGGCCTCACAGAAAACCGGTAGTGAAGCAATGCTTGCATTGCTTTTCACCGAGTGAGTGAGGTTACCGGAGGCCCTAACCCTTCCCTCTTCCCTCTCCCCCTCTTCCACTCTTGCCCTACTCCCACCTTAAAGGCCGGCAACGCACTTGTTTGTGACACTTGAGTTGCAGGTACCCATATTTGCCCCCTATACCATAAAAAAAAGAAAAAATATGTGTAAATATAGGTATTTATATTTCATAATGAGTATACGTGTCGGTAAACATAATATTTATTTTATCCAAGTTAAGTATATCTGTAATTGTTATTTCTAATTAGTTTAACGTACACATGACTTTGCCTCTAACGTTCTCTACTTTCCTTTATTCACTCCAAGGTTTGCTGGAATAAAACTCAGGTTTGGGTTAAGCTTGCCTTTGTACACCATTTTCTTCATTTTAAGATGTAATCTACTTTTAGTGTACAATTACGAATAAAATAAATAAAAAAAACAGTCGTAGGACTGCACATCAGAAGTGAAAACATAACTTCACAATGTATTTGCATATACATACACACACACACCTGTATATAATGTATACATATTTATAATTAGGTTAAAAATAAAAAGTAGGTAATAACATATCTAAATGTATATATAAGGTACACTGGAAGTTCTGCGCTCCTGGCCACTCATAAATGTTTGAATTTCGAATGTTATATTTTTTTAATATAAGAAACTCGGCTCTGTCTTACGAATTTCCGATCAGGTCACGTGTCCTGACGCGGGTTTACATTTTTTACCCATCCCAAAAGGTGCACAACGGCCCTAAAGAAGTTTTCAGTTCAATAAATAAGATTTTTTTATATACTGCATCTAACAACAACCGTTTTTGTAATAGGCCTCATTATTACACATTTTAATTTAGTTAAGTCTTATATATAACAATACGAATAAGATTATGAACCGTGTTGAAACCAAATTCTTTTGTCAATATCGCAATTGGAACAAAAGCTAAAATTACATTTTCAAAGCCCATTATGACAAACTTATATTATAATCTTATCTATATAATCGTAATTAAGATTGCATGAGTTAATATTTTAAATGTTTGAGGGTAATGAATCGACCTTTTGGCATTGATTTTGTGTAACTATTAGAGGCAGAGACAATGAGTATTGCAATGTATTTGGTAATAACAAATCGAAAGTACATTGAGTTGTTTTAAGTTTCAATGTGAATGGTCATTGCACTACGCGATTCTATTGAGTACGGCTTTAATTTGATTGCGTATCTATAGACAAAAATGGGTAGGAATGGTGGTCAAAACTGAACCCTTACTTCCTAACTAATTTTACTAATATGACAGAATACATAATAGTACAAATACAGAAGTCAAGTCAGTAGTTACCTTCAAGAGTTGACTTACGATGTGACTGAGAAACTATTTTCAAAAAACCCTCTTAAGTCATATCTAAAATTCAACGACAGCTCAGCACACACACACACACACACACACAAACACACGCGCACACGCGCACACACACACACACACACACACATGCATGCACACACACACACACACTAATATCACACATCTAAAATCTGACTCCTTAAACTCACTATTAAGCATGTACATTGTAAGTTTTGAATATAAACCAATTATGTAACGAAATGTACTAATTAAGTATGTAACAGCGACTCATCTTGTCAATGCTAAAACAACTAATATCACATAGATTGTAAAAGGAAGGCGCTAGTGTCTGTAACATAGTTAACACTATCATAGACACCGACGTTCACTCTATCTCTAAATAATTCTTTAAAAAAAAACCGACTTCAACAAAAAAACTATTCCATAAAAGACTTATATATGGTTTTCTCATGGATGCCATTGTCAGAACTGGACCAAATTGGAATGGGACCACACGGGAAGTACCAGCTTTCAAATAAAAAAAGAATCATCAAAATCGGTTCATCCAGTCGAAAGTTCTGAGGTAACAAACATGAAAAAAAAAACTTACAGTCGAATTGAGAACTTCATCCTTTTTTGAAGTGGGTTAAAAATATACATAAGTGTTATAAACAATAACTGTACTTTTAAGTTTGGATGACATGGACAAATTGTATTTGGCTCTTTTGATAATAAAGTATTTTTATTATACTATCATAGAAGTCCCACTGTGTGTGTCCCAATGTGTCATAAAACAAATACGTACTAAAATACCGGTAACCGATAACCTCTACCACTTATTAAACAACTTCTATTTTAATAAGTTTATTTTATTTTTAACTAGATTTTGACCGCTTCGATATGCAATCAAATTAAACACATTATACTCTGTCAGGTGTGTCGTAGATTGTCTGTATTCTGTCAGGTCTGTATTATTATAATTGTTAAGTTATAGTAGACATGAAAAAGGTAGTCATTTTTTTAAATGATGCTATCAACGTGGGTCTACACAACACATTACTAGTATTCTTGCTAACCCCTCCAGCAAAGCTAAATGCTTGTGTTAGGAGTGGGTTCACGTCAGTAGTGTACAGGATGGGATTCGAACCCGCAACAACTTGATCGCAAGTCCGACGGCTTAGCCATTCTGCTACTACCACTATTTAAGATAAGACTGAATGTTTTACGAAGAAAACCTTTTTGTTATTTATTTTGTTTAATAAAGACTACGTGCACATTCCCAGTAATTTTCTTAAATATGGTTCATATTGGTAACTTACTGAGTGAGATTCGAATCCACGATCCCTCCGACCGCAAAACTGACACCTTAGCATTTAAGCTAACATCACACCAAAATTTTAAGAAGTTAGCAATAAATGAAGTCTCTTTTAACATAAAATTAATTAAAAACTGTCAGTAGTAGGACTGCACGTCAGAAGTGAAAACTCATACACATATTATATTATATATAATAAGGAGTTGGCAAAACTCAATATTCAGATTAGCGCCCTCTAGTGGACCTATATATGTATTATTAGCGTGACGGTAACGAGTTCAGTGCTTTTTCCCCATAGCAAAAGTGCACAAACGTACCTAAAGAAGTTTTCAATTCAAAAATGTTGGTCGTGATAAAGCTAGACGTTTATTAAAGTACAGTAATTTCACAAAGTGTTAATCCGACAGTTTCCGTTACGAAGCTTAAGTACTTATGCAGTTATATAATTGACAATTACTTTAATGTTTCAACGTATGATAATTCCCTGCCCCCCACCCGGGAAGTGGACAAGGACTTAACACGCCACTGCATCATCAAGGTCATTCAATCATTTCACCACTTATCAAACAGATGTTATCCGAAATAACAAGTTACATGCTAGATCTAAATTCAAAATGGCGTATCTTAAATCTAAATTTGTTGGCGTGCGATTTTTAATCAATAGATTCAATATTTATATGAAAGCTACCCACGATTTTATATAAAACAGTCAATTATAGAGACGTAACAAAAAATTAGCCCGAGGCAAGCTTATATAAATTTATGATAGAAAAGTGAGCGATTTTGTCTGTGGTTATATTTTAAAATGTTCATAGGTACAAACAGTGTTCTTTTGTCTGTCTCTATCATAGACAAGTTACTAGAATTATTTTTAAATGGCTTCGAAAAACTTCTAAATTTGAATTTCTTTTTGTGTACATATGGTAAGCGACAGCTTTCGCCACTGTGATTATATTTTGATTAGTATTTTTTATTGGATTATTGGATTCTTATCATCATAGCAGTCCCTACCATTAGAGTAATCTCATGAAAATAAAAAAAAAAAGGGCAAGAGTTGCAAAATAGCTTTACGTCGCAAGATTTAGTACGACTTAAGTCAACCATTTCATTATAATATTTTGATTTTATCATTGCTATTATACCTACATACTAGATTCCAAATTTATTATACTTATCGGTAAATCAATTCATAATTAGTTTCATAAATATACATAACATATTTTTTAATAGATATCGTAGAAGATAATTTCATAAAAACATCCATAAATCCATTAAAACGAACATAAAGGCCGTAAAAAATCAAGCATCGTCGCATGCGCAGCTTAAAGTGTCGTTTATGGAAAAAAAGATAAAGAAACACGCTAGTTGCGCCCACACCACTAACTCGTTCTAATTAAATTATAATATCGATAGAAACCGTGGAGTTGATTACTTTTCTGATAACTTTGCTAAGTTTTGTAATAGACATATGCTAATATTTATTAAATACGCTTAGGAATTTTATTTGGAAAATAAAGGCAATAAAACTGCTGTAGTTTTTTAATTTTAGTTTATTTGTTTCATTTTTAATATAATAAACCGTTCTATTCAATTAGAAACTTTTTGCATTTCTGTTTTAAAAACTGTTCCTTAATCAAAAAGTGATTCTTCAAGCATTTGACGTAATATGTTAGTGATAGAATTACATAGGTAGTATCATCTGTCAAAAATATTCCAAATTCAAATATCATCTCCACACGACAAGTTCGGAAGCGAACGATAACTCAAAGGCGTTCTTCGAGTGATCGTTATAGGCCGTAAAGTCACCAATAAAAACGATTAGCGGTCATTTGAATATTCAAATGTCGAACGCCGCTTCCAAAATGTGAATGAAATTTGTTACTTAAATTTATAGAGTTCAATACGCGTAGACGTGGCTTTTATTTTTTTTTATTTCAATGAACGATTCTTTTGTCACTATTAATAGATAGAAATATCCAACACTACTATCCGTAATTTAATATTATTGGAGTTTAAATTGCCTCTGTACATGTGGATTTATAAGCAATAAGTGTATGTTTATGAAAAATATTTTTTTTTAATGGAAACTTATTGTGGATGATAACCCATCTCCGTAGCGTAGCGTCTACGACATTCGTAGCTCTACGTGTGTCAAAAGCGGAACAGCTCGTACGGACGCAGCCTTTCTCGCTTATTTGTTGAGGCCTCCTAAAATTAAACTTTTGTCTTAGAAATGAATTGGTTACCTCTATTTCAATAAAAAAAATGAAGATTGTACAATTTAGGCAATCTTATAATTAATTGCTGCATAGATAATATTTCACCTTTTAAATTCAAATCAAGTTTCTATATTAAAATAAACTTTTTATACATTTTTGGAAAGAGTTAAAGTGATACATTAATCAAAGTTGATGTATGGCGCTACTCAGCAATTAACTTTAGTGGTTCTAATTGACTAACTGTACCAAAGACGAAGAAGTTTTAATCATGGATGTGTCAACAAGAACTTCGGTGGCTATTAAAACCAGTAACTGTATTAACTTTTCTTCATAAACAGCTAATTACAGTTTTAAATTTTAAACTGATTCTAAATAGCTAATATGATAAATCGTGCAACTTTATAATGTAGGTGTTATAATATAACTTATCATTCTACTTTCAATTAATATTACAACCAATTAAAAAGGTAGTAAAAACTATGACGTCACCGCTCATTAGTTTCTTACAATTTGTAGCTGACTGCTCTCAGTAGCTTCCCTTGAGTTCTAACACGAAACTAACAAAATAAAAAGTTAAAAGTCAACGTTCTAAATTCATAAAAAAACGTTCGAATTATGATTTAAAACGTGTTCCGGTGAAACTGGCCGTCGGACGTATCTAGCGGCATTATACATACGGTAATGAGTATGCACGCGATCAATAAGGTCATTGAAAATCCAATTGGTTGATCAAACTTTTCCGATATGGAAGTATAACTCTTATTAGAGCGCAAATCTAATTTCTTCACTTTTGCATAGGTTTCTAATAAAATTATTTTTAAAGGAAGAAAAAACAATCTTGTCATCCTTTGAGCCCGTTCAACATCACATAGCCATCGATATTATGTTGAAACTTAGTAATTCTTCTCAGATTGAATTTATTAGCTATAAAATATTAAAAACTGTTTCATATTTCTAGAGCTGCAAATCTGAAAGCTCCATTATTATAAAACCTCGATGACCGCTTTGCTCTCGTGTCTAACGAAGATAGTGTACTTTATAATAATATAATGTTTCAAATATTTCAAGGCTAACCGTTCTCAGCTGTCAATCATAATAAGCTATCTGTCTCCTTCTAACGCACTTATGTCGTGGTATCTCCCTCTCATTTTATCATACGCGCCCGATCGACCGCCGCGAGTTCTTTATTTGAAAATTTGATTTTAAATGTGGAATGAATAAGCATTATCTTAAGGAATACGTTCTTTTATTTGAATTTTTAATTTCTTTTTTCGGTTCGACTACTGGCTTTGTGATTATTTTTCTTTATTCATTTCAACCAGGATTTTTGTGCTTTGAGATTTATTAGGAGATGTAAATGTGTTCGGCGTGTGTTCGTTTTTTATTCGTTTCCAATTGACGTCGGGCCTTTATTGTTTCGGAAAAAATCGTGTTCTCATAATTATAGTTATTTTATTCCCATTTTTGTTCTAAAGTTATAAAATATCTATTATAGATATTCGCGGTAACACTGATCTTTCTTCTGGCTAGTTTGTGTAACACGATACAATCGCACTAATACGAAAGGAATTTGAGCAGGAATTTGTCGCGTGTTATTGTAAGACAAGTCGTTGCATTTAATAGAGCATAAGTGCTGTTTCAGCGTCTGGTCGTCCCACATACTCTCTGCGTATCTAATTACTGTAGGTTTCATCTTAAATGCTCATTATAGCTATAAAAGGTTAATGACTGATTTGTTAAGAGTAAAACATCGTTATGTGGATACGTTTAATATATATTTTACGTAAAATATGTTCATACATTGTTACTCAAGATTGTGTTGGTACTTACAGGTATAACTCAAGAAGTTCAGTGAACCTTAAGAGAGTTAGATTCTCAATTTGACAGATTTTTGGCCTGACCTTCGATTTTGTTGATAATTTTTTTACGAGATAAATTATGTCCATAACACAGTAAACGTTTAAGTGTTTGTTATGTTATCATTTACAAGTATATTGTGTTACGTTTTTAAAATGCAAATTTTTCTATGTCAAATTTTATGAACTGTTCGTTCCTTTGGAAAATCACATAGCACACAGACCGTGTTTACAGTTACTTCATAAACATTGCATTAAAAGTAGCTAGATATTATATTTTAACCGTTTAACAAAAAGCGTTCATAATGCTATAATTCATCTTATTATATGACATAAGTGGTTATAAATCACCGGAGATACAGACCACCTAAAGCTCAGACCACCGCCACTACTAATAACAAATCCTACGCACAAATCTGCGAATCGACGAAATGTAATATAAAACTTATAACAGTTCAAATGTAAACATCACAAAAAGTGTTATTGTTACCATAACACTATATACGGACCTTAAGTTTCTTCTCAGAAGCCCACTCCATATCAAAACATCACACACAAACCTCTATTTCACTTCACACATTCAATTACATAATTTATGTCAACCGTATAAAGTCTATTTCAGTTATGTGTAGACGCAAATATAATTTGTAATAATTAAGAGTTTAAACTTGATATTGAAACTGCTTAATGGCGATACGGTTGCGGTTTGAGGCTCTTATTCCAAAAGAAGTAAGGTTCAACATTGGTATTTTTTATTTTATTCATAAACGTACACATTGCAATAATGTCTGGAATTTTGAATGGCCTATTCTATTTCTTTATAGTTACGCTGAAACTGTAGGCTTAACATTCGAAATTCAAAAACCTAAAATGGAATCTAATCTAAATGTTTGGTCGTGTTTTATGTCTCAAAATTTTATAATAATACCTATATCATTAATTTATAATATTAAATTCGAAAAAAAGACGCGTGTGGTGTCTTTGAGACTGTTGGACCGAAGTTCCTTTCGCTATATATAAATATATTTAATGGATTCAATAAATTGTATCGAAATATTCTAAAAACTCGAAATCAAAATTGCATCATATGTGAAAGCTGCCGTACTAATGAATAATTAGTATACAACCAACATCAAAGTTACAGTAGTATCGCGCAGAATCCACTGATGGCTTAAATAAAATAAATCAACTCGCGGTCAGCATTTTTCGTTGCGCTAACACTTTTTTCTCGTTAGCCCTCATCCGCCGAGCATCTAAAGTGTAACGTGCGATAAGGGAATTCGATTAACAGATGTACGTAGGTACCTGAAAATATATCAAAACTAATCCTAAACCTATGTTTTTTACTCAAATCGTAGTATAGTTGGTGTTTTGGTCAGCTTTATTCTAGTAATAATATATCTTCATTGATCAAGATTATTCATACGCGGAAATCACACACTTAATTATAAAACATCAGTGCGATTCGCTGTCTGCCTTCGAAGACAATAATTTAATATTAATTGTAAGCGGAAAGGTGTATCTATTTATTATGTAGTTTAAGCGTTGATTAGCCCGAAGTGTGAACATTACAGCACGGTGTTGCAGACATGTTTTTAATATTAAATCGTTAGTTTTCCACCTCAATCGACGCCATTTTCCTGTCATTGAAGGCCTGAGTGACAGACACGTCGAAATGCGTTTGGCGCGCAAACTGTGCATGGAATTAATAATGTTATATTATTATGGCGATAAGTTGGTTCATTCCACACACCTACTTACCTAAATATAAGTTGGAATACAATAAACGGATATGTAGAGAATTAAAATATGTAAAATGTAAGTAGGTAATATGAATTTAGGTTTCATGTGTAAATATATATATCAATAATTCATACATTGCATGCATACGTACATAATAAAAATGCTTTGAGCGAATGAGACCAGCAAGGTGTGGCTCGTACCGCATGTTTAAATATCAAATCATTACTGAATTTGATATTTTATGTAATTTCAAGGGCATGCATTTGATAGATTGTTTGTTTAGGTAACTTATCATAGACCAAAATATCAAAGACCCAATTATTTTGTGAGAAAACTGCATTGACATGTTTTAGGGTTCAGTACCCAAGGGGTGCCAATGGAAACCTATTACTAAGCCTCTACAGAAAGATGGACGGACTTTCCGTCTTTCTATCTGCGGGGTGTATTTCATGAACTATAATATAATAGATAGTAGATAGACAATTGAAAAACACACTATTTTCGTATTGCCATTGCCGCTACAACGAATATGATAAAAATTAAAAACAAGGAACGTGAGTTTTTCGGCGTTTTTGTGAAACCTACGATGGTACGGCCCTTCCTATGCGAGTCCGACTCACACTTGGCAATTTTTTTTTTTTGGAAATTAGAAATCTCACGATTTTAAGGATGTATTTGTAGATGTAGGCAAAGTGATATTTAGGTGAGTACTAATTACTATTTATACTTTACTATAAAGAGTCACATGGGTAAATTGGACAAGTACTTCTCAAGTTATACTTATAATTGCTCAAACGGACAGACATAGCGACGTGTTGGTATAAACCTCCTTAATATTTAAAACAAAATCGACGAAAGAGTCAACGCGCAACGTTTGTGATACGAACCAACGTCATTGTTTATACAAAGCACTTGAAATTGCTTTATGCATAAATATTTAGCTTAAATTTCAATACTTTTATTTATATTAACGAATACTTGAGAAGTCAATTATGAAAACAGATCTTATTTTCAATAATAATTAATACTTTGTTAGTCCCTACTTATAATTTTAGTGGCGTCATCTTAAATTTACTTTAAAATGCAACACTTACGAGATTTAATGCTCAAATTATGAATAAATTACTAAGTAACTATGTCTGCAAATACTAGGGAGTAGGAAAGGGCTTGTTTGCCACGACAGCGGTAAGAAATAAAGCTAATCTAGTCCTACTTCCTACTAATATCCTACTAATAATATAATCGTGAAAGTTTGTGAGGATGTATGGATGTTTGTTCCTCTTCCACGCAAAAACCACTGAACCGATTGCGATGAAACTTGGAATATAGATAGCTGGAGACCTGGATTAACACATAGATTACTTTTTATCCCGATATTCTAACGGCATCGGGATTTACGCGGGTGAAACCGCGGGCGCAGCTAGTACATAAAAAAGATAATTAAGCCTTCGGCTCGCCGTATTATCGTAACGAGTTGACGAAAGGTGCTGATACAGCGATACGATGGTAAACGAAAGCATCGTTCTCGATTTGAAAATGTAGTAAGCGACAACAGTGTTTTCTTAACCATTAATAATTCTGTATACGTAAGAGAATTAACGCGATTACGTAATAGGTATTACACACCTTTGAATTGTCTGACGTTTCGACCAGGTTGCACTGGCCGTGGTTAAAGGCTGACTGGCTCAGTGGTGCACGCTCTCCATCGTATATATACATTAAAAAGATTAAAAGTTAGCATTGCATATAAGCACTCCTTATAGCAGCATTTTTGTCACTTGCTGGTGGCAACCGTGCCATGGAGACCCTAGCCACTAGCTAATAAGAATCACGTTCGTATAACAAATATTGTGTCAGCTTCTCTTTTCAGATCACTTAGTTAAACTTCCTCACCTCCGAGCCTTTTCTCAACTAAGTTGGGGTCGGCTTTATAAGTCTACGAAACGGCTGAACTTAGAACTTCCTTACAAAGAACTTAGTTACTGTTTTCTATATTATAGGGGGAAAACAAGCAGACGGGTCATCTGATGGAAAGTGACTACCGTCGTCCATAGACATCTGCAACTCAAGAGTCACAAGTGCGTTGCCGGCTTATGCGATGTGAGTACGCTCATTTTTTGAAGTTTGAAGGTCGTATCGGTCCGGAGATACCGCAGGCGATAATTTGTTCCAGAGATTGCTTGTGCGAGGCAAAAAGTTTCTGGAGAAACGCACCGTGGTGGATTGCCAATTATCCAAGTGATAGGGATGATAGTTTTGTCGCGTTGAACGATGGCGTAACGCTGCGGCCGGTATAAGTCCGAACAATTTCTGGGAGCACTCACCATGATACAGGCGATAGAGAATTCAGAGTGAAGCTACATCTCTACGCAATGCCAAGGGGTCAAGCCTATCTGAAATATCCTGGCAATCGATGATTCGAGTTGCTCTCTATTGAATGCGATCCAGAGGGAGGAGCTGGTACTGGGGTGCTCCTACATAGAGATGAGAACAGTATTCCATATGCGGCCGAACTTTATTTAAAGTGAAGCGACTGCCATCAGACCTCCACAACTCAGTAGTAGGCGATATCGAAGTTCTGTAGTTAGACCAGGTGTCGTACTTTTTTTAGGGCTCCAACTACCCGTAACCGAATGCCATTGATGTTCGTAGTGCAACCGGGACCGACGCACTATGGAAAATGGTAGAACAATGGCATATCAAACAGTTTTTACTAATGTCGTTACTGGTACACTTTTTTAAGTTTTTTGAAAAGTTTATGAGTTGAACTTTACTATAATGTCATTTTACATAAATTACATATAAAATATTTTTTTAATATCACAAAGTTTATGGTTCTTATGAATTCCCAATTCAGGTCTAATGGATTTAATACATTCAAATTAATTTCTTGTAACATTTGATGGGAACAGATATAAAGTATCATACATTTCTAAAAAGCTCATTGTATGTAGATTTTAAAACAACTCTAAGTTTGCAAGATTCGTGTTTTTATTTCCATGTAAAAAAAAATTAACAATAAAATAAGGGAAAAAGGTAGTTTTTTAAGTTCACTGAGACTTTTGACAGTTACCAATGCCTCCCGGTGCTTCCCGTTTGATGTTGTTTGGTAGCCAAGACATTCATAAATAACATTTATAAAAATCAGCTACGGATATGCGCGGTTTCCAAAGTTATTGCGAAAAATGTGATAAAAGTCAGGAAACGGAAAATCTTTGTCTGTTGCGGTTTCTAATTTAGACTATTTATTTGACTAGTTTGCGGTATGTTTAATATTAAATATTTTTTAAAATTGATAATAATTAAAATTATCTGTATTGCACTAAATTTGTGGTAAAACTTTAATCAACAAAATGCACACTACCCTTATTTTTCAAATAGTATATTAAGAGTTGATATATTTATGTTGCTATCATAAATTCGTAGTTCTAACTAAACAGTAAACAGACGTTTAATTTTCTTTTTATATATATTATAGTGGGCAAACGAGCAGACGGGTCACCTGACGGTAAGTGACTACCGTCGCCCATGGACACCTACAACTCAAGAGTCACAAGTGCGTTGCCGGCCTTTGAGATAGGAGTACGCTCTGTTCTTGTACGCTCTGAAGGTCGTATCGGTCCGGAAATCTGGAGAACCGCACAGTGGTGGATTGCCAATTATCCAGGTGATACGAATGAAAGTTTTGTCGCGTTGAATGATGGCGAAACGTTGCGACCGGTATAAGCCCGAACAATTCCTCGGAGCACTCCCCATGATACAAGCGATAGAGAAGGGAGAGTGAAGCATCATACATCTCTACGCAACGCCATACGCAATACGTATTTTTTCATAATGCCTACTTTAATTAAAAGTTTTAATTGCTTATTTAAGTAGGTAAGTACTTTATTATTTTCTTTTATAATAGATGAGTACAATAATATTTTTTATTCACATTATAAATAAATAGTATTTTCACTAAGGATAAATAAAGGTAATTTTTTCAATCATTATATTTTAGTTAATTTTTTTAACATATATACTATTAAAATAAATCCCGACAAAAGTATAATACCTGAAGCCTTATTTACTACTCTATATTTGTGCAAAATTTCAATCGTTTTTATAGACAAATAAAAAAGTTTTAGATTTTTGATCTGAAATAGATCTCGATTTTCCATAGTGCAATTTTTCTGCACTTCTAACTTTTCTTAAAAAGGGGTACAAAGAATTCTTTACAAGTTAATACATAATGATAAAAACTTGACGCATCTGACACACGACTGTCTGATCCCACACTAGGCAGAGCCTGTACTATGGTAACCAGACTGCTGATAAACATACTTATATATTTCTAAATACATACATAGTATAGATAAATTATACCCAGACACAGAACAAATAATCATACTTATCACATAATTATTTTTCCTGGGAGGGAATCGAACCCACGACCTCTGGCTCGCTAACCACTAGACCAACAGGCCAGTCAAAACAGGTAATATCTTTATTTCAGACCACAGAGATCCATACAATTGTACTTAGTGTTAGTAAAGGCAAACTTAACCTCACAGTATCCATGCAGTATATAATATGTGTTCGTGGATGTATGTAGTTCGATCCAGTGACGCAGCATGTGACAATTCCACCTGCCACACAATGTGCTCAGGATACTGTGGGAGCTGTCACGGGCTGTACATAAAATTGAGGCACATCGCTTTCGAATCATAGCACGAAAACCTTCAATCCTCGCCTCAGCAACAATAACCATCTCTATCCTTCAGAAGACCGGTAAGAATACAAGATTATTTTAACGACACGATTGTTTGCTCAAAAGATGTTTTTCTTCAGAAAGAATTTTGTCACACTGTCCCCTACTAAT
Organism: Euplagia quadripunctaria; assembly: GCA_963859945.1. Lineage (NCBI taxonomy): Eukaryota > Metazoa > Arthropoda > Insecta > Lepidoptera > Erebidae > Euplagia > Euplagia quadripunctaria. The sequence goes on from OY982584.1 coordinate 6,011,956, forward strand.
ATTATAAACGTGAAAGTTTGTGAAGATGGATGGATGTTTGTTGCTCTTTCACGCAAAAATTACTGAACCGATTGCGACGAAACTTGGTATGTAGAAAGCTGGAGACCTGGATTAACGCATAGGCAACTTTTTATCCCGATATTCCCACGGCATCAGGACTTACGCGGGTGAAACCGCGGGGTACTGCTAGTACCTAATATTTACAGTATCTTAGAAATACTTACTAATATGAACTTCTTGTGTTATTGATTCATCATAATATCGTTAACACATACATAACCTTACCTACAACGGTAGGTAAGTAATGCCTGTTTTCTCAAAATGGAGTACTTATTCGAAAAATAAATTCTTAAGTACACCTAATCACAACAAACATCTCAGACAATGCGTTAAGCCTTAGTTCACGTTTTTAAACTAGTTGCTGGTTGCACAACCAAGCTCCCGCAACCAACAACCACACACGTTGGGCCGATCTGCTTATTTTATTAATTGAGTAACTTATCAATCTTAATTGATCTGATAAGGCTTTATGATAAGTTAGTCATCAATTTAGTTTAACCGCCATTAAAGTTTTAAGCTTTTTTGACAGTTGGTCACATCTTTTTTTTTTAAATAAAATTGGTGAAATGGCAAAAGCACAAGCCGTGTGAAGCCAAGTCATAAAAAAATGTAAAATATGTAACTTTAAGTGTCTTTGATGATCTCAAACTTCAAATATCCTAATCCCACTAATATTTTAATGTGAAAGTTTGGATGGATAGATGGATGGATGGATGTTTGTTACTGAAAAACCACTGAACCGATTGCTATGAAACTTGGTATGTAGATAGCTGGAGACCTGGATTAACGCATAGGCTACTTTTTCTCCCGATATTCCCACGGCATCGGGACTTACGCAAGTGAACATGCGGAGCGCAGCTAGTTATATTATATGTGTATCTATGTCTGTATTTTGTGATGACTGATGAGCAATGTAATCGTAATCAATGTAATGAGACCGAAATATTTCAACTTCCGGTTTTAAATATGAACTTGTTAAACTGGTTACAATTTTGAAAGCTTATTAGAGATACTTCGACATAGACCATCTGTTAACACTAATGAATGTAGAAATAAAATGTGTAAATACTAATTGGGGGCGCCTTTATAAAGAAAATTCTTTGTCTTATCGTAGGTCACTCACGTAGACTAAAGGTAGATTTCTAATTGAGTTCTAAATTTAAATACTTTTATTTTTTAATAGTTTTTTTTTAAGCCTAGATTGTATTGTAGAAGTAATTTATTATATTAATGCAATCAGCAATGAGTGAAACGGTTTTGAAATTTGAATTTAGAACTGCAATTTTCTATAGAATGAACGATTAATAATGGAATTGAAATTCAAAATGTTTTTTTTAAACATAAGGTGACCAGACATTTAATGTATGTTCAAAATTATGTATCCATGTTAGATATTGATATTCCTATATGATATTGAATAACCTTTTATCGAAGCTTAAAACTGACCTCAATAAAACGACTTAGAGCGATCAAAAGACAAACTGACAAATACCCATCACGGCATTACGATCGGGCCACAATTTAAACAACAGATGAAGAAATTCCAAGCAAGTTTTAAGATTACAATTTCGAGAGGCTAGATAATTCACTATTTAGCATACAAAGGAGAATTACCGTCGAGTTGTGCGTCCGTATGTCACAAAGTATATATATAAGAGGCCACGCCTTGTAGCTGTCATATGTAGCCTAATTAGGCATGAGTTGCTGTTACGTTGGGCAACTATTAGATTTTATTATGAAATTATGTGCGGTATCATTTTACCAAAGTGTTTGGTTAACGGTACGCGTTTCCTGCCTTAATCTCGATCTATTATGTTACCTACTTAATACTTATTTGAATACTATGCATGTATTGTGTAGGTACGATATGACGTCAGTACAATTAGAACAGGACAAAAAATCACTAAGGAACAGTCCTTGACAACTTGTACGACCATAAAGTTAATTAAAACAGTTTTTACGATAATTTTGAGAATCAATATAGAAAATATTTATAATGATTTCTGGGTAGGTACATATTTTATTGAGTAAAACAGTTATACAGAAGTTTATTAATAAAACATTAAATCTATAAAACTGTTGGAAATGTCACGTAATTAAAATTTAAAGTCAAAAGAAACTGTCAATGGCTGTCCATAAACAATAAAATGGCCACCAAACATAAATATAATATGTGTAATAGGCCCTCACCAGGAAGGCACACGGTTACTCCGAACTACTATCATTAAATTCCTAACACTTTCTTATTTAAATTCATAAATATCCGGTGTAAGCATATTGTTATTGGCACACGGCTCACGTCCGACCGATTGCGCACAAACACACACATACCCATAGACACACATTCTAACTTACGCACTAAACACAGAAGCGGTTATTATAGTTATAAACTTTTATATCAATCGATACGCTTTCCTCTAGTTAAACTTATAACGGTCGATTTCTATAAAATGGAATTTAGAACAAACTTTTTGAAGGTTTATTTCCATTCTCTACAATAATTGAAAGTTACTTATCAAGTTTATTTCAATTAAAACTAGTGACCTTTTTATCATAGTCTAAATCGTTTAATTAATGCACGAAGTATGTTATTTTAAAAAATTCTAATGTTGCACTATAAATGATACCTATCTATCAAAATAAATGTTTTCACAAGTAATTGACAATTTTATTACATTACATATCTAAGTAAAACTTGTTTTATAAAAATCGCAAGTAGGTCATTGTGTAACGACTAGGTACTTGTCTACATGCAATATTTTGTAATTCTGGTCTAATAAAAAAAATATCAGCAAAGAGCTATTGATTTATTTTGCAAAATGTTTCAACCACATAACTTGTCCAGTTTACTAAAAGCTTTATATGCCATTAATAAAGTATGACAAGGGCTCAGCTTACACTGGACTAGTATGCAATGTTTAGTACAATGGATTCCATTTGCTGCACAATAGAGCACACACGATTCCAAATTTAAATTTTAACTTTATTAAAAAAGAACAGTGCACTAGTGTTGCGACAATGCAGTGGTATAACTCTAGCAACAGTTAAATGTTTACCAATGATTATAGTGGTTGATATTATTTAAATGCAAATGATCATTTGATCTGACCGATACGTAAATTGATTCGACATTTAGGTGACATTTTCCATTTATTTAAGCCTTAATAAGAACTGAGCTGTCTAGTATGAATGTTCAAATAAGTCAACTGTCTAAATTAAGTTACTTGCTAAAAGGCTTTTAACAAATGGTTACCTACTTTTTGCAGTTTACAAGTTATGTTAATAACTGCATAATATAATACATTAATATGTATAATATAAATTTTGGAATCTTTATGCAAATTCAATTATTACTTCAATTACGGCGAAGCCCGAGGCACAAGCGCTTGTGTTATTGTCCTACATATTTTTTTCATTCATTTTATACTTTGGGCGTTGGTTTAATAGTGAAATCTTTACGTAGGCTTTGAACATTGTATCCATTAAGTGTAATTTTGATCACAAACGATGAAGGTTTCAAAATATAGCTCAGATAGTGGAACACGATTCATCTTTGAATACAATGAAGCCAGTTGATCGATTGGTTCTTGACTTTGTCTGCTAACATATGGAACTTCATAATACATAGGATACGATGCTTGATACTGAATATTTTTGTTTTAATCCACTTAATTATCACCTGGAGGCTTGTGACGTCACCGTTCCAGTTTCGACAAGACTGTACATTTTTCAAACAAACAGACAGTTTCGGATCAACGCAAGATTAATGATCTCACTAACAGACCGAGTCAAATTTCGCAACACACAAATTACCAGTACAAACCGCTTTGGCAATAAACAATCCAACCACTCGATTAGGAAAAAAGTCGATTATTGAGTTCAAAAGTACGGTTACATCACTATTATCTTAAAGTATAGAGCTATATCAGATCATAGTTTATAGAAAAAATATTAACTTACTTGTAGAGTAAGCGTAATTATTGAATTTGGACCGTGTTTAAAAAATATCCATAGTTATCGTGTAAGGAGATGTAAATCTAAAATCCAAAATGTAATTTCGTAATTCAAAATACATTCGTCGTCAATCACTCGATCCGTTCCTAGAATTAAAGCATACAGTTTGAAGAAATTCAAAAAAGGAATAACAGACGCCATCGGTAAACAGAGCTGTTATTATAACAGAAGGGGGAAAAAACCTAGCGAGTTCGTTCACTCGTATGTTCCCAGCCACTCGAACGTTTTATAGTGAAAACACTTCAAAAGTTATATTACTATTTCCATACTTTAATTACGTACTTATACGCCCACATGGAAGCTAACACACACAAACGCACAGAGTAATTATAAGATAAACATATGGCCTTCTTAACCAAGATAGTACTCGGATGAATATTAGGTTACTTTCCTGTGCTTAAAAAAAGTTCTACAGTAAAAAGTTCAAGTTTTTTACCTGTACGAGTACAACACTAATATGGTAAGTTTTCTTGAATTTTAATTGGCCGTCATTTGCATACGTTTTTTTAATAAGAATCCTGTCTGGTATATGTGGTCGCAAATTCTTCATATTTGATCTGTTATTTACGACTTAATTGTATACTTTTAAAAGCAATGTCATCACTTACTTTGCTACTTTACAGGGTTTTAGTGATACTATATTTACACTGCAAAAAAACTCAACGACAGAATGAATAAAGTGGGCCCGTGACCACCCAAGATAGAAACTAAATGGTTAATAGTTTTACGTAGTGGACAGTTAAATATGTCTTACGTAATACAGGCAGAGGTAGCGCCATCGATTACATTTTTATCATTATTTGTACAGACAGTAAAACAATAAAATATATCCAAAAAACGTTATGAAAGTAATTGCTCATTGTTGAGTCTATGGAATTGTTACTGGCACGCGTCACGTCGCTGTAGGAAAAAGAACCCGTTCCACATTCAAATTGGAATAGAATTTGAATAGGTACGCGATTGTCATTGGTTGACAATCAATCATTATGGTTTTTGAAATTCGAATTCCACGACATACGTGAGGTTTGAACTTCGAATCGATTCGATCAGTGAGTGGCTAGTAGCCGTAGGGGCAAGACCTCTATCTGATATTACATTGTTAGTTTTTGTAACGAATCCTGTTCTTATGATTTCTATTCGAATACATACGTAATATTTACTGCGATTAGATGTATGATTATGGTGGTATTACGCTCACGCGTGATGTTATACAGAAGCGATTGTTGGAACATGGATTTTGAATTTTGTATAGGGCTTTCATTGCATCAAGGTACTGATAAACTTATGTACATTATAATCATAAATGTAATCAAATAAGTAGGAAGTAATACCCTAATTTTGGCTCAAATAGACGATACTCACTGAATAAACCAATTAAAGATAAGCTTACTAAACTCCTACAACACTTTTACCGAACAAATTGAATTCATTAATTTAAACACATGGTCTGAAAACGTGCAAAGGCTATTAAAATATATTATATGCATATTTCACTTTAAAATTTTTAGCCTGTGCCAATAAATCAATCATACACAGAAACCGGAAGTCTGTATTCAAATGGATCAAATAATTAGACCTTTTTGGTAATGAATATTTAGCAAAACTAGTTACACCGTGTAAAAACTACTCGAGTCTGGTTAAATTAAGTACATACGATATATCATAGAGATAAACGGATTTAGTCTATGGCTTTAAAGTCATAAGGAATTCTATTCAGCCAGCACATGATAAATAGGACTAAAATTGATTATTCTTACAATATTTTGAAGATAACTTTTATGGAATATTGAATTTCATAGGATTTTGTAAAGCGGATATGATAGTTTATGTGATGTGTGTATTTTCTAGACTTAAAAGTTTGGCGGTACGTGAACAAATATTTAGGGGTGCCTATTCACGTGCTTACTACTTAAACTAATGAACCATCCATGCAACCAACATTTTGGTGCACTTACCAAGAAAACCTCGTGCTATGAATGTAGCTACGCTCTGTTTTCTCTGGAGAAGGATTTTGCCATAGGGGCATTATTTATACATGTTTTAAGCTTTTTATTTAGCAAGATATTCTATAATCCTTTTGTATCCATAGTCATGTTTATTAGCTTCAAGAGAATGTCCATAAACAAACGCCATAAAAAAATTATACACGATGGATGGAAAAAGTAAATAGGTAGCTACACAAGAGCACTTTAGAGTTATCTTCATCGAGTGTATTTATTTCTGTCTCCTAAACTCAAGATCGTCAAACACTCCAATATAGCGTTGAAAAAATTACATTTACCAGTTATTGACACGAAGATTTTAGTCATTTCAATATTATTGAAGAGACAAAAGAAACACTCAATGATCGACGAAACGTATTGTTTCGATTTAACTGGCTTTTGAACAACATGTCACAGCTTTTACATAAACAATTTATTATAAGTAGGTAAATACTGGTATTTATATCTTCGCCATTTATAAAAAAAGGTGTGGCGATTTAAAAAAAAACGGAATATAAAGACACCTGTTCAAATTTCGAACCCGCCATTTTAAATCAAAGCTATGATATCTTTGGCCAGTCATTAATAGCGATAATACTTAAAATAAAAGTAGATGAACTCCTTTTTTCATTTTAAACTTTAATCTTTATATAATTACACGATTAAAAAAGTGTCTAACAACTGTTTTCCATCAAGTCTGTGTATTCTGTCAGAGTGAGTATTTGGAGCAGTACGTTGAGTAGGTACCGTAATCGCCGGAGGGCCTAAACAAATTGTGTGTATGACTGATAGTGTTTGGTTTCTCCCAAGAATGGAGTTTTTATCATATTTGTAAGTTAATTTTGGTATTTTCTGCGTAACGAGATCTTACGCAATGTGGACCTATTTTGGAAGAATACACCGTTATATGTATGTTTCATCATTATTTCTATATTCAATATTTTCAGCCCGTGTCTATACCACAAACGATTTGATATATTCAAAGACAAAACTCGGCCAAACGTGATTATTAATCGTGACAAAAATAAAAAATGTATTAGTTCATGGTCAAAAAATGTTGCCACTTATTAATAGACAAAATTTACAAGAACTAGTTGGGTAACCGTTGCAGCGATTATGTTATAAAACATATTTTATTTGATTAAAATCCGCCAACGTTTACAAAATTTGGACCATTATTTTTTCTTTTTATTAATTTTAAATAAAAGATATGTGATTCATTGATGTTTTTCTTCTAACTTCTTTATTTTATTGAGTAATTAAGATCTTGTTAATTTATTCTTGCTACCTTATTTTTTATTTTTCTTGGCATAACTGAATGCTATATTTGCTATGCTAACTGCTATGTTTTATAACATTTTAGTTTTTAATTAAAATTGGTTCAAATTCACCCAAGATCTACCTACTATTGGTGAGGGTTTTGTAAGAATTTCTGAGATTATGTTCTTAATAGATCAAATAAACGCTGAAAAGCTATTTCAGATGTCGGATAAATTACATTTTTTTTAAATTAAAAAGTCGATTTCAATCACGATCGCCAATAAACTAGTATCCAATTTTAAAAAAAACATGTCACGCTATGCATTTCTACTATTGTTCTATCTTGCAGAAGTTTAAAAAAGAAAATTTTATTTTCTTTCCAATCTTGTACAGATTTGAATCGAAGTTATTATGAATGCTCTTATAGCGTATGCATATTCATTGCTAGTTAGGGTCGCAATGTCACAATGCAAATACGTAGTAACATCGACTCCAAGATATTGTACACTAGATAAAGCTAATTATTGCCCAGTTGACTGTTTAAACTAAAATTTTCTACAAGCTAGATTGTGAAATGATACTAAATTGGTTGTTCAATGTTTTGCGGTTTGAGTAATACTTGTTATTTTAGTAATTGGTCCATATTGGTGTGTGTTTGAGATAAATTGAAACTATGAAATCGGAAAGTATATTAAGGCCAGTGTAAAATATCATAGTATAAAATTTTTGAACTAGGTTTTCTTTGTAGTATTAAATCAATCTATATGTTACAGAATCTGTTACACCTAAATGTATAAACGTACACCCATATTCGCAAATAAATTAATGATTTTTAATTATTGATTTAATAATAACAAATAAATAAAATAACTATTATAACATTAGTGAACCGGTAAGGCTTCAACAGTGTACAATGAAAAAGTGTTTTTATATTTTTATTTCATTTATCAATTTTTGTTTTGCGTAAATGGAGTAGATTTGAAAATTAGTTGACATACAGACATGACGAGTGTCTGAAAATCATAGAGACTTCCTTTTATACTCTTTAAAAATACTTTGTGTACTCTTAAAAATAAAACAAAGTAATAGAAACCAAGTATTTTTGTCTCTAATTTAATACAGGTGTTGTACTGTCGGTAGCTTTAACTTGGGTTTTATGAGCAAATCAATATTCAATATACTCGGTATTACCTCGGATACAGTCATCTATTATATCGCAAATATCTATGCAGTCGAATACATAACGTGAAAATAACTCTCTCTGTTTGATTGGTATATTTTCACCCTAAACGACTAAACCTTGGAACCGATTGAACTAAAATTTGGCCACTTCACCTCTTGGCTACTTGCCTGAGAACTTGAAAAATATAGTCAACTTTTCGTCCTGAATTTTTTACTATAACTAAAGTGACAGGACCACAAGGAAAGCGATTTCAAAGCCGGAGCAATCCATTAATAAAATAACAATATTTTGTTATTTAAAAACACACTGGTGAAATATTCCTGTGTCGTGAATGATTTTATAAACTAAAAACTCAGAAAAATAATTTTCTATTATGAAAATTAAACGCACAATACACTATAAGTTGGCCGATAGCAAGGTGACAACTTAAACCACAAACTTTCATAATTATTTAAAATTCAATCACGAATAACGATTAGCACTAAAACTATTTATTTTCGTTACATAACGCAACGATCATGCATAATCATTATTTTTATCACTTCATCAGTTGCATCAGACATATCGTGAACCGTCATGGCGTGTCCGAAAGCCTTCTGATCTATTGCCGGCTAAACCGCATGTGATTGGTCCTGACAATGCATGAAATTAATTAAATGTAGTGTAGAATGAAACAGTAGTTCTACACTAGTCACGTCTACAGACTACTCGATATTTTTTCATACTTTTAAGTGGTAATTACTTCACCGTTTGACATTGTACGCTAAAAGTTAAGCATGATATCATTATTTTTGTGATCGTTATGTTATGTACGTAAGTTAGATAATTTATTAAAAACTGATATTTCTTAATACTTTAAATAAACAATTCTTGTATGTATGTATTAATATTTCGAATATCTCAGAAACGGCTCTAACGATTTTAATGAAATTTGGTATAAAGATAAAGTTTTGCATTTTAAGTTCAACTGCATAGTTGTATTTCTTGTTAAAAGGCAATTTTACAAAAAAAAAACATATTAAAAATAATTACAATTTTACAAAAAGCCACTGAGCGAAGCTCGGTCTCTCAGGTACTAATTTAAAAGCCTGAAAAGATCTGCATTTAAAATATAACTAGAAAGGAACTTCGGTTGTAAATTCTAACTAATAAGACTAACTACAGAACCGAACCTCATAAAATTTTGCATGCACTTGGTCAGGAGTACAGAAAACGATATAGGGTAAGTTTAATACTGACAAAAACTACTGCTCCCGAAGGATATCTGAATTGATTAACAAAATCTACAGTGCCGCGAACAAAACCGCGGGCTAAAGCTAATAACTTATAAAACGAGTGTAAATCCAAAACAAAACCGGTAAACTTAATGATTAAAAATAGTGTAAATAATCTTACTGTGAATTGATCCATTGAAAGGTTTTTTTATAAAAACTAGTTTTGCAACAAGTTATCGTTGCATTTTGCGGATCTGAGATAGCATACATAGTATTATCAGTATTATCACGCACTGTGTGACTCTTCAACTTGCGCGCTCCTGTTCGTATTATTACGACTGCCACTAGAAGTAAGTTTTTGAAATACAACTCCTGCACTAAGATTTTTCCTGTGTCTTGACGAACATTTAAACAACGGATACAAAGGTTACAAAAGATACGGGACAACTATATGTGGGAATCGAACATTCAACGCGGCGTAGTAGCGAGGCGACCACTTCAAACATTGCGCCATCTCTGCTGTCAGATTACCTAGATATCTGCTGATGAGTAGGATAACCAGACTATTCGCCTTCTCCATGTACTCCATGGGCCTACTCGCCTACTCCATGGGACTACTCTCCTACACCATGGGACCACTCTCCTACTCCATGAAATACTACTCGTAGGGGGTGAGGTAGAGTGACCTACGTGCGAGTGACATCACTGATGTCGCGACAATCGCGAGTATTTATTCTTCTTTACCACCTTATAATAAGTAGTCATTACAAAAATATGTGTTCCTGTAAAAAAATTCGTTATTTTTTAAGCGCTTTTAAATTGTTAGTTTTAAAATGTGACTAAAATTTGAGACTAAAAGGAAATTAAAATTTATTATTATATTAAGTGTCACATAGTGTGTTCCTACTGTTAATAATTACGCTATGGCAATACCGGCTTATCGCGGTCGTGAATCAAACTTAGCATTATTTTGAGAAGTAATTATTAATGTAGTACCGGCCACCGAATTTCAGTTCACTGCAGTCGGGTAACAATGGCTAATGAATAATAGAAAACTGGATTGTCCAAGTAGCCGATATCGATGTTAGATAAATGATGAATGCGTTTTCGGTAGACAGTTATTTTTTTAAGTAATTATCGGATGGAATTTGTTTTGCTTTCTTTGGTCAGATTGGTTTTAAAAGCAGGTATGATCGATACGAAAACTGGCTTCATATTCTTTACAATCGTACGACATGTACAGAAGTATTGTGTAAAGAGAGATTTCCGATATTAAGACGAAATCCCAAGTCACTAATTTATTCCCATTTAAAAATTGTTTTATTTAGTTTTAAAAATGTGAAGGTTTATACGAAGAAGGCCTCAAAAACCTCCAATAAGACTTCTAGTAGGCTTGTGAAATTCACGAACTAAGTACTATTGGGAATTCATTCCTGGCATATAACTACAACGATCTATTCTGTGAGCTTTTAGGACTTCGTTCATTTAGTACATTAGTACTGTCAAGAAACATGGAACGAATGAATCGCCGACTGAAAAGTCGTACGTTACGTCCTCGACACGGCGGTGAACGAACGAATGAGAATGAGATGCAAGCTGTCTGCACATAGTTTAGTCTTTATAAGAAGTATCGACGAATTAACTTTGATCTTTTTAATTTTATTTATTGGCTCACCAACAATTGTTTACACTAATTTACAGTCATAGAGATATACTAGTCTAGTGTAACAATTACTAACAGGTAAGCACCATGATCTCCGGCCTCCATGAGCGCTGGCCTGGGGGTAACGGGTCGGGCTGACCGTTACTCTTGCAGAAGCAGGCCCGGGACGGTGGCGCGACGTGTACCACGCGCACCTCTCTGATCTGGAGGGGGGTAAGGTCCCCCGTACTCCATGATGTGGTCGGCTGCTGAAGGCGGCCAAGGTCTGCAGGGGTTCGCGGAGGACTCCTTCCTAGGGTATACCCGGGTTCCCAAGCAATAGACCCACTTGTGGTTTTAGTCGGTTCGATTCCGACATACCACTTTACCATTAGCTCCGGTGAGGTGATGACCCTTGAGGTTTCCACACGATAAAAAAAAAGGTAAGCACCACATGCACTATTATTGTGGTAACAATTTTTAAGATAAACAATTGTTTCATAAATAGTGTAGATAATTATTGTTAATAGTTGTTATATATAGATATATATAGACAGTCCTAAGCATGCACAGTATAAAGAAGATCCAAATATTCATTTAATTCAGTTACAATGTACTACTGAACTAATAGAACTAGAAGTCTGAACTAGTACATGTGAGTGACTATACTAGATTTGAGCGCTCTTTTCAGTGACCGAGTAAGAACAAGCTTAACTTCTAACAAATGTATTCACCTCATTATTTTTTTATTTGCATTTGTTTTCATTTTAGGTTTATCAATTTCCACAGACAGTGAAATTTAAAACTTATTTCAAAATTAATCATTACAAACTTTTCATATAAAATTTAAAAATCAATAATCAAAAAATCTAAAAAAATTAAAATCGTTTTAATGTTTAATTATTTAATTCCTTACATTTCCGTATCTTACGAACACTAATCATCACCCCAAGTTCGTGAGAACGTCCTGATACGGAGTGATGCGTAATAACCACCGGTAAAAACACCATCTCGACTGATTTCTTTAAAGAATCCACCAGCCGGCCCTCGTATACGAAACTGCGACGTAAATTTGACAAAAGAATCTTATAAACGTATAAATTCGTTGCTGGAAATGTTATTCGATCGATGCAAACTAAGAGGAGTGCAGACAGGCCGGTGAAATCGCCACGATTTCTTTTAAACATACTTATGAATTATGAATTAATTGTTAGTTAATTTGATACATAAACATATTATTATTAAGATTGATTGTAAACTTAACTATTTAACAAGTGTAGTCTACTATTAAATAGAACTATTAACGACGATGAATATTTAATTCTGTTGCATTTATTCGTTGAAAAAGGTTAAAAAAATTTAAACTTTATTAATTATATAAATTTACGGAAACAGTTTCTTCTGAAAATCTACAGTTGTTCTCAGCGTAGTTCTTTTTTTTATTTTTGAGAATTCTTATCTATGTAAGAGATACGATTGTATCTATACCTATGCAATAAGCTAATCATATCTTGGAGATTAATATTTATTAGACATTATGTAGATACTAGGTATGTATTTATAATAAATATTTTTTTTATCCGCTTATGCATCTAATTACTACGTGATGGTGAATTACTGTGTGGGACGCGCCCACTATAAGTTGGCAAATTTCACAAAAATACTCGCAAAAAAGTAATAAAGTATCATTGTTTGTATAGCTAATGTAAATTTGCCACCATTATCACTGGACCTCCCTGTTGTATTATTATATTTCTTTGTAACTCATTATAAGAGCTATGAGAAGTCTTAAATTTAAAGATTTTCTGTATAGATGATTACAAACTTTTGCTAGCAGCTCCACTTGCCTGATTACCGGCTTCCATGAGCTTATGTTTTACTCCACGAAACCATCTATCTGTGTTTTAAATTTCGTTCAAATACTATAATAGCACTTTGGTACGAGTTACATACTCACCAAACGTACTTAACCACTTACGCACACATACGCCCAAACACTCTTATACTCAATTCCATAATACACATGCATTCATAATATAAATAGGAAAGCAGTATAACAATATTGCATTACCAATCACTGATATTTGTGTACGGTGTATCAATACTGTAAATCTTTCATTTGTATACACAATAAACGTGATTTCCACGCAATTTTTCTCAAACCTATAAGTGTAAAGTTACTTCAATGTCAGTTTCGTGGAAACGCATACTTTTTACTGCAGATCCGAGTTCAATTACTTACAAAATTAATGATTGGGCACATTTTAAAAGTTATATGTATTCATATAAACACACACATGGAGGCTCACAATAGGATTACTTGGCCATAAATGGGAGGAGGACCAGTTATGAAGCCCTTATGATTCTCTCACAGTTGTTCATTTTTGTTACTTTTGTTTTGAATAGAATTGTGTTCGTGCATTTTAATTCGGTTTTAGTATTGTATCAGCCTTTGTGGACTATGTATGGAGGATTACTTTTTATCTTAGCGTATGAAAGTTGTCGATTTTGTTTGGTATTGTAGCGATGTATTTATTTATGTTAAGGCATTTTGCTGCAGCCGATTTTCAATGTATGGAACTGTCTTATTTGGAAGTGTTTAGACAGGAAATCTGACGGAGGCGATGGCTACTTAGTCAAACAAAAACACGGACTGTCAAATGAGGCCTTATCATGGAGATCCGGCGAACTTACTTCGCATCATCCGCAAAACGGTTTGACTCACTCTGCTGTCTCTTTTACTAACTTTTGTCTTTTTTTATTCAGCCAACGATGATAGCGATGTCTTCAGCCCATCTCCATGGGGATAATTATAATCTCAGATATAAGACGGTTATGTTAAAGGTGTCTTTCAAAGACAGATAATAACTCAAATTCTTTTGTAATTAATTGCAGCTGGATAAGTTGTTTTTGCACTCATGATGATAAATAAGTGTTACTTTACCTGTGCTATGGCCTTAACCGGATAGGAAGTCCAGAACAATAGACATTGATTCTGTCAGTATACATACATGAAATAGTCGAAAAGCCGTATCTATAATCAGAATCGAGTAACAAATAGGCAAAAAATAATAGAATATTAATGTTCTTAATCATAAAACTTATTATTCATACTGATACAGCAATCTATATCCGCAACATTGCTAACAAAAAAAAAGTTTTTTGAAACACGCCGTTTACGCAAAGCGATCGCCATTAACAATCTTTGTAGTCATAAAAATTATGATTTTACAATTTACGTACTTCTGTCGAAGAACCGACCTATTAAAGTATAAAACGGAAGCTTATGGAAGCATAACTATTAAATAAATTTTAATAAACCATGTTAAAAAAATATGTACACATAAAACTTTGTAGTCCGGACCAATATTTCAAATTAAGAACAATTCAAATCAAATCTTCGAATTCTCGTTAGAGCAGGACGCCTGTAGGGTTGATGACCCGTTGAAATGTCAGCACATGTCTATCCTTCTCGCACGACTTCCTTACACATACAACCGTCCTTCTCACCCGAAGAGATGTTGATCTTGATACGTCACATTTTTAATAAACGAACTCTGTATGACATGGCGCACGGAAATTCGTTCCAATGATTAATATGGCCGCCTCATTCGTATAAGAAACTAATATAACTTTGTTTTTAAACGTTATTAGAAATATTGATAGTTCCATGTCAATGCTCGTGTTTGTGATCACCCGATAAACGTTTCGGAGATAGAAAGTATGACAGAACTAAATTGAATGTACGACAGACCGGGCGTAGGCAGTTAACGCAAAAAAATGCACGAATCACCCATCTGTTTTACAAATCTATGTTATCGTGTAGGTTTTTATTGTTTTTCGACTAACGAATCGTGGTTAAGTGTGTCTTCGCGGGTACCAACAACATACATATGTCTATTTCGCATAGTTGCCTATTAATTAGAACGTTTCTGCAGCAGAGTCAGCCTCAATAATGTAATAATCTTGTCGCCGATGGCGTTTTTGGGTTTTGCTCGAATTCTTATTTTAATTTTGACATTAAGAAGTGGCGGCGGTACATATAACAAAACAAATGAAAAACGAGCACGGCGATCCAACACAAAAAACGTTAGAGATGTGAGTACTAGACATAGTAGACATCACACAGCGAGCGTTTCATTACATCTCAAATAAAAAAGTTCATATTTGACGTTTAACAAATTGTTCCTTTTTCAAATCGACCAATGAGACCATTGTGTTCATTCCTAATGGCGTGTTCTATTTTCAAATCTCACTCTCTTTTCAAATCTCGCTCGCCTTTCAGATTCATTCGAATTTGGAATGCGTCGGTCGGTTACATTGGTACGTTTTCCCACACGACTTTTTAGTTAAATGAGTTGATTAATTGGATGTTAGTTTACTGTTGTGTGCTGATTGTTGGGCGACGCAACTCTCGTTTCGCTCCGCTAGCGTCTGCATTGCGATTGTCTTGGGTCTTGTTTCTCGTGTCGCGGACAACATCTCTAACAACAATCGTACAAACGTACCGGCAAGAATATAATTACTATGACCGCTCATGACATGATAGAGTGGGGCCACTAACAAAAGTGAAACATCGATATGATATATCGTCATTGTATAAATTGGCAACGTGTCTGTGCACTGCTGTGGGCAGAGAGAATTAAAGTTTTAATCTAAAATATGCATCAGTGAAATCCCCGAAACGGCCAAATGTCGTGTATCTAGCCAAGCGGGAGATATTGCCGAAATGCAAAAACATCAAAGGGGTTTTTGTTAAAAAAAGATTTAAAATTGAAGGGCGCGTCCCCATATAGGCAAAATGGCGTCCGAGATTATAATAACGATTTTAAAAGTCCCCTCCGTTTTTTATTTTTAGTTTTTTTGGAAGGGTTGTGTAAGTGGACCGGGGACGGAAAATTTGACACTACAGTGTTTCAAAAAGAGGGTGAAAGTTTTGCATGTTTGTGTCCGGCGAGGATCAGAATAGTTATCGGGGGAGGGTATTATTGATCGCTATTGAAAAATATGCGATAAAAACTCGCCATATTCGCAATTTACAACGGGCGGAAAATGTCTTATAGCTGGCGCGTGTCTATTGATTTTAATGTTACACCACTACCAAATAATTACAGTGTTATAGATGCAAACCTAAATAGATGACGATGATGATTAGGCAAGGAGTTAAGCATATTTTGCCAATCTGTATTTGTAACTTTGCAACGAACATAATTATTCATAATTTTAAAACATGAACTAAACGTTGGTTGATAACTAATTATAGCATTAAAAAAAAACAAACAAAATGAAATATTGTTTGTTCAAAACATGGAAACCATTCTTAATAGTAACTTAACATAAACTAATTTTAAAATGATAGACAAGTAAAAGTCGATCAGAAACTGGTACAACTTGATTAACTCCTGGCCTAATAATCAAGTAATTTAATATTAAAATAGTCAAGCGTAGTTAAGAATATAGAAGAAAAAACGATCGCCGCCATTTTTGTTTGCCAGAGTAGCAAAACAGAAAATCAATCAGTGAGAAAAATTTTCACGATTGAGTCGATGAGCGACCAATTGTGTACCACCCGTGAAAAATATGGCCTCATACTAAAAGTCGTAGGTTTCAACTGTCAACATTCTGAATTTGCGAGTCAGTATCCTACTTAATTAAATGTAATTATGAACGATGAGGTTATAACAATTAATTAAAACCAAATAAATGTTGACTATGTTTATCATTAGTCAATTTTAAACTTTATGGCATTTTCTCTCTTTATGCAGTTTCGACTGATTTTGCTTTTTGTCTTCTGCTCTGCTTAGGACGGAAAAGACTTTGTTCTATTTACTGTTCCGATGTATTTTGGGGTAAATTAGTTCAGGGTTTCTTCTGAATATCAGCGGTTTCGCGGATCACATTTGTTGATAGTCTCATACAAGATAAACGCAGAAATAAACTACAAAAATAACATCATTTATATATAATTTCGATAATATATCTAAGCAATGCATAAACATCGGTGAATGATGCGATTAGAGCACGTCTTAACCCTATAGTACGCACGACTTAATACCACATGGTAACTAAGCCCGAGGCCGCTGTGATTCGACCAATTTAAGACCAAATCCGTATCAATTGTCGTCAGAGACGCTTTTATCAATAAAAATAAAAATCTTTCGAGGAAGTTACCAATTTGTTCAGGCGTACCACGATGATGGCTATCTTCATTCGAATCTCAACTCTACACACACAGTGTAAAGTTTAAATTTGTATGTAGAATCATTTTGATAGATTGTGAAATCAATTAAATTAGTACTTTATTGATGGGCTCTGTTTATTGGTGCTACTTGTTGTTTTCATTCATGTTATTTTTTCATCTGGCTGCTAGTAGACCCTTATAATATTAAATATCACGTCGTAACTGCTAAAATTCTTCATAAACATGTCAGTATGTACATTTCGGAAAGCAGTATGTTGTACATTTCGGAAAGCAGTATGTACATTTCGGAAAGCAGTGTGTACATTTCGGAAAGTATTTTTAGATTAAACATAATAAAAGAGGAGTAGTTTGCGTGCTTTCTTCAGATCCTTGATATCGGTAAGGTAATTTTTTGTTAGATGTTGCTTAAATATACTTTACTGTACTGTAGGAACATGGAGCCTGGAAACGTGTCCGGTAAGCTGCAACAGTCTTCCCCCATATAGTGAGGTCAAATAGATAGCTCGAGAAATAGGGGTGTGTAATATAGGCGTTAGTATATTAAGAATACATAACTAAAACACAAAACATAGTTAAAATAAATGACTTAATTTATGTTGTGTAAATAATCGAGGTGTATATGGTAACAGTTATGTATTTGATTTCTTTGATTACCCACTTAATTACAAAATAGGACGCTAACGTGACTATTTATTATTTTGTATGCGATCTGTAATCCTTTTAATTTGATCACCCATTCCGTATTCACATTCCGTTAACTGACGCAATAAGCACACGACCATACACAGACAACACTAAATACAACCAACAAATTATATTTTCAGTTTATAATAGCAGTTTGATACACCAAAAAGGGCGAAAGAAAGCAGAAATAATAATATATTTGACGTATCACGAACGAATATTTTCACTGAGACGTGAGCAACCTAACCCGGGACCTGCATACTGATTGATGTTGAATTATTGCGACTTTTCCGAACCCATACGTTTCCTCGACACGTTTTCTGCGGAATCGCGCGATTTTAAACCGCGGCCGTGGCGGGTGCATGCCTCGCGTTTTGAATGCAATGCGATGCGCGCAGGGTTAACTGACTACAATCTTGTATAATTGATTGTGTTACATTATATTACGCTCGCCAACGTTGTATGAGGTTGTGTTCTTCATATTTATCACGGAATTAATTTATATTATTTGCTTTTTTCTTATAAAGAGTCCCAGTACTGGATGAGTGTGATATTGTTGTACAGAAAAAGTAGAGAAAAAGATTTAGGTTCATCCAGAAAAAAGTGCTATTCCCGAAGCATAAAACAATAACTTTCATGCTAGCGAAGCCGCGGGCAAAAGCTAGTTCTTTATATTATTACATTAGAAGAAAGGTAGTAAGTACCATGTAATGGGAATATTTACCTAATTGTAAATATCAACTCTTTCAACAATTCAAGACGATCCCTCCAGTAAATAATTTAATTATAAAATTTATGTGACCAATAAACTGCGTACGTACATTAATATCAATAAAAAATAGAAAACGATTGTCGACTTCATCCATTGTGAAACTTTTGTGCGCATGCGTAACCCGCATATTAAGAACCAACGCTAACTACGAGCGAAAACGGGAAACAATCGCCGTTCCATATTTGAAATCGGCCGTTTGAATATGGAACTATTTAAAATTTCGAATCCGTTTGCGTTATCGCTGCGACGTGTTGGCGTTTTCCGATTGTTCTTTTTATGAATATTTTTAGTGTTGTTGCTTATATCCGTTTAACGATAGTTTTAGTGAGTAACGGTTAATAGTTCCACATTTAAATAGAGAGGCATATCCTGGCGGTGCGTTTAAAGCCTTCGCGAATGAAAGAACATGTCATTCATATCCAAATGGCCTGCTATTAAGTCATGTCTGAGTTGAAGTGGATGTGTAACCAAAGGTTTTACAGTTTAAACTAAATTACTTTTTTATGTTTGCTTTATATAAAAATACTTTTAAATGTCTACTGTTTATTGCATGCTCCTGCCTACACAGAAAAAAAAACGACCTTAATAGCTTGCAAATTACAATGACAGAACCACTATTGCCAAGTGAGACATCGGTCTGAATGACAAAAAAAAACAACAAAGTGTTACGTTTTATATTATTAAACATTATCCGAATATGTTTCACAGAGGAACAATGCAATTGTTTCAGAGTCCCACGGTGCAATCATCGGACGAATTCTGTTCGATTCTATTATATGGCCTGTTACATTGTAGTTAAAATATCGTATATTCATTTTGGAGCTTTTTTGTGAGATTCCGACGAGATGAGCTCAATTTTGTAAAGCATATTGGCTGTCTGAGTGAGTGTGATACTACGAATTTAAAAACGTTTATATATCAAGGAATAATTTGAAGCTATCTCTGTTTTTAGGGTTTTCAAGGATCGACAACGCTTAAGTATTGCTTCGTCTTTAGGCTATAATAACCGCTTATTTCCTAGCAGTTGTATGCTCATAATTAGATCTTGTAAAACTGTCCAAGACACCTTCATTCACACCTGCTTTTGTAATACAATGTCAATACGAACTATAGGACAAAAGTTGACAGCTGACTAACCAAACACGGCTTTAATGACGTCAGGACCTCATTTTTTAAATGACTAGGTTCGCAAGCCAAAGCCCGCCTAATGGTAATTTGCCAATACCAGGCCAGGTCCACTCCGCACTTTAGGTATGAAGCTACAAAAACGCGGCGGGCTCGACTTGTCGGGCGGATTAAGTGGGCTCATAGGCGGGCCGGGTAGCATATTAGTTCGATACTCACCTTCCGTTCGTCGGTTAAGATATTTTTTACTAAAATATATGCAAAAGCATATTGCATCGTATTCGGCTGCTTAGTACAGGCACATACTGGTAATTACGTAAAAGAGGGGCAACTTCTAGGTGAATATAACTGTAGGTAATTAATTAGCGCTGTGTGTGCAACCTGAATTGCACTTTATTGTGTCGGAGCAAGATTCGCTATTTAATTAAATGATTTTTCGGAGTGAGCCTTCCGTTTCTGTACTATTATGTATTCTGTGCGAATACTTATAAACACTTGCAATAGCAATGGTGTCTTTTGCGAATTTTCAAGCCAAGCATTTTGTAGTTTAGGCGTTTCTGTTCACCAGCACCGACACAACTTGCAGTGTTAGCGCTGAATTCTGTAGGATAAAGGTGCTTCCCCATTCGGGCACATCAAATTCGAGAAGTCTGATGTAGCCTATCTCCTGAGAATAACGTAAACAATTGCAGATACTGCGTAATTTCACAATTCTTCAACATTAAATATTTTATTCCGTAGAAAATGTTGAAAGTAATTTTTTCTTACTTATAAAAAATGGACAGTTTTCAATGTTGATATCGTGTTCATAAAATGCCAAGCAATAAAGCCTAATAGAATGCATGTGCTTATTTTTTCATATGGAGTCCGAGCGGGCAACTTTCGACAATAACATTTCGGGCGGTAGTGTCCGCCACTCGGCCGGGACATAAATAATGTTAATGCTGTATAAAAGGCGTTTTTCGATGAATTTATCCCCAAAAACGACCGCTTTTGTGGCGAAACCTGGCCCGGGAAGTATAAAGTTGTTCATAAATTATTCATGACAACATACACTTTTGGGACTTAGTCATTGTAAGCTGCACTCCTGATAAAGCATTTCGCCTTCAGTAAGTAATGTCACGACATTCGGTTATACCTACCTATTTCTTAATTTTTTAACCGAATACCTCATATGATATTCATTATCTGCTGAGTTCATTTATCTGTGTATCGGATACTACATCGGAACATATTTTCTAAATTAAAAATTCTTACAACACATTCTTGTAGCATCGATATCTAATCTCGAATGGTGATTATTAACGACAATTATGTTCAGAAAGTAGGCACAAAAAAAATTAAATACTTTTCTGAATACGGATGGACAGACAAAGAGCTGACTAAACGCAAG
This sequence comes from Euplagia quadripunctaria, assembly GCA_963859945.1. NCBI lineage: Eukaryota > Metazoa > Arthropoda > Insecta > Lepidoptera > Erebidae > Euplagia > Euplagia quadripunctaria. Next base: position 6,033,487 of record OY982584.1, read on the forward strand.
TCACTTCATACGAATTACCGCCGCTTTGTTTCAACGTTCGACAGACAAAAACATCATTTTTAATATCAATACGCCCGGTTTCGATTCGATACTCAAATGTAATTATATACATTCGATTATAATTACTGAACGAATAAAGCTACGTTCTAATTAAAGTGTCGATTCTCGACATAACTGTTGTGAAAATAAGTACAAAGAAATTCCTAATTTGAAAATTTAAGAGCACTTTTCATTTTTCACTTTTTTTTTAAGCTGAAGAACCTTTTGTACCATCGACAATCAATCATCAATTCTTAGTTAAAACACTGTCACGAGCCTAGGAATTTTAATAATGTGTTAGGCAATAGGTCGCAAGACCTCGTTTAACTACAACAACTTACTTTTCATTGTGTTGTTTTTTATGCACAAAATTATTGCATTATAAATAGGTTTACACACTGCATCGTCCATTAAGGTTAACCCATAAACCAGACAGGGGAAGTCTAGGTCGCAAATACCCTTTAGTACCCTTATCGTTAGGTTCAATTTGGATGTTTATACAACCCTATATTAAAGGGCAGCCTCCAACAACTACATAGGTACTATCTACATATTTGGCTTTGTATGCTGATCATATATGAACAAGGCAATGAGATTACTGAAGGGGTCTGGTCACAGCAATTATTTTTGTGATCGCTAACCTTTCCATTTTTAAAATAAATTCGTTGATATGGAGGGGGTACTTTAATAAAATTACAGTTCGGTTGGATAAGGGGTAATTTTTTTTAACATTAAATTTTCAAGTTAGATGCGTTGGTGAATTTGAGACAACTAGGTATTTTTTAATCTAAAAGAATATAACTGTGTTCCTGATATGTAAGGATTTAATTATGTATAATAGTTTTAATGTTTCAGTAACCCAATATTATCTGGTAACGACTCACAGTTTCCAAGTATCTTCGTGACAAACTGTAGTATTTGTACCGTATGGCATATACATCGTACGCCAATTTCTATACAAGGTGCTCAGCCAAATACCTGGAAACCAAATTGAAAACATTAGATTTGTAATAATGATGACAACTCGTTTACCTAGCTCACTATTTCGATGTTTGATACATACAAAAATGCTATTGACATTCAATAGGTTTAGATGTACATTTAAATTATATGTAATTTAATAAAGTATCCAATTTGAAATTTCTGTCCCGGGATTATCCTCGTATAGTCATTAGGCATCACTACTAAATAAATTTCAACGAAATTTATTACTGCTAGTAATTTAATTAACACATACTATAATTAAGTTCCAAATTCAAAACGTTCAAACCAATAAGAGATCGATCGCCTTCCAAACTTAAAATCAGATAGCCGAACGCCGACACAATGGAATGGAACAAGCATGACGATTCAAATATTTTTGAAAATGGAATATTAAGTGAACGCCATTATGTGAACGAATGATTACTAGTCGTAACGTATTATTAAAATACATACATGTATATAACAATATGATGTACTGCATGAACACAATATATGCATAACAGTGGAAAATTTAAATCGTTCTAAGAATAAAAGCGCTATGTCGCTTTACAGAAAGGATTCCTTGAACACACATCCATGTACTGAATTCTGAAAGTTTCAAGAATTGTTTTTCTTGAAAGTAATCTATTTTTGAATAATTTTTGTGTTTCTGTTTTTATATAGGATTCTATTAAATATCGATAATTCTAATATCATAATAAGAAGTCCCTATTTGCGTATTGAGGTCAACGACTTGCTTATGCTGGCCGCGTGTGATGCTATGCGTCAAGTGACCCCTTAATGCGACTTATTGGTTACTCATTTAAAGTGCATTCATTCATTCAGAACATTACTAACTCGGAATACACCTATATAACTGTCTATTTTTGTTATATTAACATCTTGGTCTTTAATGCGATGGCCTAACAGAACTTACTGGATTCGTATAGGAGTCTAAATTCAAAGGTCAAGTAGTCAAGTCAAGAAGATATCACATTTTGTCAACAAGGCAGATTTTTTATTATTAATTACATTATACATGTTCCGGTATATCTACGATGTGCTGATACAACTGTTATTGAGAACGCCTATTGAAGTACGCCTACGTCTCTCGAAACAGAAACAGATCGCGCAGTTCCACAAAACATCATTAAATTCAATATTTCGTTTAAAAAGCACTCCACATATCTGAACCATTAATCACTAAAACTACCGACCTTCAAGGAGATACATCGGAATAAAATCGCCAATCGAAATAAAGCACTTAAAGCGAAACGTCATTATCGCACAACATAAATAAAAAACGCAGAAATCGAACGCAAAAATTGAATATCGAACTCGATTTAAAACAGAATACGAATTTTAAAAATACGAGCGCGGCCGAGCAGCATTAATTAAAAATTCTCGGTAGAATATTCAAAAATAGAATTCGCATTCGAACGCTCCTTGTACGGATCCCAAGTTTGAATTTGGAAGGAACAAAAGAAGGAGAGCGCGGGAGCAACCCTTTTAGCGCTGATAATCTGTTGGTTGGCCGTGTTACGGGACGTTTTTTATTTGTTGTCACTTTTTTGTCCGAACCAAGATTGTACACAACATTCTTTACTTCGAAACGGAGCTTTTTAAAACTCGCCTCAAGATTTATTTCTTTTTATATGCCTTTAATAACGAGTCCCTGCGTTCGATTTAATTGACAAATGGTCACGAGACTCGCGAGCGAAATGCTCAAACAATTTTAGAGGTCACTTTTACTGTACCTACACTTAGTATATATTTTTTTCAAAATGGAATAAGTACTAGTAATGTGGGTCACACATTATAGCTGGAGGAGGGTTTGACAAGAATCCTAGGTAGCACCTTACCTGGTATTCTTGTTAACCCGTCCAACTAAACTAAACGCTCATGTTACGAATGGGTTCACGTCGGCAGTGTACTCTAAGTACTAAATTAAATATAATTACTTTTACTGAAATGAATAAATCAAGAACAAACTAGAAATGAGAGAAATTCTGTAATTGAATTTCATGCAAGGAATCGAACATAAAATAACCGGTAACAAGTTTAAATTGCTTCGAAATATAAAAAATTTAAAAATAGAACGCAATCCTTCCGCCCTCGGTCGGGCGGTTAGTGCTTTACATGAAATATTATTTTATGGAATCAACATCTGCGCCAGTCTCGGTGTGTGCGTGCGTGTAGTGGGAGCGAGCCGACAGGGTTTATGTACACAAGTGAAATTACTTAAAAGAAACACGCCTCAAGTGGATGGGAACGTTTTCAGAACTCATTTCTTTTCAGTTTAATTTTAGAATCACATGTTTGGTTTTCGAATTTATTATCACAGTTTATTAAGAGTTATGTCATAAATTTTACATTTATGAGATGTTTTAAACGAGTAACTGATTTAAAGTTATGTACGACAGTATAAACATTTGAAGGATTAGGCGGTATACTCCGGAGGAATCAAACCTGTCAATAATAAAAAATGTAAAATAAAGATTAAATGGCTAGTTCTCTCTCGCATCATAAAATTCGTTTTACAATCCCGTCCGAATCGTCAAATCACTCGTCGCTGGTTCATTTTTTAAAATTGGAACGAAAAGTGAAACCCTTCCATTTTTAAATTGCTTTCGCCATGCGTCCCCTTTGCCACTGTTGTGCGTAACAATAGCGCATGGACTTCTTAACTTTAATGTCATTAATTGTTGTAACAAACATATATTCAGTGAAACAAAAAATATGAAAAATCATATATTACATGAGGAAGCGTTTACCATTTCTCTGAATTGATTTTTTACGGCATGGTATTCTATAATTTTATTCCTACATAATAATCAACAAAGAAATCTGTTCACTTTTTTATTTTTCTTGCATTATTAGGAGCAGCATCATCTCTCAAACTAGTTATTGTCTGATCGTCAGCTGTGTTAGTATTGGGATTATGTTTTTGTCTACCCTTCATTTTAAATTTAACTCTTTTGACTATTTTAATATTTCTGGAACAATTTTAGCTTAGGGCGAGGGTAATGTTTTTTGATATAAAAGGGGTACGATATTTTTAGTAGTTGGGTTTACATTATGCGGGCAGGAGGTTAAATTAATATTTCTCATTGAATCGGGCAATCGATAAATATTGGAAGGGTTTAAGGATTTTGAAGATCTACTTTATTGTTGTTATTTTAATTTCGGACTATAGCTGTTGAATTTGAGCAATTTATATTACTGTACAGTAAGTATATATATATTCGCTGAAAGTTAAGAAAAAGACAAAAAAAAAAATAACTACATGTATTATTTCAAACTGTTGTTATAACTGATTCTTTAATACAATTAAATTGAACTATGTTAATAACATTAATGATTGACTAAAAAAAAATAAATGTAATAGCGTATTACTCGTTGTTAAATTTTTTTAAAGTTCAATTAATCCTTTGGCTTGTCAACATAATTTGAAAAGGAAACCCTTCCACAATTAAAATTGAATAAAAACGATTCAAAAAAGAAAGAGATCGGATTCGTAAAAAAAATAGGGTGAATGTCCTTGTGCAGGGAACACGTTACATATGATTATATCGAAACAAATAATATTCATCGATAACTTTCTGCAGCGGGAGAGCGCAGAGTAATGTACTACGAAAGCAATGGATTACGAGTTATGTTGGAAGCCTGAGTAGTATGGAAGGAAGATTGCTTAAACACGCGTTCGGTCTTGGTTTCATAATACATTAGTTGTCTTTGTTAAGTTATACAAAAAACGCAGTACAGATGTGTTAAATTTTTGTGTATTTCTTAAACCGACTGAGGTGAAAAGATAAATATTAAATTTTTCGTTTAAAATCCCTGGATGTTAGTTAAGGTATTTTTTTGGAAAACAACCTATTGTGGTAGAAATGAGACTAGCATTTATCTCTAAGAGGAGTTATTATTACGGTTTATATGATTTTGTGGTTTTTTATTTTTCTATTCATTGGATGTTTCCGACCTTGTAATTTTTGTCTACAATTTGCAAAATCATTTAATATGGAATAACGTTCAATTCTACCTTTAAAATTACAGGAACTCAAGTAAACATACCTCAGTTACACTGGAAGACAATCCTCATAGTTTACGAGATAAGTGTTAATAAAACAGTTGTAAACGCTGCTTTATTATCGCACCAACAATAAACACTACAATTTCCACTTTGTTACGTCTCTATAACTCGTGATTTGCTGAATTGTTAGTAAACTATACTCAAACCATCTTAAACTTTATTTTCCTTCCCTTAAAGTTGAATTTTGTATACAGGATATCATTGAAGACGAAGCCTTAACAGTGTGTGGTTAAAGTAATGAGTAAATTATTTGTAAACGACAATAATAAGTAGAAATTTACGTTTCATTTTGAGGAAAGGTACTTTGATATGAAATTTTCTATTAAATTCAAATTTAGAATCAGTTTGCAATATTCCATATTCGATTTGCAATAATCACTCAAATAAGTTAGTTATAAAACAGAATTGCATATTCAATATTACAATTGCAATTTCAATTTTTTCTTCAAATCTCATGTGAATAACAATGTCACAATTCGATTTCTAATCGATTGATTGATTAAGTTTTTTTTCTTAATCAATACACACGAAATTTTGTTTTATGTCATTACTGCTTCAAAACAAATAGTGGCGTTGTTTCAGAAACATGTTGGGCCATCACACGGAGTGAATTGTGTTCTGCAATCGAAGTCGGGGCAGACGGCCGGCTATTTGCGTAGATATGTTTTGTTATTCCAAATGTAACAAATTCACTATTACGTATGCTGCGGGATAATGACGTTTGTGCCAATATTTATATCACTAGCGACATACTTTGTTTTGTAATATTTTGTTTCTCAAAACAGCTATACTTGGTAGCAAACCTTGTATTGATATTATAGGTAATGTAGCTTTCACGTTTATTGGGATGATTTTATTAGTTTTAGTTATGATTTCAAAATGCTTGCAATTTAACTGATATCACGGAAAAGCAGTACCACCATTTTGTATCTATCGCATTTTTAAATGTCTTCTAGTTACAAAGATAATAACTATAATATGACGCTTATCCCCTAATCCGGTGCAAATCCAGCCTCATAAATTACAACAATATTTCGTCGGTACGGAAATAGAGTAATATTAATTAACCTGCGTACGTCGCGTATTTCATTTTAATCGGCGTTTCTCGTTTTCGCACAACGCGCGGGAATGCACTCGCGCACCTGTCACGCACTCTGTTATGTACGTTCGCTTTGTATGCTCATCGCGAGCTTAGAACTTATTGTATTGTTTTTTTTAATGCGTAATACATTTATGAAGATTCTGGAATCCTAACCTAACTGTTTGATAACTGAAATTACATGATTTCAATTTTGTAAATAATGACTATTAAGTAATTATAAAAAAATATGTAGAAAAGTATAGCGGCTGTCATAATATCCCGAACATATCAAAAACAATAAAAAATGTACTACCACTATACACGATAATAGACTACGCGGAAAGCGAAACGATAAATCTGAGTGCATTTTTCGCAAACGCATAAAATCCCAACGCACCTATTATTGAATCTAAGCAGCGTTAACAAATGTGCGTCTGTCTCGCTCTAGCTGAATACGAGGGTCTCTGTCTGGCGGTGCACGCGCCGCTATTGTGTCTGGCGCTACTCGGCGAGGAGCGGCCGGCTCGCTCGCGCGCCCTACCTCCTTCCCTCTCTAGCGCATGTCAATGCATTTTATTGTCGACGTTAATGGCTCTGATTACAAATGTAAATTTTCAGCGCGCGACGGCGTTGGTTGGACTTTTTTCTGTTCGATTTCTCTCTATGGTATTAAATTGTAGCAGAAATTAATAGCGCACATTTATGGGCATGCTCAATTTTTTATTATTTTAAATGTTCTATTGTTGTATTGAATAAAAACTGGTTTAATAAAAACATTTGCGCCACATCGAAATCATTGTTTTATTGATTCCGAACTCGGGTCCCAAGCTATAGACATCTGTACCACTAAAATGGGATACCAAAAAAAAAATGGTTCTTACAGAGCCGCTAAAACAAAAGGTGTGCAAGCGCTGTATACTACGGTGTCCACTTACCGTAAAAGGGTCATATACTTATTCCCTGTTATTAAGCTAATAAAACTATCAATATTGTTATAAGTGCAATTTATTTTTTAAATTAAAAGCAGTCAAAAATGTTCTCTAAAAAACAAAACAGCATAAACTAGGCGACTTATACAAAAATAATTCTTCAGCCCCTTTGTTGGAAATACATTTTGTATATGAGTCTTGAACTATGATGTCCCAGTCGGTAAACTGTATTGTAGGAAGATAAGTAGTCTATATTGGAGTAAAGTCGACACGACAATAAACCTCTTAAGTTCTGAAACTTATAGAACTACATCCACATTAAATTGATAACAAATTATTAGCTAATTTGATGAACAAGGCATTGGAGTCAATGTAATATAGAATAAATGTACACTACGTACGTCGAACGCACTCTGACGGACAGACTTACCTATTATTTGCATATCAGGGCACTTTATTTATAAAGCCCATCCAATCTTAACTGACATATCCCCTTTGAGTAGTTTTCTAACAAAAGTAGGTGTGTGGGGGGAGCATTGCGTCTCTCGGTAGGCTGGACGCGGTTACAACTGTTTCCCAACCGAATACCGTTCGCAAAAGATCTCACACGGCTGCCAATTTTCAGAAAGACAGAGCTAAAATAATTGCTGCAAACGCGCCCTATTTCGAGCAGTGCACTACAGTTTAGATACGATTTAATTCTAGAACATTATTATTCCACTGTCTGTTCATAGCGGCAACATCATTCGTATTTTGAAAAACAGTCGACTCATTCAATTTTTTTTTTGTAGTTTTCAAATGCTACTTTTCAGCGTTAGGTACGTTCCAAAATTAAATTCCGAAAAATATTTGCTACATAAACATGTACTTAAATGTTTTAGAATTCATGTTTCATATTTTTATAAAAATACCTAATAACAATATTGGTGTGCATGTATGTGCTTTAATAAGCTACTGAAAAGATAAACGAAACTATCTACTTATAGAGCGATAACCAAGCTTAACAATAAAGTTTTGATCTGATTACAAGGAATGAAGGCTCATTACACTGGTTACCGAGAACTGACTGTTTATTTTCATGCAGATAATTTTAATGGTCATTCGTCTGTTCCACGGCATGATGTGACACCTTAGATAATGTAACACTAATTCAGCTGAAACACTTCCTAACGGCTCTCATTTTAAGTTAGCTACAGTGCGTCAGAACGCATTTAATACAAACAAATTGTCACATCCAGATCAAACATATATACTTAGCCTATAAATCCAAAGATACGATGTGAATTTTGGCAGTATGTAACTTTGGCAACGTTACAATACATTACATGGAATGCAGTTTCTGTTTACTTGCATTTCCATGTTATGTTACGTTTTGCGTCAATAGAGCATGACAATTTTCATTTAGAGTACGATGAATTAGGTGCGATGGATTCGTTTACAACGATTACAGAATGAAAAATGTTACAAAGTGAAAAACATGAACCGTGAACGTTAATAAACAGTCCACAGGCGGCAAACGTCTTCGTTGTGGAGCATTCGACATAATCTTTATGGACAGTGGATGCGATGCGAGCACGAGAGACGTAACTACCTATCCATCGGCGCTCAACGCTCATACTTACGGCAATAACCAGACGCGGTAACAATTACATTTGCACACAATAACGCTCAACGTCAACGAAAGAAAGCAAAATAATCGGCTTTTCTAAATTCGAATACAAAGAGACATTCGAAATACGAAAATGTATCGGCCGATAGCGCTAGAACGTATGCCAACAATTAGGAATGCGTTCTACACATTCAAACGCGGGTGTTGTTTGATTTTGGAATAAATTATAATTGTATCAATGAGGCGCGTGCGCGGACACAACCGCGACTCGTTACGTTCCGATTTTAAAATCCTCTGCATTATGCACGGTGCGCCTATTAATTAAATTAGATTAACGTTTGACCGACAGCTATAGAATTTATATAGCGGCGTTATTTATAAATTCGTCTAAATGTCACTAGAACAATGGAGTGTCCGTCCGTGTCTATTTAAGATTGATGAGTAACAAATAATCCCTCTTGTTGTCGGAAGGCGGAAAGTCACTTGCGTAACTCTCGGAGCGCTCGTATGAGAATGTCAGATTACGGTCCGGTATTATTTTCGGTAAACGATACGTATCTCTGTCTGTTTGGATTCGACGTTGCGTTTAATAGTTTAACTAGTTTAAGCATAGTAAGTATTCGGTCGGCCGCGGACTAATCTTGACTGGCAACCACGATTTCACCTAAAGATCATCCGACCTAACATTTTTAACAAATTCAAAGCGTTGCAAATCTCTTAATGAAAATCATGATTGCTTTTATAAGGACCAAATTATTATTGTGGACTCTTAATCGCCGCTGAAAGTCGACCCAAAAATTCGTCGGACTCATTCATCAAAAATAAGAAAATAATTAATACTCTGTTCGGAACGAGAAACGAAACATTTAGAACGGACATAACAATAAAACAATACGCCGCTCGCAAACCGAAACAAAACACAGAAAAATATGAATTCCAATCGGAACGGGCCGTGGAAACAAAAGATGGCGGATTTAATGAAATGAAATAAAATATAAATTCCTTTTGCAAGCGAGAATTCTTACATTTTTAATTTGGTACCGTGGAATGGGGCTAAAAACGGTCAAATTCCAGATTCATAAGCGGCCCAGCGGATTGTGATTGAGTGTGGCAAGCGAGTGTCGCAGCTCGAAAACGAATATTCATTTTATTGAAAATCAATTCTGCCGTGTATCGGTGCTCGACGTTTTTTATAAATTATTAATTACTTTTCCGATTTTAAATGAATTATGTATTAACTTTTTCACCCATGGGGCGCATGTAGCACGCCTAGTCGCCAAAGTAATTCAATTAGTTTGGTGTCAGAAAGATTAAAAAGCTACTGAACAGATTCGTGATCTATACGAACAAATTAGCTTCTTGTTCACAAAAAAAGGCAACTTACCTTTAAACTTTTTTTTAAATTTGAATTTAGCTGTTACAATTTTTTTTTTGGACTATTTAAATTTGTTCTAGTTTCAAATCAAAAATTTAAACTTCGAAATATGACAGTTGAATCCTATTTGTTTTTAAATTTATATAGGTACATGTATAAAAAGAGTTTTATAAAAATGTCTGGATATCGTGTACAGAGCGGAACACATAATAAGTGTGGCAGTTGAGCGTACAATATTGAGACGAAACAGACCGCCTTCCAATACGATGACTAATTCCACGCGTTGTTTATTTGTTTCAGCGTTTTATGAGTAAACCTTGTCAGTTCATGGAAGCTTTACGGTTATATCGATAATATTGGTTTATTGTCGTTTTATATCAATTTAGTTTCAGTTTAGTTTTGCAGGTTTTCATAGATATTTGATAGAGTAACTAAAATTTGTGCTGGTTTAAACCTGGTTAGTACCGTATTGGCTAATGCGTCAATAGTTCCCTTCCGAGTGCCGAAATTAATAATGTATCAACGACATTTGGAAATGTTATTGTGGATCCGTTTCATGTTGAATGTTACCTTGACTTTTAAGTTCCAAGACATTTTTTTTTACATTATCTAAGTATTTTGGTATTAGGTATCTGTTCAGACTTTAGTAATATCTGTCAGATCAACATAGACATTGGTAATATTAAATTCGATTTTGGACGACTTCGTAAAAAAAGTACCAAAGTTATAATAAGTACTTTACTTATTATAAGTTTGGGGCTTTTTTAAAACAAATGAAAAAATTTAATGTCTTTGGGTGGCAGTAAAAGGTCGGATTATCTGATCCCTGTATAAATATATATCTCATAGAGCATCGGGGTCAAAAGACCTAGAAACGTAAACGTAACCTAAAAATACACGCCGTCAATTCTTTTTTCAATTATGAGATATAATTTAAAAAAAGAATTGATGTGAATTAAAATTTTTAGGATTACAAATAATGTATTTTATATCTTTTATTAAATATATAGATATCTATATGTCTAACAAGACATAAACTGAACCTAAAACTTCTAGCGGAGCTTTTGTCTTATTTACACGTAGGTACGTGATATATCTTTCGCGACATACAAAAATTTCATCACGCATATTCCCAGAATCATAAAAAATAAAACCGAAAGATACATAATATTTTAAATTTAAAACGCCGATTCTGTGTTCGGTAATAAAATCAATCATATTCAATATAACGAAACACGTTACGATTTTTACATTTACTCTCGCTCAATTTTAGGTTAAAAATAGACATTTTGAGTGGTTACGGTCCAGATAAGTTATATTGATGGGTTTGAAACAGACAGACGGATGGTTCATATTTTTAGGGTTCCCCACAACATAAGTTTATAATCCTGGTAAGATTCTTTATGATGTTTTTTAAGTGTTTCGAATCTGTCCATACGTTTAACTTAAGTCAATCCCGACTGTTAATAAACCCGAATATTTCTGGTGTTACAAAGAATACAGGTATTATTTTGTAATTAACTATTAGGAAGGAAACACCTACCTATGGTAGATTTAAAAACTAACTAACCATAAAAACTAATTTAAAAAGTTTTCGAAGTTAGCTTTAATGGATTTTCTTAGAAAACAGTCATAACTTGTAAACGGATACTTTTCTTTTAATTCCTTATGTAACTGCATGCTAAGGTCATGTCCTTTCAGTGATTTAAGTAAGTGTTCCATTGTTATAAACATCCTGTATAACGATATTATAAATCATGTTTATATTGGAACCTCCAAAATGATCAACATTACAAACATTTTTTATCACCTAATAAGGCACGTCAACATCTTCAAGCCTAAAGTCTTGAAGGCGATGTTTAAGCCACAATGGCGGGCGTGGTCCCAAGCTAGCGGCGAATAATTACACCTCCTGCCCCCCTCTCAGGAGGTCTAGCACCTCCCCCCTCTGCTTACTCATTGAGCATTGTCTTATGATGTGACCTCTAACCAGTTATGTATGGAAATTGATGGCAATTTGTGTAGGTAAAGAAAGTCAAGAAATGGTTTGTTTAAAAATAAGAATAAATTTATTAAATGGGATTTATATGTAGTACAAGGAATAAAAATAACATAAAAAAAATATCAGAAGGGGACCTATGATATGGCCTTGGGGTATGACAACTATAATTCCGAAGGAAATCTTCAATTGGCAGATATAATTTCAGACTTTAAGCATTAATATAAATCTTGATGGATCCAAATAAATTTGAAAGCATTTCTGGCATACCTCAAACGTTTGTGCTACTCAAATGGATTCGTCTGTTCAGTATTAAGACATGTATTAATTTTATTCAGTTTCAAACAGCACATAAAATATTAGCATAGCGTTAAATTGAACGTTATTTTTCATCTATAAATTGTTCGTAAAAGAATGTGGCGGCCACCCCGCGCGCTATTGCGAATACGTGAAGGTGGCGCGTGCGACCACTTCGCATACACAATACACAGACTTACGTAACACGCAACGCGTACAGAATTACACAAACGCGATTTCTCTGTCACACCTTTCATACGACAACCCAATCATGACAATACCACTAGACGATTTATTACCCACTAAAAAATGTCTAGACAAAAACACTTCATCGCGTACCAACCAGTGTTAACATATTGATACCTAAGTACACCCAATCAAACGTCCGGAAGAATTTTCATCTCAATACCGAATGTTCTAAATTCAAAATATAAGTGAAGCAATTGAAAAACGAACCCAACTAAGTTCATATTTCGGTCCGTTCCAAATTTGAACGTATTCAAATATCGAACGAGTGGAGATGGATGGCGTGCGTTATAAGATGTCTTACACAAATCATTTTTTCTTCTTTTATAGCGTTGAACACTATTCATCTTACTGTGCGTTAAATATTTGAATAGCAAAATACTTAATATTATTAATCATTAGCTATTTGGTCGATCTTTTCTAAACTCGTAAAACCACAGCGTTCCGAACCGAAACATTCAATCAACCGAAAATTTAAATAAAATATTACTCAAACTTATAAAATCATAATGTTAGACGTAGCTGGCTCGGCGCAGCGATATGATCCCATTGATTGATGGGTGACCACGCTGTGTGAGGAGCGGAGGCAACCGCTCTAAGCTCGCGAGCGCGTTCTAACATAGTCTTCGTACCTAGAGGTCAGACTGTAATGGTCGTTATATTTTCTAAGTCTGTTGACCCCGGACTGTGGCGTGGACTAGTCCCTCCAATGTTTTGAACTTAATTAAAAATGTAAAAAGAATTTACTGTATGTCAAGAACGTCCGAGTATTTGTCGAGCAGATTTTTTAATTACGGCCAATTGAACGTGATATAGAACAATTTTGTTGTCACTTCGTCTACGTATTAAAAACTCCGAATTGTAAACGTTTTCTTGGTATTTATCTAATTTCCTGTTAGTGTCAGGTATCGGTCTCGTCATACTGAGTCAGATCTTGGTTAATATTTTAGTATTAGGGGAACAGTGTTACTAATAGAACAATCTGGAGAGTCATTCAATATAAATTGGTTTAAAATCCAAGCTATTTTCAAGATGGAGTCAATCGACTAAAATGAGATGACTATCATGTAAGTGCCTATTTCAAACTAAAAATATCGATCAATAATCAAATTACGTAACCTACACAAATAAGTATTGGCACCTCATATTATTTTTATGGCTGCCTAAAGCACTTGTTTACATATACGCTTCCTACACGGTCGAATCCAGTCTTATACTCAACTATGTAATAAACTAATCGTCAATCGAGACAAATTATTACAACGTATCTTATGAGGCTAATAAATACTTTGTCGATTTTATTTAAGAACTGTCTTATCGGCTATCTGGTTTTAGAAAGTTAATCTTTGCTATCCATTCAAAGTAAGTAACATTGCAAGTAAAATGAAATACTAATCATAATGAGAAGCTTAACCGAGATTTCGATTAAAGCACAGAGTCGATTACATGTAAACTAAAAAATCAATCATTTCTACTTACGGACGCATCATAAAGAAACATTCCTGTTCTATTTTCAAAACATAAATTTGAATATGAACCGAACGCAACATTTGAACATGGAGCGCTCCCCGTGTTTGTAATTCGTCCGTTTGAAAATGGAACTTGTTGTTCTTATTATGAATGCGTTAAGGATGCGCAAGAGCATGCATCTGACGGTTTAGTAACTGATGCATTAATGCCTCGAATGATCTCTTGCGTTTTTTTGTTCAACGCCCGGAGATTGGTCATTACACATCTGAATATGTGTTCTCCACAAAAAGTTGGATCACGATTCGGTAAAAAGTCGAAACGAGTCTTGTGATGTAAGTAGATAGCAAACGTGCTCTTTATGTTATTAGAATTTGAAGTTTCCGGATTGATTTGAAAGTTTTTAACGGCCCGTAACTGTTTGGCGGACGGTAAATTGATTTTATTGTGTTTCACATCAAGTCTGGTTTCGCCGAAAATTTGATTACTCTTTGTTCAAATGGTGAGCTTTTGTTCAGTAACAAGTAGTTGTGTGCGCAAATAATGATTTGTATCGATCAATGAAGTGTTTAAAATATGATGTTGCGCCATATCGCCAGCTACGGTCCTCACGTCCTCATAATTAAACTCCACATATTCCTTAAACACGAGAATTAACCCCAATTGAGGGACCGCTCTATTTAAATTACTCGTAACACACTATTCAGCTTTCTGGAAGCATGTGACACGTCACTAATCTATATCGCAGCTGCCAGTTGGTACGTCCCTACTTAGTCGATTATATGACTTGTTCGAATTCTCTTATTAGAAAAAAAAGAATTGTGGGTTTAAAAATGAATACCAATATAACAATTTAATTAACTGGAAACTGTTGTTAATAATTTTCAAATCTAAATTTAAATGGTAGGTGTAATCGATAGATCACAAATAAAATAAAAAACAAATTAAACACCTATATGTTTGAACTTCTCGAAGATCAGTTTATAGGTATTTTACAAGCACATTAACAAAATGCCCAGTTCTAAAAAAACAGTAGGCGCACGATCTTCAATTTTTTTTTGCAAAAGTGAGATGGTGTTATAAAATTCACGTAGGTACTAGGTATCTAAAATGGTAATAAAAATTCAAATATCGCAAAAAAATATTCCACTCTTTCGTACAGTGCGAGTTAGTAAAAAATAATCATGTAATTTTATAAATAACTCATTTTAATTTGAGTTGGAGCGGAGAAAGAACTTCAACACTGCGTTTCCTGTTTTTGAAAGACTCATTATAATAAGCTTTTTTTGTTTGCAACCGGAATAACACGATAGATTTCCGTTTTCGTAACGCATAACTAGCTACATTTTGCATGAAATCGAGTCGCTATTGTGCCTTTGTAAGCTGTAAAATTATCATAAGCGAAACACACAAGTAATAATCTTATATTTGAGCCGGACCACTCCGCCATCTTTAAAAACAATGAACGTTATTGTCTCTTCTTAATTCCATTTTTGAAAAAATAATCCATTTCGCATTTCATCGCGAGTGCCTCATTGATTACTTATTCAGAAGGGAGAATGAGTCGTGCCTGGTAACAGATAAAGTCCTTGTTCGTTTAAAATAACAAAGCGCAGCTGTGTTCTTAAAATTATTTGGTTAAAGGAATCTGGATCTTATCTGAACACAGCGAAGGATGAATATTGTCCGGTAATTGGTTTACGGGAACCACATATGACGAACGGAAAGGCGATACTGTAAGAAAGGGACACTGCGAACACACGATTTTGCAATGTGTCCATTTATTTTGATAATTATTCGACGACAAAATCCAATAATTTCTTTATGAGGTATATAAAAAATGTATTTTTTAGATGAATTTAAACTCACAAGCCTAGAACATATAATAAAGTACTAAAACGAAAAATCTAGGTTTATATGTCGTTTTTTATAAGTTACGAATACATTTGCATTTTTATTGAGTGTTACATAAAAGTGGAATGGCGGCATTCGCAAAATGTCGCATTAAAATTGTAAGCCATCGCACGTGATATAATATCCGTAAATGATCGCAATTAACAACTTTACGAATAGAGCTAAAACATTCTTATGCGTGGAATTAGAAATTTTTGACATTTTGCTTGATGATTGATCAATTACACATTATATCGTTCATCGTAGGAGCTACTGAGACCTACCAGTAATAAATTGATTTAATACGAGATTTTTACTTATTTCATCAAGATATTTCAAAACGTATTTTACTTTTTATCCTTTATAATCTAAAGTAAAAATTACAAAACTAAAATTCTGTTTCATTTTTATTGTACTCTACTCTCTTAACTAAACACTTTCATTTGAATTTAATAACCATATAAAGCCTTCAACTGCAAATTGAGAAATATTCATAGAATTACATTAAAATTATTATTTCCTTTTATGTAACAAATCAGAAGCAATCAATAAATAAATTGCCTGTTTACTATCTTATGAGGCTAATATATCCCGTACATGGCTGTCGTCTTATGTGACAGACGGACAGACAACCGTCTTTTATGGAAAGGGTACTAGTTAGGACTAAAACAGTCGTCAATAGAGAACGTTATTTAATTACTTAAACTAAGTAACTAAAAGTTACTTTGATAAATCCATTTTAAAGGAATGACACTCAAGGAGAGAGCTTGTGTTCTATTTTTTAAATATGAAATAAAACCTCATTTTTAAAAAAAAATTCTTTATGGCCAGAGGTAAAAATTCATCGCTCATCCACAGCTAAATCAACAATAAAAAAAGAATCAAGATGAATCAAAAGAGATAATAGTACTGAACTGTTTTTGAAGTGAAAACTTCTTTAGCGGTGTTGTGCACTTTTTGGGATGGGTAAAAGGTAAAGAACTCGCGTCAGGACACGTGACTTGATCGAAAATTCGTAAAACGGAGCCGAGTTTCTTATATTAAAAAAAATATAACATTCGAAATTCAAACATTTATGAGCGGCCAGGAGCGCAGAACTTCCAGTATACCGTACCCTATGTATACATTTAGATATTTTATTAATTACTTTTTATTTTTAACCTAATTATGTATAATATATACAGATGTGTGTGTGTATGTATATGCAAATACATTGTGAAGTTATGTTTTCAGTTCTGACGTGCAGTCTTACGACTGACTGTTTATTTTTGTCTATTTACATGTAGATTACAGCTACAATTCGTGAAGTTCTCGTTACAAGAACTGAATGAGTTGCTTTTAAACACAGCACGAATCGTCTCTTCACCCTATCGACTAGAAAAGTCTTTTGTTAGTGTAACAATCCATACAATCCAACCGTGTCAAGTAGTATAGCTCTCTTTTTTCATGATATTGTGTAAAACATCCCATTATTGACTTTTGACCAAAATAAGATTTCTTTACATTTTATTTAAAAACTCAAGTAAACTGGGTGTTCTGTTTTAGTATGAATGTGTGTTCTGTAAATTATAAATCATCAACATCATAGAGAATTAAAACTAGTTAACTAGGACATTTTTTTAAATCAAATTTGACTTTTTTTTATGGTATAGGGGGCAAACGAGCAGACGGGTCACCTGATGGTAAGTGACTACCGCCGCCCATGGGCACCTGCAACTCAAAAGTCACAAGTGCGTTGCCGCCCTTTAAGGTGGGAATAGGGGAAGAGGGGGGAAGAACGGGAAGACTTTTTCTTTGGTGGTTTTCTTGTCCGATCGCTATGCGAATCCTGCAATAGGCACACAGTGATATGTCGGTCCGTTCGAGTCTGAGACACCACTTAATAGTTGACATAATACTAATAATAACTTCACACATCTCACACACGGCCGTCTGATCCAGAACTAGGCAGAGCCTGTATTATGGTAACCAGACTGCTGATAGACATACTTATATATATTTATTTCTAAATATATATTTTAAATAAATTATTACACCCAAACACAGAACAAATGATCATGCTCATCACACAATTATTTGTCCTAGAGGGGAGGGGTGGGGGGGGGGGAGAATCGAACCCACGACCTCTGGCTCAGCAGTCAGGGTCACTAAACACTACACCAACAGGCCAGTCAATGAAAATATGTACACTTAAATTGTAGGAAATATTTAGATTCCTCTATA
This sequence comes from Euplagia quadripunctaria, assembly GCA_963859945.1. NCBI lineage: Eukaryota > Metazoa > Arthropoda > Insecta > Lepidoptera > Erebidae > Euplagia > Euplagia quadripunctaria. The sequence continues at coordinate 6,051,701 of OY982584.1, forward strand.
GGTTCCTTCGTACCCTTGTTTAAATACAAGCAACTGTCACCTAAACTCGGAGGTAAAAGAAAATGTCTATTTTAATCGATTTCAGATATCAACTACTACAGGTATTTGTAACGGCAGAAACGGCTTAATTACTGTTAACCCTCGACTCGGAAATACCTTCAACGATTAACAAAGAGCTGATGATCTCCGAACGGCTGAACAGATTTTCTTGAATTATATCTAAGAACATTCTCGATCAAGTCACCTTTCAAACAAAAAAAAAAGCACTTAAATCGGTCCATTCGGTTGGGAGCTACGGCCACAGACGGACACCCAGATACACAGACATGTCAAAATTATAACACCCTTTTTCTTGCGTCGGGGGTTAAAAAAGGAACAAAACAAAAAAAAGAAGTTATATAGATATATAATTTATGTGAGTTCGTTTATTTCTTTTACGACTTTGCTAATAGTACTTCAATGAACATTAATAGTTACAACAATTGTGACGTTACATCTCCGGAGGCTTATTATTACTATAATTCACATCAATATCTACTGTTGTCACATTAAAATTATACACTAATTGCGGTACCAAGCGTGTTGTAAACCTATTTAATTTAGAAAGTTTCTTGTACTGACATGCGCTTTAAATAATATATACTAGCAACCCGCCCCGACTTCGCACGGGTAGCAGAGACATCTTCAACAATCATCATCATATTTCAATCAATTTACACAAAACCTTAACAAATTATATACATAAACCTTCCTCATGAATCGCTCTATCTATTGGTGACCACATAAAAACCGTTCAGTAGTTTTGAGTTTATCGCGAACAGACAGACAGACGCGGCGGGGGACTTTGTTTTATAATATATAGTGATATACATATGCTAGCTGCACCTCACGGTTTCACCCACGTAAGTCCTGAGATTCCGTGGGAATATGTTAATCTAGGTGTCCAACATACCAAGTTTCATCGCAATCGGTTCAGTAGTTTTTGCGTGAAAGAGTAACAAACATCCATACATTCTTATAAACTTTCACGTTTACAATATTAGTAGGATATGGTGACTCGCACCAAGTCTGTTCTAGTAATTAAGTACTGATGTAGTTTATAAGAACAATTGTTACTAACACAGTGGTCGTTTTGGTAGTCTGATGAGTAAATATAAATAATAATTTAAAAAAACTGTCAGTCGTGGGACTGCACGTCAGAAGTGAAAACATAACTTCACAATGTATTTGTATATACATACACACACACATCTGTATATATATATAAATAGGTTAAAAATAAAAAGTAGGTAATAACATATCTAAATGTATACATAGGGTACACTGGCAGTTCTGCGCTCCTGGCCGCTCATAAATGTTTGAATTTCGAATGTTATATTTTTTTAAATATAAGAAACTCGGCTCCGTCTTCGTCTTACGAATTTTCGATCAGGTCACGTGTCCCGACGCAAGTTTAACATTTTTGACCTATCCCAAAAAGTGCACAACGAAGTTTTCACTTCAAAAAAAGTTCTAGGGATTCATGGGACTACGTTTCTTCATACTTTGGTACGATTAAGAATCCTGTGAGCCCATACGGAAGACCAAATGATTGTGGGCGAAACTCGATAGGATGTTATTTTGCATGAAAGAGCAACAAACATTCATACATCCTCACAAACTCTCACGTTTATGATATTAGTAGGATACCATACTAGATCATTGTTAACCGACTTCAAAAAAGGCGGAGGTTATCAATTCGACTGTATATTTTTTTATGTTTGATACCTCAGAATTTTCGACTGGGTGAACCGATTTTGATGATTCTTTTTTTATTTGAAAGATGGTGCTTCCCGTGTAGTCCCATCTCAATTTGGTCCAGTTCTGACAATATCATCCATGAGAAACCACATAAGTCTTATATGGGATAGTTTCTATTTAAAGCCGTTTTTTTAAAAGAATTATTTAGTAAATAACAATATCCAATTTCGACTGGCTTAGCAGTTAGTTCCACAATTTGACATTTGGGTCACTGTGAGATGGGTTTAAAATAAAAAATACCATTATATCGTGGTAAATTTAATACTTTTTCTATTGGTTTTGCAATAAAATAAAGTTTTTTTTTGTCTTTAGACAAACTATTAAGTAAACTAGCAAACCGCCCCGGCTTCGCAAGGATACAAATTATACATCTAAACCTTCCTCATGAATCACTCTGTCTATTAGTGAAAACCGCATGAAAATCCGTTCAGTAGTTTTTCAGTTGATCGCGAACAGACAGACAGAGAGACGCGGCGGGGGGACTTTGTTTTATAATATGTAGTGACTATTAAATCCAAAGTTAAGTAACAGCTACACAATATATGTAGGTAAATATAATAAGACTCAGAAGGTACGGTCTCATATTTTTATGTACAAAAATTGTCTGCATGAAAATTAAATGTATTATGTTCATATATTATTCTTAATTATTTGAATACCTACCGAATTTATCATTTTAACGTTTGTAATTTTCTCATATTTAAAGTTGCTATGTTAATAGATTTGCCACATTGTATGCAAAACATTTTTCTAATTTTGTCACCCTGTCAATTCATAGCACTCACTCACAGTTGGATAACTTTGTTGATCTAATACTTACTGCGTTTGAATTCAATAGTGATTGCCAAAATACTGCGTTTGAATATAATAATGATTGCCAAAACATTCTTTGTTTACTTTAATTTTGGCACATATTTTTTAACTTTCCATTATTTCCCATCCCTACAAACGTAATCAAAGTTGAAATTACGAACTTACTACAACCGTCAAATTAAAAAATCGACCAACACAGTTAACAATCGCACTTCAAAATCGCATTCCCATTTCAAATCACGGGGCTTTTTGAAAATCGAAAACTGTTTTATCGATATCGTTTAAGCGTTCGATATTTGAATGAATCACGTGACGTGAGTCAGGTCCATTGTTCCGACACAATACTTACGTCCACTCCGAGTAAATTAGGAAATGTGTTTTTTATTGGAAAGCTACTCAGAATTACAATTGGAGGGTAATATATGACACACGTACAGGTTTCCAGTTAGCGGCGTGATTGTATTTGAATATTATCACCGCACACTGTTACTATGGCGGCTTGTACGATGTTTTTATGAGAATTTTATAGTCTTTACGAGTGTTTCCTTCTTAATTTTTTAATTAATAACTTATTTATAATCAGGTGTAGGTGTAGAACGGTGTTCGTAAGTTCTCGTACTTAATTTTAGATGCTAAATTGTTTGTTGACGAACATTTAACGTTATTATAACTTCCTCTTACATTTACAAGATGTTTGTTTTGCGTAAACTCAAACATTTCCCGCTTCGCATTGTTTTACTCAGAAGTTAAAGTTAAAAAATATCTTTTATTTATACAACAATCACGTTCGGTTCACATTGATTGTGCTGGTTCGTGACGTCACCTCCGCTGCCTGATAAGGGCCACTTCCGGTCAAAATCCTGACCGAATGAGTGGATGAATGAATGACCGAATGAACGAAATGGTTGACCTTATCTGTTGTTTTGAGGTCGGAGTTTTCCTTCAGTTTTGGGGTCGGCTGCAATTTGCAATGCAATAGATATTATTTTGGCTGTCTTGAATAAAAATGTAATTAAAATTCATATTTATTATTTGTCAACCATATATTACTTGGGCGGTGGGTAATTAATTCATATCGACTTTTAAGGTTGAAATAATTATTACTAATACATGCAGTCAGTGACAGATTTTAATATGACTGACCCAGTACGTTTAATTGCTGATAAAATAGATTAATATATTGACGTAATTTCGGTGCAAATATAAAATCTAGTTTAGATGAAAAACTGACTAGCAAAATATGTTAATACTGATACTAGCAACGCCCCGCGGTTTCACGCGCGTAAGTCCCGATCCCGTGGGAATATCGGGATAAAAAGTAGCCTATATGTTAATCCAGGTCTCCAGCTATCTACATGCCAAGTTTCATCGCAATCGGTTCAGTGGTTTTTGCGTGAAAGAGCAACAAACATCCATCCATCCATCCATCCATCCCAACTTTCACATTTATAATACTAGTGGGATAGTTTATAAGGGATTGAACACAACGCAACACGTATCAGCCGGAGTTTCACAACTGAAAAAAAACTGGGGTGGCGCTTCCGCAGTTCGAGTAGGAATCTTGTCACGGCCAAATTTTTTTTTTTATTTGGGTTGGCCATGCATTATTGCTTGCAACAACACTTTTACACCACTGTAAACACAACATTGTAAGCTGATAATTGAAAAGTATGTTTTTTTATTGCCATCTTTCCTCGCTTTTTATTAGAGTTACATTGTAATCGTTTATAAAGCAATTAGCTTTTGCTCGCGGTTTCACTTGCGTTAATGTATAATTTTGACATAACGTGAAAACGTAACAACCTCAAATTAGCATTTAGATTATATAGACTAAATAGAGTATATGGCTGTGATGTTTTTTGGTGCGGAACCCTAATTCGTTTTCCAAAATAAAAGTAGCCTAAGTTACACCTTATAACACCAGCTATCTGCCAGTGAAAGTCTCGTGGAAATCGGTCCACCCGTTCCGGAGATTAGACGAGCAAGACAAATAGACAAAAAGTTAAAATTGATTTTGTGGTATAAGTACCGTATTTACATTCAGATGCATTTAGTAAGAACCTGTTATTATGATATTACAAACAGACACTCCAATTTATTTGTTTAGATATATATACATATATACTAGATGCACTCGGCATGCGTTACAATGCCTTATTTATTTATTTTTAAATGGGGTGGCCGCTGGAGGGTTAAAAATATTTTATCACCTATTCCCATACCTACAAAATATGTCTAGCCCTTGCAGAGAAGTTCGACCACAAATACCGTGACACAAGACTTTTATATATTTTTATATATTATTATATTAAACGCAAATGTTACACACCCCTGTTTACTCCCTTGGGGATGATTAAGTAATATTGATAGTGCCTTTTTTTTTGACATCTGCAACTCCATGAATTACAAGTGCGTTGCCGGCCTTAAGGGTGGGAGTAGGGGAAGGATGGAAGAGTGGGAGAGGGGGGGGGGGGGTAAGGGTTGAGGCCTCCGGTAACCTCACTCACTCGGCGAAAAGCAATGCAAGCATTGCTTGACCGCCGGTTTTCTGTGAGGCCGTGGTATCACTCTGAAGAATGGCTCTCCCACGGTTTTTTAGTGTTTTTACAACTTATAAGTATCAAAATGCAGTAACTTTATTGAAAAATAGCAATACAATATGACATTTTTGTATTCAGTACAAATGCGTGACGGTATACATCCTACTAATATTATAAACGTGAAAGTTTGTGAGTATGGATGGATAGATGTTTGTTACTCTTTCACGCAAAAACTACTGAACCGATTGCGATGAAACTTGGTATGTAGATAGCTGGAGACCTGGATTAACATATAGGCTACTTTTTATCCCGATATTTCCACGGGATCGGGACTTACCCGGGTGAAACTGCAGGGCGCGTGGAATTGGGTATAAGAATATTATATAACAATACTAATTGTTATATAATGTTCTTATACCCAATTCCATTATGTACAATGGATCCATTTGCACGTTTTAAGAGACTACTATAAAAACAAACATTTTTATGTACGAGCTGTGCAATCAGTGTTATTTTCCTCATAATTTAAATGACGGTATTCCTAGAATATGCTACAAAAACTGATGTATTTTGATAAAAAAACTTATGAAGTATGTAATTACTTATTGGCGAAAAATCAACGGTTTTGTATCATCTTGGAAGTATCTCAATATATTAGAATAAAGTGGTGTTCATATTTATCAAAGACCAGTTGTTCCCCGGCTTCGCTCGCTTGTAGGTATCTACGAAATATATATAAATTGGCGATGAACTCCTAAAGTAATGGACCGATTTTAATGAAATTTTGCAAATGTGTGCAGTTTGGTCCAACTCGAGACAAGATAGTTTAAAAAAAATATATACTGCCTATCTACCTAGCCACAGCAACGCGTGGCCGGGTAGCTATATATTTATATATTTTGAACGAAACCCTAATTCATTTTCCAAAATAAAAATAGCCTGTTACTCATTATAACATCAGCTATCTGCCAGGGAAAATCCCGTGGAAATCGGTCCATCCGAGATCAGCCGGAACCGAAACAAATAGACAGACAATTTTTTTTTTTTATATAAGTACCGTGTAAACATTCGGATGCATTTAGTAAAATGCTGCTATTGTGACATTACAAACAAACACTTCAATAAAATTTTATTTATTTGTTGTATTATTCGGTTTTATCCAAGTGTGTATTTGGTACCCGCCCGACACAGCAAGGAGATGCTTGCTGTTCTATCAGAAGAACTCGACCACCATATGGCGCGGCGATAGCACATTTGACTGCAACGTCGGGGGGCGTTCGATTCCCGCTTAGTGACAAAAACTAAGTGTGTCTATTTGCATTAGATCGAGTATTCATCGAGGAAGCTTATAGGCCATGTAACATCACGCTACGATCCTTAGGAGCGCAGCAGTTACCATAAACGCTGTTAAAACTGCGGGGACGGTTAATCCTTAACAAGCATCTAAATAGATTCCAATCAAGTATATGTCAATATTTATCGTGTATATCTTTGAAGGGATAAACAAGGGTGTATGACACTCACAGTTTGCCCATAATATTTTGCATCATTATCACCATTTTAGAAATAGGACGTCCTGTGCTGGATGCTGTCCTCCCTCAATGACTTCCAAGACGACCGGTTGGAAGCGAGTTGCATCCACGGACGACCCGCGATCTTTATAAAGTCGCTGGTCTTCGAACTCGTAAGCTGCATTATATTTCTGATCCTATGTAATAGAAGGCGAGACTATAGGTGACTACAGAGTATGTTTCCAGGCTCCATGCTGCTAGCCTGCTACTACCAATTTAATGGCCAAGAAACAAAATAACAATTCGCCCAAGATGGCCCCAATTGGCCCCAGGATGGAGTCGGGAATTGAAGTTTACAGCAATGCGAACAGTTTTCGGGTGTTCAGTTCTTACAAATAGATGCAAAACATTTGTTTCGGATTGGCGCAATAATTGGTGCCATTATTTTTTGGCACCAGAATCAGCGGATTCTAGTAAGCGTACTATCTAACAGGCCGAGTTTATTTGTCAACGGAGTTGTATTGAAAAGCTTATTGATTTTACACGCTATATATTGACCTGTATGTATCCATCTATCTAACAGAATATTTTGACGTAGTTTTCAACAAACTCAAGACGTCTGATTAACTTCAAATTTTGCTTTTTGAATCTTTTTAGTTTTTTTTTTACTGTAATGAACCAGTGGACTTTATATCGCCATATAACACACTCTTAATAGTACAAATTATTTTCTACTTTTTTGTTCAGTTTGCTATTAAAAATTATTTTCATAATTTTATTAACCGACGAAATAACGGAGGATCTTCTTAAGTCAACCCGTATATTAGTTTTTGTTATTCTTGTTAGATTTTTAAGTTATCTTACTGAATCAAATCTTATATGAAAACTGATAGCAATGGGTATGCGGAGAAGAAATTTTTCGATATAAAACTCTTATTAACCATTTTATAAATAAAAATATAAATTAGTAAAACAAGAAAAGGCTAATCTGGTAGTCATGAATTGTGTGGCAATTGCAGCTCCTAACTGTTCACTTAGTTATAAAGTTTATATATTATATTTTTTTTTTTAAAAGGCAACTCCCGCATTAGAAATATTCCTGTGTCGCAGGGAGCTTCACAAACGTTTAAACAACGTACACAAAGAACACCCAGACTCGAGACAACTATTTGTAAATCACACAATTTTTTGTCTCGTGTGCGATTCAAACCCACAACACTCGGCGCGGTGTAGTGGCGAGATGACCACATACACCATCGCGCCATCCGTGCACTACAGTATAAAGATAATAATAAATTCACGCATCATATTGTCAATATAAACAATAAATTAATAAAATCTATCTTGGCAAACATATAAACTCCTTAATCAACTGACCAATCTAAGTTGTAAACCTTGCCAATATAATATCTCAGCTTTACAAACTGGCATTTTCATTAAAAACTTTACAAATATTTTACCAAAAGGCTTGCAAAACAAATTTGATACGTAAATTCTTAAACATAAGGTATTTTATTTTTTGCTAATAAACAACATTAAATATTTAATATTACGAGTATTTGTTGTTTTGAGCCTTGAGCAGCGGAAGTCGGCGATTTTTACGTACAATCAGGTGTAATTATTACAATATAAATTCTAATTAAGTAAGTTCCAAGTAATTGATGACAGGACTAGGTACCTACTCTACGTGGGCCGAACTTTTATTTTTGTTGACGAGGTGGAAGATCGTATATGGATGTCCTTCGCCCTTGGGGAGGCGAAGGGCTGTCAGACTGTCTCTCCCGTTCCGCCGCCTCCTTTGCCGACATCACAGGAGGTGACAACGTTCCATACGCTCTCGCTCCTGCCATAGCCAGAACCACGGTTGGGAGCGAGAGAATACCCTCAGCACCGACTGCCACGACGAGATCACGGCGCTGGCTAGACCAGGCTGGACATTCCGACAACGTGGACCGTACTTATCCTAACTAAAATTATGCCAATGTGAGTTTATTAGTGTTTCATGCCTCAATTACTCAATCGATCATCATGCAATTTTGCAAAAACATAGTCAGAGGTACCTTTCATCCAAAAAAAACTATAGTTCCAGTAAAAAAATACTTTAAGACGTTTGGTAAAATCTATACTAACGCAAGCAGGGCAAAAGCTGATAATTTATAAAAAGACTTTTCTCTGTGCTTCCCTCTGTTAAGAACATCGAACCTAATGGACAATAACTTGTCATTATGTGGTAGTTTCATCATCATCATCATCATCATCATCATCAGCCTATCGCTGTCCATTGCTGGACGAAGGCCTCCCTCATGGAGCGCCATGTATTACGATCTTGGGCAGTCCGCATCCATCCGCTGCGAGCCACTTTCTACAAGGCGTCGGTCCATCGTGCTGCAGGACGTCCTACACTACGTTTGCCTAATCGTGGTCTCCACTCTAGCACATGTCCAGTGACCGTGTTAGTGGAGTGGACACAGTGGACACTGGAGACATGACCAAGACATGTGGTAGATTATTATGGTAGTAAAAGCTGTTCCCAGCCCCTTCTGTTTTAGGCTCAGCACGGCACACCGCGTGGTTTTAGTCGGTTCCGACACACCGCCCCATTTAAAACCCCGGTGGTGGTGACGGCCCGTGGCGATTTCCACATGCACAAAAAAGAACATTATTATCCAGAACACTATTAATCCTTTTAATTTCAGAGGGCAATATAGATATCCTGAAACTGCCTTCTCAACCCCAGGTATCCCATAGCAATCGTACCATTTACTTAAGTCTTAATTTATTGTTTACTGATAAGTTAGCTATCAATCACATGGCCCTTCGAATATAAGTGGTTACCAGCGCTTACAAATACGCGGGACTTCAGTTGTATCGCTGACGTGTTGTCAACCTTACAAAGCGCAAATAGAGTGAGATATAACAATACTATCTTTCACTGGGAACAGTATTTTTAGTGGATGAAAGGCACCTTATGCCTTTTTCTGTATACCTAACAACGTGTTTGTAAAATCTCATGATAATCGGTCGAGTAGTTCCGGCCTGAAAGCTAACAAACAAAAAACAAACAAACTTATAACTTATAATATTAGTTAGAATTCTAGTAGTTCTCCAAATTATAGAACTTTTGGGTTAATCATAAACGTTTGAAGTTTGGATTGACTGTTTTTAGGTGTGAATTGGAACTGCACGACTATGCAGTTCCAGTTAGAGCAGAAATCTGCTATTCTCGTAATAACAACATCTTTATAACCTTAGCTTCACTCTTCTCCGATCCGAGACTTGTAACGACTGTTTCCATTTTGAACATAATTTGGTAACGGCTTTCATTATCTGTGGACCGGGGGCTGTTCGGTAGTCTTTCTGATTTTGTCGTTTTAAGCAATAAATACTACAGATTATAAATAGATCGCAAATTATTGACTGATTAGTGCTTGCTTGATTCTTTTTGTAAAATAAAATAGGGAAGGTACATTAATATTCAATAAATAAATAAATAATAGTAAGTCTAGTAGTTAGTAGCTGTATTTATTTTCATAGGTAATTAAAAGTGTCTCAATTTATTATTCAAATAAAAGCATTTAATTATGTTTCCTATATTCAAGGATAAGCGCATTGTATTCTGTCTTCATTAGATAAATGTACCGTTGGATTACAGTTTGTCCTTTTTCTTTTACCGAAGAAAGAAGGCGATTTATTTTTAGTCGCATAGAAAAAAATTGTAAATAAAATGGTACTTAATCAATTGTTTTAGTAAGTATAGTGAGTGACGGAGTTTCATGCTTTCCCATCAATATTCCAATCTTCACAGTATGCCTCTGCAATAATAATTACATATACCAAGTCTCAAAAGCTATAACGAACAATGCCAGCACAAGTCCACCGTACAACTACGAGGAGCTTCTTTTAACTTCATTTGCGTATTTAGACATGGTTTGCTTGCGTCCTCCCGAGTCCGACATTTCCGATTTTCACGACGTTTGCGATTTTCTTCTACTCCAATTTTCATCACAAAGTGTGAATCCGATTCAGATCCCTGCAGTGAGAACAGACAGTAACACACTTTACAGGCTTTTTTATCTCTTCGATTTGATATAAATGAATCGTTTTATAGTTACGTTGAAGGCTGTAGCTAATACTGACGTAGTTTGAGATGAATCTCTTGCCACTGTGGCTATTAAATTCAACGTTATAAATTTTCGTCACTTTAAAATGTTTTTATTTTGTCAAAAACTTATGCAAAAATTATCGTAGTGTAGAGACCTTTCCTGTTAATCCTAAAATATATATTTTCAATGGATAAAACAAGATTTTACTGGTGAAGTTATAATGATTACCTTTTTTGTTTTGCGCAAAATAAATACAATTTAAAATGATTGACTGCCTTGAAACGTTACGAATGTTTTATTCGTATATTGAATATTATTTAAATAAAAATGTTTGTATTTTATAAATAGAATTATACAACATTCACTTATTTTAATATATTTAAAAACTAACAATATCTGACGTGAACTTTAAACTTCGATAAAATTAGCAGGATATGTATTTCGTGGTATTTATTAGACAATAATTTTGTATTTATGTTTAAAGTTTGCGTTTTTTGTTATTACAATTATTTAAGTTATAAGAACTTATACAAAGAAACAACGTAGCTTCTACCAGTTATAATTACATACCTAAGTATTATTATTTATAGATAATTTCACGGTTTTACAATCTGATGCACGGATTCGTTTCCTTTACTGCTTCTGCTAGCGTGACGGGTAATCCAGACCATCAAGGGTGATGGACTGGATTGGGACGGGTGAGGCAAGCGCCCATGAAAGCAGAAGATCATTTTACACTCTCCGACTTCTGCGGGACGAGAGGGAAGTAGTTCCCTCCCGTTCCTTTCTGCCGCCTCTTTAGTATATATCACTTCCTCGCAGAACGAGGCAGTGGAATCCTATGCTGTTGCACACCGGACCATGGCCATACTCATTGTCTCCAATGGCTGTCGCGAGGACGGCGCTCTGCTGCGGTGCACTCCGCCAGCGTGCAAAGTGCAGTTTCCTCACTGCAGCCCACGCTGTGGTGTCACACAGACGTTGGTTCCCGGCCTATGCGACACAGGTACTTTCCGAAGCAGCCGTGCCCGTTTACTTCCATGCGTCCGGAAGGAGAGGCTGCCATATCACCTCCAGCCACTCCTCCATGATTGATCTTACCTCCACAATCATGGCGTGCCCAAGACGTTAACCTACTTATATCTTTATTATAAATGTAGTAATTATAGTTACATTACTGAAATCTGTCTTTAAGTAAATTTTATCATATTATGATTTACCAGGGGTGAACAGTAACCATTTTGTGTAATATAAGAGAACAGAGAAGATTAGAGAGTTAAGAGAACATAACATAGAATGAAACTTATAATGAGATAATAATAACATAGAATGAAGATGAAAAGTAAAACATATTTTCTAGTTTTAAGATTCTTTTTTCTTTAACGTGCTTTTATGAGTTAGCTCCCTTTAGATCTAGGTGTGCGATATGTTAGGATATAATTTACTTAATAATTAGTACTTCCCATTTATATTATACTTAAATTAGTTTTATGGCGATTAGTATATACATAAATGTAAGATTACATGAACAATATTTTTATAAAATTCTTAAATAGACTAGAGTATACACAGCAATAGGACAAAACTTGCCTTTTCATGTCTATTACCTATTACTAACTTCGTAAATGTTATAATGAGTTTAGTGTTCAAAGATAAAAAAAAAAATCTTTCGCTAAAAATACTTATCCTTTTGTTGTTTGACTTATATTTTCAAAATATTCAGCATCACGCATTGAATATCAATACCTGAATACAAGCTAGCCAAATAACCTGCTGATTTTAAAGTATCGGAAAGGATTCATTCGTTACTTCGAATTTCAAAATCTAAAATATCAATTGTCAGATATTAAATACATGTCCATATAGTTTCGAATGGGAATCGCACACGGCACAGCGCTGGTTGATCTTCTAACCACGCGACCTGTGACCCAGTACAAGATGTTTCTTATCTGATTCTGATGTAGATTATAAAAAATTCACGTTTCTTGCATTTCTGAACTAACCTAACTTGTTAGTAGAGAGTTTTTGCTGTGTTTTATGAAATGCAATAAGAAAAGGAATTGAATTTCTGGTCCTATTTGTAAATAGATTTATATTATATATATTTTAATTTTAAAGGCATCCTGTAAACCTCGAACTTTATGAAACGATTAACATTTAATATCTAACAATAAATATTTTGTAGCTTTTTTTTTAAATTATCGAATATTAATTAACTGTAACGTTATTATACTTATTATAATCATACTATTATTTATAAATGCCTTTTTATATCTTTATATATATACATATATAAAAGAAACACTTGTCTATAAGGAATTGTTCCTGTTAACAAAAGTTTCATAAATTTATACATTTGTAAAACAGTACCAAATTTTCTACATTTTTATATGTTTTAAAAATAATTTTCGTGTCAACAAATAGTGTTTTTCTTAATAATAATTGTTATGCATTTAGGTAGTCTTTATTCTTTATTGAAATTGTTATTTAATTTAAACCTGAAAATATATGATACCAAACTATTAAAACAAAAACTCCGTGAGTGAGAAAAGGGTTAACAATAGACTACAATGATTTGAGAACGTCCTCCGTTTTTTTGTCGGTTAAAAATAGGTTCTAAGTAATTAATATTAGTGTTTTAAAAGAAAACCCTAATTATTTCTAATTAACAGACAGTTGTTTACACAAAAAGTGATGTTCCATGTATAATAGATAGTTGCTAGAAAAGGACAAGGAATTTTTTACTTATTAATGAATATATTTACAGATATTAATTATAATGAAATTAAACATACCTAAGTGCCTACTTAAAATTAAAAACTCGAGGCAGAATTTTTGAGGCCTTTTCTATATTCACTTCTAAATTTTATCTACAGAGAAATCAATCCTTTACTTCCTTCTATCGGATTATTTTAGAATCTAATTACTATTTATTAAAATAATTAAATTTAATAAAAACTCAATGAAAACTATTTATAAGTGACTTTTGGAAAATCAGCAATTAGCTTTGTACCTATGTACCTACTTATCAAATGTAATTAGGGTTTCAACTTTCTATACACACATTAAATTATAATGATTTTTGTAAGTAGGTAATCAGGCATGTGAAAGTGAATAGTTTTAAAAGTTCAAATTATTAATTAACCTAGGTAGGCATGTAGATTTCGAGTAAAGCATGTAAGTATTTAAAGTTCATGCCAGTTTTGCTCAAGTGGGTATACCTACTAAGTAATATATTCTAGTGTTCATTAAACATATGCTATAAAATACTTGTAAAAAATTAGTAAATTTTTTCACTATTTTAATTTTAAATTCATGTTATTGTAAACTTTTATCGACGAAAGAATTATAAACGCACATAAAGTCACACATTATAACAAAACACTTTTATTATTGACTAAACTGATTTTACAGCACATTTTTGTAAAAATTCGCTGTTATTTATGGTCATATTAAAAAAAAATCTTACCTTAATCTAAGACATCCAAAACTTGAAATTAAGTTGATAAAACAATGAGTTGTTCAGGCACAATGTCACTTGTCTTAATCACCATAGATCCAGTGTCACAAGAACTCACAGATGACAACACTAAAGTTTGTACACAAATAATGTCTTTTGTACTAAAATTTATTTACAGTCACCTGAAATAAAATTACTTGATAACAAACTTCGCGAAAAGTCAACAGGAGTGCGCGGGAAATAATATCGAAACCGATGAAAATAATCGTCCGAAACACGGAAAGTGCAACAGTCGCGCGCGCCTTACACACGCGACTGAAAAAATTGCCACATCTGCGTAAGACTCGGAAACTAAATCAAAATACTGGCTAGGAGAGGGACGAGTCAACGGAGGCCCCACCCTTCCCCCACCAGCGGCCGATACGCAAAAACATTCATAAAAACCACGCTCGACTCCTCCGCGAAATTATCAATTGTTTATATCACGACAAAAATGTAAACCCAAACGGATTCATCTCGACAAAGCCCTAGATTAAGCAAAACATTAAACAATTAAGAGTCACACAATAGAATTCCGACAATGTCGAAATATTTAAAACAATACGCGGTTTAATTTGTACGAATCAAAATAATAAACACAGCGTTACAGTGTTATCGAAAATATAATCGATTCTTCGGATGAGTTTCGGTGAATTATTTTGAATGATGGAAACCTTTGGCGAATGACGGGTTAGTGGCGAGTTTTCCCGCGCTCCTGGACACGTATATGACGTCAGACGTGAGCTAGAGGTGCGACCGCGCGCTTCGCCCGCCCGGCCACGAATACGTCGCGCCTCGCCCGCCGTCTCTGCTCGCCGTTTTTTTCTGCCAAAAAACTAAGAAAGGGTCTTTTTAGGGTTAACTGTAAGCCCGACAATGCGGAGATGGTTTTTTGTAAAGTTCTTTAGAAACTGGAGCGTGTTTGTATTACGTGTGATGACCTTCGACATCGCCGGTCCCGGACCGCTCCGCGCAACTTTGACTCGCCATTTTTGTACACTGCGCTTTTTGTTGGTGATCTTCTAACATCTGTATAAATTATTTGGTAACGCAATGGACACCAAAAGACTTAAGCTTTCGAAAGACCAAGGGTGTACAGCGACTTGATCTTACCTTTTTATCGATTGTTTTTTTGCGATACAAATATATTAAGACGTTGGTAATCGATATACATTATATAATAACTTACAAGTTACTACTTACCTACTACAATATTGTTAACTTGATCTGCTAAGAATATCATTATTATAAGTATATAACATACGTAGTATTGACATTACTTTATGTACTAACCATAGACACATAGATGTTTAAATTGTTTTTTGGTCCTAAAATCTAACCTAACACGTTTCCAGAGTAACAACCTGCCAATAGAAGCCACGACCTTACGATCACGGGTGCAATAGTATCGCAAACTTATGCGATTGAATCAAAGAAATAGTTTTTGTATCACTAAGGTAGTAAATTAGCACAAACCTATTGTAAATATTGGGAAAATAGCAGTAACTTTACTAGAAACGCAACCGATAAACATGACTATATCACTGAAAATACTGACACTGTAGTACATTGATTCTCGATGAGCTCTCTAGACAAGAACTTGACACTCAGTACAGTACAGTACAGTACAGTACAATACAGTACTAATTAGTCAGTCTTATTACTTCAGCTTTAAGCGGAATTCGAAGAAAGAAATATAAAATCAACAAAAATCACCCTCTTTTGTAAAATAAATTTATCAAAATTAATTAAGCAGGCTGTAGCGTAATGGCTAAGGTGTCGCACCCACCACTGACACAAGCGTTTAGCTTAGCTGGAGGGGTTGTCAAGAATACTAATAATGTGTGACCTACGTAACTAGTATTCTTTCTTTAAAAAAAAGATAAATAAAGTACCTAATAAATGTATATCATCCTCCAAACTAAGTTGGGGTTGGCTTTCAGTCTAACTACGATACGGCCGAACTTCGATATTTTACGTGTAGCGACTGCCATCAGACCTCCACAACCCAAGTACTAGGCGATATCGAAGTTCTGTAGTTAGACCAGGTTGTCGGACTTTTTATCGCTCCAACTACCCTTAACAAAGTCCACAGATGTTCGCATGGCAACCGAGACCGACTGCTGAACGTGCTCTGAGGGGTCTCAATGTGTTAACAATGGTCACCCATCCTAGACTGACCTTGCTAGTGTTACTTAACCTCGTAATGTGCTAACCTACTCGGTTACCACTTAGCCACGTGCCCCTCTATATTTTATACATATTATGGAATTTACATAATATGTATAGTTACAGTGCCCAATATTGCTCGAACTATTGATTTTACATTCCCCGGCCCATCCTATAACCAATATCCCTTTCCTTCGATTGCTTTTCCTTTTCACCTATTTCCCTTTTCAATATACTCTCAATTTTTATACCTTTCATTCTCAAAGTGGCAAAAGGCTTGCCCCCTATTAAGCAAGTGGGCTCAAATTATATCTGGCAAATTGTGAGTGTTTTTTACACCTCTGCTTACCCCTTTGGAGGTATAGGCGTGAGGGTATGTATATATGTATGTAATAAATATATGTATTTCGTAGTCATTGTTCTCTCACATCGACAAACCGACGTCCAGTTAATATAGTTGCTACTTCGTTACGCAAAAAAGTTGACGAAAAAGTCCTCTGAGGTAACTAATTTCTAATTGAGCAGACCATGGTTATGAAATGTGCGTTAAGATGGATTACGATGCGATGGCATAAGATAGTTTCTTCCGTTTAGGACGCACATTACAAAAAAAAATGATCTTTGAAAGCATAAAAGAAAGTGTTTTCAGCTGTGTACTAAAACTATCGGAATGGAAATCTCCTTATTTCCAATTTGTCAATTTCTAAGACACCTTTTTGAAGAGAAAACTTCTTTAGGCACGTTGGGCACTTTTGGTATGGGGAAAAAGCACTAAACTCGCGTGATCGTCACGCTCAGATGACAGATGTGTCGGTTATGTTTTCACTTCTGACGTGTAGTCCTATGACTGACAGTGTTTTTTTCTTACAAATTAACATACATTCATTCATACCATCAGTGTCAGACATATGATAGCATGTCGTTTGTTCAGGTACGCCTTTGTACACGCTCCTGCATGGCGTATCAGATTAAAATTAAAGAATAAAAATTACACGTAATGTTTTAAACAAAAGGTAATTAATTGACTAAACAAGGATGAATTCATGACAATTTACCGGAATACGGGTGAATTTAATATTATTTTCTTTGTTTAAAAAGTGCCCCCTTCACGAGCATGTGGTTCTTAATCTAAAAGTTACACTTTGGACTGTATAAATTTATAATACATATGTAGATGGAGAATTAGGGGCACAAAAATAGAGAGAAAAAAAAAACGGGCCAAGTTGAATTCGAGCACAATATTGAGAGATTTATCATGTTGTTTTAAAACCATAGACTTCGTATAGTTTTGCCTGTAGTCTAATAATCTCGAATGTTTTTTTTCAAATTTTTCGGCTCAGAAGTTTCGGAAATAAGCGGGGACTGATAAATTTTCATATATTTTCTTAAATAACTTTAAAACTATTAATCTCTAAATTATTAAAGAAGATATTTAAGGCCCTCACAATAAGCCCTTTTATTATGATTATATCACACGGTACAGTTTGCAAAAAAATATATTTTCCCTAAAACTGACCCCCGTATTCAATATTTATTGAGACCTTGAAATCCATACTAATATAGTATTTATAAATATTCCTAATGCGGCAGTCATCTTTTTAAAACTAATAAAAATAATTTATCAGCTATTTTTCCACACTAAGGGTGGTCAATTTTTATAAGACAACCCAGATTGTAAAATCAATAATGTTTACAAACGGTAAAGAAATCGCGTAACACGCGACATTTGATAGCCCCCTGTTTTTAATAATAATAATAACTTCACACATCTCACACATGGCTGTCTGATCCCAAACTATGCAGAGCCTGTACTATGGTAACCAGACTGCTGATCAACATTACTTATATATTACTAAATGCATACATACACCTAATACCTACCTACTAAATACATATATATCTAAATTATACCCAGGCACAGAACAAATAATCTTGCTCATCATACAATTATTTGTCCTGGGTGGGCATCAAACACACGACCTGTGGCTGAACAGCCAAGATCACTAACCACGAGACCAACAGGCCTTTATATACCACTTAGTTTTGACAAACAAGCACCCACCATATACAATCATACCTCCAATGTTATCCCTTGTGCATTTCCAACTCTATCTAGCCACCGCATATGAAAGTCTGACGACTTTAATCACCAGCAAAAAACAGCACTACAATAAGTCTCTACTCTGTTCGCGATAAACTAAAGAACGACTGAACGGATTTTCATGCGGTTTTCACTATTGGACTGAGTGATTCATGAGAAAGGTTTAGGTGTATAATTTGTTAAGATTTTGTGTAAATTGATTGAAATATGTTGATGATTCTTGAAGATGTCTCTGACACCCGTGCGAAAACGGGGCGGGTTGCTAGTATTTAAATAAATTATTGTTCAAAAAAACTAAAAAAACCGCTTCTCGACTGTAAGCATAGTGGTAACTTATTTTCTTATTTTTAGTCTTTGTCATCGGTCCTTAATCCTTCCATTGCCTTCCCTTCTTGTCTACCTTTCCCTTTCAATTAGAATAGATTAGAATTAAATGGGAAAATTGGGAGTACCTATGTACTCCCAACTTTCCCATTTAATTTCCTTTAATCCCCTTTAATTCCCCAAGTCCCTTGTTGGCGGCAATAGGCTTGTCGTCCCCTATTACGTCAATGGGACCAATATATAGTTGGCAAAATATGGATGCGGCTCTGATTACCACTAATACATGAAACGAAGGTTTCTCCTCCCAGAAGGTTCTTATGCAGCCTCCAACCAACGGTTCTCTACCACCTTGACCATTCTGTTAACCAAGGCTCAACCATTTGGAAACGGGCGGTTATAGATCGAAACGGGCAGATATGATATTATGTTATCCAGTTTTTTTTCTTTAATAATTTTACATTTGACAAAGCAAACTATTTTTACGGTTGATCTATAATTTTTAATTATAATAATATAGTTATTTATTAAATCGACGATTTCGAATAATTGATGATCAATTTTATGAAATAAAGATATTGAATTTGAATTTGTCAATTCATCCGGTGATGAAACATTTCTAGCATTTTTTTTTTCTTTTTAAGAAGACAACTCCCGCATTAGGAATTACTCCTGTGTCGCGGGGGACTTTACAAACATACAAACAACGGACACAAAGAACACCCAGACTCGGGTGGGAATCGAACCCACGACCTATGGCATCGCACTCAAAGTCACTAACCACTAGACCAACAGGCCAGCTCTGATATTGAACCTCCCTTTTTTATAATGTAGGTTGCTGATGGGTTGCCTCGATTTTGTAGTGGTTCAGGCATGTTTGCCGAGGTAACAGTTTAAGGCTTTGCTGGGGTGATGCGTAAGCGGTACGCTTCTGTGTTGTCACGATTGCGCGACTGCGCCAACAGCTATGCGTATTGGCAGATCGGTGGGACTCTCTGATGCTTGCGCGATGGGTACAACTGCACACAATCAAGTAGCTATGTATACCTATTTACTAACAATACTTTTAAGATGATTTGTATATATACATATATACACGGTCTTAAATACCGAAATAAAATTTATTATTTTTAAATAGTCTTTTATAAAACTAAAAACGCTAACGCCAACGCAAGAATAGGTTGCTTTTACTAAAGTAAAATTATTATAACAATAAATATTATTACTTTAAACGAGCAGTTCTTGTATGTATGTATTTATTTATGTACATATATGGTTAATATCTGTTCTGTGTGAGTCTTAGTTCACACTAATATATATGTATTCATATTTCGGGTGTCTCGGCAACGGCTCTAACAATTTTGATGCCATTTTGTATACAAATACAGTTTTGCATTTTAAGTTCAACTGCATAGTTGTATTTCCTGTAAAAACGCAATTATCCGAAAGGAAATTAGGATTTTACAAACAGCTACCGAGCGAAGCTCTGTCTCCCAGGTACTAACAAATAATACCGTGTTGCAAAAATTAAGATCGCTATCTGTACGTGTCGATGTATGAAGATGCGTATAAAGTCCTAGAAGGGCGGCTTCAACTAAAGCAGAAATCTGTCTCTCCCTACCTTAGGAGCTTCCCACCTTAGTGTAGTGTGCCTTTGAGGCCGAACATCGATTATTACTACCCGTTTATGTCACCTGAAGGGAAAAGGGCAACAGGTAATCGTTTAAAAACAGTAAATATATCTACCTTCAGAAAGGTGAAAAAAAAAACAGTCAGTCGTAGGACTGCGCGTCAGAAGTGAAAACATAACTTCACAATGTATTTGCATATACATACACACACACATCTGTATATATATAATTAGATTAAAAATAAAAAGTAGGTAATAACATATCTAAATGTATACATAGGGTCCACTGGAAGTTCTGCGCTCCTGGCCGCTCATAAATGTTTGAATTTCGAATGTTAGGTTTTTTAATTTCAGAAACTCGGCTCCGTCTTAGGAATTTTCGATCAGGTCACGTGTCCTGACGCGAGTTTAACATTTTTTACCCATCCCAAAAAGTGCACAACGCCGCTAAAGAAGTTTTCACTTCAAAAATTACTTTAGTACGATTTCATATCCATCCCGCGCCCCACATGGTTAGGATTTGTTTAGCCCACAGAATAAACCAAATGATATCTTTAAACGAACCACGTCTGTCTACTACCTAGAAACAGCGCTCGTAGTCAATAAGAAAGCTTTATATTGAAAGTTTACTCAGCTACCGGTTCTACAATAGCCATAAAAACAAACATTAAAACCTAATCAAACTAAAAAGCAATAATACCGCGCGGTAACAGTGTCGCATATCTTCTATTTGATTCCTAACGCGCTGAAATGTCACCGGTTATTTTTGAGCGCGCACGGAGTGTAGCGCGCGCACATTGTGTCTATTGTGATTGGACGACGAATGATGTTCGGCGCGGTGAGGATTTTTTTTTTTATTTTTGAATATCGAATAGAATTTTAGATAGCAAGGCGTTTGATTACCTTGTTTATGGATTCATGTTCGTGATGGTTTACTAAATTTAGAAAAATGGCAAAAGCACAAGCCGTGCCCAAGCAAAGCCAAGTCATAAAAAAAAATTAGAATATAAAATAGCAGATGGAGTGTGTACTAAGCGTCTGGGGTACTAAGTTATTCATTTCGTAGAGATAGATATATCACGATCAAATCTTAAAATTGATCACAATCTTGGTGTGTTCGATCATTTTATGAAATACTTCAGGAAATTAGTGATAGGACAATTATTTTAAAAGCGAATAGTGTGCAATGAAATGTCATTACGGCAACTTAAAGAAGCAATGTTTAAGTTCCTTATTTATTTAGAATTTGTATTAAACCTATCATGGAGACCCTAGATAGATATAATATTCTTTATTGTACACCATTAATAACATACAGTTTAAACAGATCTCATATAAAATATTAGAGTACAATGGGCGGTCTTATCGTTAATAGCGATCTCTACCAGACAACCTTTAGATGGAAATAATTACAGAAATATTAAATAAATATATACTAGTTGATGGCGTACTATTTAATATACAGACAATAATTTACACATAAGTATATATAGCTAGTTAGTAGAGATTACATACTCGTAGTATATTCGAATCGCAAGTAATTTTGATCTTAGTTATGTAATAGAATAAGAAAGAAATAAAGATATTACAGAGATAGATAGTGTTGCTTGACCATATTTTTAAAGGCTGTAAGAGTTTCAGCTTGTCGTATTTTTAATGGTAATGCATTCCACAAACGAACAGCCACGATCGTAAAAGATATGTCAAAAAAAGTTGTTGAATGCACCGGCACTTTTAATATCAAGTTTTCTGATGATCGTAAGCACTTCGTATGTAGGAACTCAAATCGTCTTTTTAAGTAGGAAGGTGTATGAGGGTTAAACAGTATGCTGTATAGCAAAGAGAGAATATGAGCGTTCTGGCGAAGACGAATTGAACCACTTGAGCTTTTTTCGGAATTCAGAAACATGATCATACTTACGCAGTCCAAATATGAATCGGATACAAAAGTTTTGAAGTCGCTCTAGTAACCTTACAGTAACGATAAGGCCAAACGTGGATTGACAAATCAAACAATGACGTTTAAACGATACGGCCAGTTTTATCTGGCTATATCATTCCCATGAAATGATCGGACACATCATGAAGTGGTCGATTTCAAGATCTGGCAACGAAAGATATACAACTAAGCCATCTAAGGCATCTAAGGTGGTGAGTCTGTTTTAAGTGGTTGTGACGACCGCAGAGTGACGACTTTGGTATCGCGAGCTTAGATACATCGGTATCTAAGCTCGTGATACCAAAGTCGTCACTCTGCGGTTGGAGATCTCACTGGAGGTAAATCAGGCCGCGAATTTTTGTAGATCCTTTCACATTGGAACAGGTATTTGAAACGGAAATCCGGTTTTGCAGAAAATAACTTAACTAACAACAACTAACCAAAAACTACGTAATCTTGACGGGCCGCTTGGTCTAGTGGTAATGATCCTGACTGCTAAACCAGAGGTCGTGGGTTCGATTCCCATCCAGGATAAATAAATCTGTGATGAGCACGATCATTTGTTCTGTGTCTGGGTGAAATTTATCTTTCTTTACATATAAAAACTTTGTGTCACGTTGTCGTCCGAGATGAACTCCTAAACAAATGAACCGATTTTAATGAAAATTTGTACACTATATGCAGTTTGGTCCAACTGGAAAGAAATTTATAGTCTCAATATTTTTTTATTGCAAAATTACTTAGCCACAGCAGTGCGTGGCCGACTAGCTAGTAATATATATTCTGTATTTAGTCATATATAAGTATGTTTATCAACAATCTGGTTACCATAGTACAGGCTCTGTCTAGTTTTGAAATCAGACGGCTGTGGCCCGTGTGTGACGTGTTTCAAGTCATTATTATAATCAAAAACACAAGCATAATCCTTTTTGTCTCCGAGGCTAAGCAGACGTGTAAGACATCCACGTTGTGAGGGATTAATACGTTAAGTCATTTAATGGGTGACCAATCTATTAACATGTATTGCTGATAAACCCAATGTCACCAAATATGGCAAGGTTTCTCCAAGATCCTCCAGCAGAGTAATCGTATATATTACAGTAACACATAGCAAAGTAATTCCTCAATACAAATTTCACTTTGTCTAATTCCGAAAATCGTATGACTAATTCTCGTAATTAATATCTTAAAATTCCGATCCCATAACAGTCAACTATCCATCGCCTAAAACATCACTTTGGTAAGCCATATGGCTAATAAAAAAAAATATTCCAATTTCCCATAGATGATATCATCTATGGGAAATTGGAATATGTCTTACCATTTTGACCAATAGGACATTCAACTAAACTGCTATGGCATCGAGATAGACATGGCATTGCATTTGAAAGGGCCTTTCTGAAAAAATAAGTCTTATTAAAAGGTAATATCATAAGAAAATAAAAAATGTTCTGATATCGGCAATAACGATAAGATTTGTCCTGCCGATGCAATTATTTGTATTTTTTTATGGTATAGGGGGCAAACGAGCAGACGTGTCACCAGATGGTAAATGACTACCGCCGCCCATGGGCACCTCAAGAGTTACAAGTGCATGGCCGGCCTTTAAGGTGGGAGTGTAGGAGAAGGGTGGAAGAGGGGGGAGGAAAGGGTTAGGGCTTCAGGTAACCTCACTTGGCGAAAAGCAATGCAAGCATTGCTTCACTGCCGGTTTTCTGCCGGCCCATACGTGCCGAAGCATGGCTCCCTCACGATTATGTATTATGAGATTAGGATATCGATTTGAGATCGTTGGTCTACTGTTAAGCTCGTGATCGATTGCGGTTTCTAGTGACTGGTCAGCCTGTCATGGTTTCCCTTATTATTCGATATATTTTCGTTACTGATTTATTCATACATTGTTTACTATTAGGCCACGCAGTTCCTTCGATCTTCTCTGGTATAGACCTGCCATCACTTAAATTGCCGACCCCGGACAAAAACTTAAAAAATCCCGGACACGTGTGAAATCGATATTCTTTCCCGGACATCTTAAAAAAAACGCCGATTCCATTTAAATTTTTAGCTTGTTAACGATTCATCTAAGAATTATAATAGTCCCCTGGCAGAGTGTCCGTGTCCGGACAATTTTGGAAAACCCCGCCCTGACGCTCCCCGGACACCCTCTAAACGGGAAACCCGGACGGATGGCAAACCTACTCTGGTATCATCTCAAATAAAATTCAATAAATGCTCACATTATTATTAGAAAACAGTTAAGAGAATTAAACTGTATGATTTATTATGTTGCAGCATTTTATTTATAGCTACTAACTACGTTTATAAGTATTGGCAATTGATATAGAGTGGATGTAAGTAGGTATAATTGTATTGTCTGGTATTTTCTCAACGTTCTACTAATGCCGCGTTCCTATAATAAGAAACGATTCGTTTTGCTTACGAACGGTAAAAGTTCGTTGAATTTTCTACGAAAATTGTACCGTTCGTAAGTAAAACGAATCGTTTCTTGGTTAGGAACTTGGATAGGAAGGCGGCATAATAGTGTTAAAAATCTGGCAGTAAAGTTAGTGTTTCTTTGTAACTTCAATGAATATTCGTTTAAGAAAATAATGATGAATGTAAATGTGTGAGTTTATCTTCATTTGGTATAATTATTAAAAAAAAAGGATTAAAAATCAATTAAAAATGTAAATAAGGCTATTAATATTTTTGACATTCTTTTCGTAATTTGAATTTTTAACAGGTATTTAAAAAAACCAGCCAAGTGCGAGTCGGACTCGCGCATGAAGGGTTCCGTACCATCGTACAAGATTTAATACTATAAGCCAAAAAAAATACGTCGCTAGTAGGAGTCCTTTCTTTATTAAATTATTTTTATTATTTGTTGTTATAGCGGCAACAGATATACACATTCTGTGAAAATTTCAACTGTCTACCTATTATGGATCATGAGATACAGCCTGGTGACAGACGGACAGACAGACGGACGGACAGCGGAGTCTTAATAATACGGTCAAAAAGTTTTAGTTTCCAACTTTATAGTACTAAAAATAAGGTTACAAAACTAGACAAACTACTTATCATGATATCTTTAATTCTAGTTTACATAACGATAATCATAGTATTGTATGTTGCGCGATTTACATCAAAGATTACAAGCTTATAATTTAAGTTCTAAAGAAAAAAAAAACTAATCTTACGAGATGGATTTATTGCTTTCTCCTTTAGAACTCAGTCTAAATTAAAAACGTAGATTTATGGTTTAAAAAGTTAACTGTGCAAATGCTCATGAAATAGTGTGCTATTTTATTATAATGTTAGTTTGTGGCTTCGCCCGCATAAATCTCCGCTTTCAAATCTTCTCTATAGATACATAGCCATATTTGAAGAGAATTCTTTGTACCCCCTTTTTTAGCAAAATTCGCGCACGGGGGAATGAGAAATGCTTGAATAAAAACTTTCGTGAGTGGTATTCATATTAGTTAAGATATACGGTTTTACTCACGTGTATATTTCAGGGATGCCCGACTAGTTTGGGACCCGACGGGGGCCCTTTATCAAGGCGTCCTGCCGCGCCGGTTGCAGGTGATAAAGGATCCCCGTCGGGTCCGAAACTAGTCGGGCATCCCCAAAATATACACGTGAGTAAAATCGTATATCTTAACTAATAGGAATGAGAAATTTTGATTACTTAATGTTAAATGTCGAAGAAGTTGAGAAAGCTGGATTTTCGTTGAAATATTCTGTATAAATCGTCTTATAAACTATAATATTCCTAAGGAGGATTGTCGCTAGGCAGGCGGCTGGCCAAAAAAAAGGCCAAAACCTTGTGCAGGTTTCACCCGCGTAAGTCCCGATCCCGTGAGAATATCGGGATAAATCCTATGCGTTAATCCAGGTCTCCAGCTAGCTACATACCAAGTTTCATCGCAATCGGTTCAGTGGTTTTTGCGTGAAAGAGTAACAAACATCCATCCATCCATCCAAACTTTTCCAGATGATGATGAACTTTAAATACAATAAAGTATGAAATAAAAAGTACAAAATAAACAAAAACTTGTAAAATTGTCTTTAAATTTAATTTTGGGCCGAGGATGGCGTATAGTGTATGCCATTCTCGTCCCGCAAATCAATTCGAAGAAAGCGATTCTTTTATAGGAGACGACGGGGAATAAACCCTCAATTATTGCCTTTTTTTTTGTGACGAGGTAGAAGATCCTCATAGATGTCCTCCGCCCTTGGTGGGCGAAGAGGTCTGTCGGACTCTTACCGACTAAAAACCACCCCGGTGTTCCGCTACTTGCCTATGATCGGGGGAGCCAGAATCGCCATTGCATTCTTCCGCAACCCCCGATAGGCATTGACCCGTCTCACCCTAGACGGGTCATCAATTATTGCCCTGTTAGCACAATACCTAATACTAGTATAGTAATAAATACCTAATACAGATATTTAGTAATAATTTTGGTTACTGTAACATAGGTTTGCAATTATGCATAACCATTAAGTTATGCGTTATGATATTCCTTTCTTGATTTCATTGCAATAAATTTGAAAATCATAATTTTATTTGACGTAACTTTAGTGAATGTACAGTTTGAAAGTCATATTATTGAAACGTCAACACGTCAAAAAATATAGATCTTTAATTATAAATATGTCTAGATACCGCGCCATGTCAGATTTACTTCATTATAAACAGCCTGGTTTTGACGAGTGTGTCACTTCCAGCGAAGTTCTTTTTTATGTTATTGGGGGCAAACGAGCAGACGGGTCACGTGATGGGAAATGACTACGGCCGCCCTTGGGCTCCTGCAACTCAAGAGTCACAACTGCGTTGCCGGCCTTTAAGGTGGCAATAGAGAAGAGGGGGAGAGGGCAGAGTCATGCTTCGAGTATGGGAAGTGATTCCACGGCCTCACAGAAAACCAGCAGTGAAGCAATGCTTGTGTTTCGCGTGTGTGTGTAAGTGAGGTTACCGGAGACCCTGACTCCCCTCCTTCCCTACTCCCACTCTAAAGTCCGGCAACGCACTTGTGACTTGAGTTGTAGGTGCCCATCGGCGGCGGTAGTCACTTACCGTCAGATAACCCGTATGCTCGATTGCAGGGGGCAATTCTGATAAAAAAAAACATGTGAAAACGCATTCATCAAGGTACAAGAGACGAGATTGTATGTTGACTTGTCATAGTACGAAAAAACTATACAATGACAGGTACAACTTATGCTGGAAAGAATAACTTGATTTATGTTACAAATATAATCGATTTTTTACACGAATTTTGGTCGAAGTTCGACCACCAGGCGATCTCTAATCATCGAAGGGCTACATGACGATGATAAGTCAAAATGACGGGGGAATGAATGTGTGCCAGTGATTTTGCATAAGAAATATTCACTCCTTGTTTACATTCACGACTGGCCTGTTGGTCTAGTGGTTAGTGATCCTGACTGCTAAGCCAGAGGTCGTGGGTTCGTTTACCACCCAGGACAAATAATTGTGTGATGAGCATGATCATTTGTTCTGTGTCTGGATGTAATTTATCTATAAAATGTATGTATTTAGAAATATATAAGTATGTTTATCAGCAGTTTGGTTACCATAGTACAGGCTCTGCCTAGTTTGGGATCAGACGGCCGGGTGTGAGGTTAGATGTGAGTACTATTATAATGATTCAGTTATAGGTCGTCAACATTGACTTTTAGTAGGTTTTTTCCACCGAATTTCTATTATTTTACTCAATTTTCTTTTTTAATTTTAATAAAAATAATTCTCTTTGTTGTACAACAGATATACAATACAATAATTAACTAATAACTATAAATAATTTGTACAACTGGCGGCCTTATCGCACAAGGCAATCTCTTACAGGCAACCGTAGGATGGAGAGCATAATATTATGTCATAAAAAAGAATTATACGACAGTTTATGGTGTGTTGAGAATAAAATAGAAAGAGATTGGATTTTAATAACATGTTATAGATACACTAGATACATATCATTGTAGAAATATTGAATACTAGCTGCGCCCCGCGGCTTCACCCGCGTAAGTCCCTCATTGAGTTTTCTTAAATTTTCTAATTTTCCGCGCAACTTTCTCACTACATTTTCAATTCGAGAACGATGCTTTCGGTCATCGTATCCTTTCGTCAACTCGTTACGATAATACGGCGAGGCGATTACTCAATTATCTTTATTATGTACATTAGCTTTATTTTTTCTCGCTATCGTAGCAAACAAGCCCATTTCTACTCCCTAGAATTTACAGATGTAGTTACTTCGTAATGTAACGATAACTAGCTGCACCCCGCGGTTCATCCCCGTAAGACCCTCGTTAAATTTTCTAAAATTTTCTAATTTTTGGCGCAACTTTCTTATTTTTCTCCTGACGCGCCGTTCACGCGTGATGCCGTGACCAAGGGAAATAGGGATTAATTTTTATATATATGGATATACTAAACGCATACCATAGACATATATCGTGAGTACTCATAGGGTGGGCAGGGTTTGCTTTTGTAATAGAAGTAGAGATTTAGAAAAGGAAATTTTATTTCAATACAGCATTGGCTTAGTGCTAAAGAAAGTATATGTATAAAAAACATACCTGGGTATCTCCCAGGTATGTTTTTTTTTCAAATTTTATTTCTTAGTTGAATTGTCTTTCATTTTAAGTCTTAATAGTTTATTGTACATGGCATTAAGTTTTCTCATTCTATAAAAATATATGTATTACTGTAGGATTAATATTAGGTATTCAATCATTGGCTGTCATCAAAGAAGTACAGAGTAGAGAACATTGACGTTCAAGTATTAAAAAAAAATGATTAATAGCAACATGCATTAGAATACTGGTTATGGAGATAGCAACTCTTAAAAAAGTATCACCGACTTCAATGCAAATCATCATAAATTGTAATAAACTGTATTCTTCATCCTTTATTTTTTCACCCTTAGAAATGGAATATTTTCTTTAAATTTAATTGCGACATACGTTGGGCTCGTGGCTAATATAACCGAGTAGGTAGGTTAACACATTACAAAGTTAAGTAATACTAGCCATGTCAGTCTAGGATGGGTGACCATTCTTAACAAATTGAGACCCAACGGAGAGCCTGCCTCGGAGAGCACGTTAAACTGTCGGTCCCGGGTGCCATACATACATCTGTGGCATTCGTTACGGGTAGTTGGAACCCTAAAAATGTTCGACAACCTGGTCTAACTACAGAACTCCGATATCGCCTAGTACTTTGGTTGTGGAGGTCTGATGGCAGTCGCTTCACGTAAAATATCAAAGTTCGACCGTATCGTAGTTAGATTAAAAGCCGACCCCAAAATTAGTTGGGAAAAGGCGCGGAGGATGATGATAATACGTTGAGTACAATAAATTCAACTAAAAAAAGGATTATTGAAATCGGTTAACAAATGGCGAAGATATTGCGTAACATACAAAAAAAACAGTCGAATTGAGACATATAAATTATCCCCGTTTTTGCAACATTTTTCATTAATGCTCCGTTCCTATTAGTTGTAGCGTGATGTTATATAGCCTATAGCTTTCCTTGATAAATAACCTATCCGTCACTAAAAGAATTATCCAATTCGAACCAGTAGTTTCTGAGATTAGCGCGTTCAAACAACTCTTCAGTTTTATAATATTAGTATAAGTAGTAAAGATGAGACGGAATATAGCTCCCACTCTATAACTGAGCAAAAATGAGTTTACTATAAATATCATATATGGAGAGTGATTGCGTTACGAGTAGGTACCTACCTATAGGGCATCAAGTCCGTACAATTAATAGCTCCAATAACAAAGTGTCAGCCCTAAATATAGTAGCTAAGAAGCCGCAGGCCGAAACTACTTCCAAATAAAAACATTAATTACATTTAAATGAACTAATAAATAATTTTGTCTATATGAAGATATATGCCTTTTATTTTATGGGAGTATAGGATGTAATTTATCATGATGTATGCTCAAAAAGTAATTAATATACTGCTAAATAAGTTACTTAATAATTGTGTTTCAATTACAGTTAATTGATAACACAAATTACAACTGTTTTAAATCATAAATAACCAAATTTTTTTAAATATTTAGATAAAACACTATTATGTATTTACAACATCAGAAATGAGAAAGCCAATAGAGCTTGATGAATTAATTGACGACGCTGGAGACAGCTTTTAACGTAGTCTTGCAACACCCCATACTGTAATAATTAAGGAAAATTAATGCAGAATATCTAAATTTTCTTTACAATTCCACGGAGAGGATTTTTTTTGTGTTTTTGGTTTTGGTACAGCTTGAATCCTGCCTAATGGTGTAACTGAGTACGATGATAAGAAGTAACTTCGGGCATCTCTTGACCAATTCCACAGAATTATTTATTTTGGACTAGCAACCTGCCCCGGCTTGGGCACCTAAACCTTTCTCATGAATCACTCTGTCTATTAGTGAAAACTGCATGAAAATCCGTTCAGTAGTTTTTAAGTTTATTCCGAATAGACAGACAGACAGAAGACAGACACAGAGCAAGACATTTCATAAGTCGTCCTGTGGGCTCGTTAAGTGCCATGCAATTTCTGCTCTGTGCGTATATTCAGATATGGAATAACTATTCATATTATTCATAAGTATGAGGATTGAACCTACAACAATTGAGTCTTTCTTTTATAAAAAACTATAAATTTACATTTTAAAATACCCCCGACTCGAAAATCCCTTCAACGATTAGAAAAGAGCTGATGATCTTCGAATGGCTGAAGAGATTTTCTTTAATTATATCTTAAAACAATCCCGACTAATTCATCTTTCAAACAAAAATAACAAAATCAAAATCGGTTCATCCGTTCGGCAACTACAATGCCACAGATAGACACACACACACGCACAGAAACACGTCAAACTTATAATACCCTGTCGTTTTTGCGTCGGGGATTAAAAACCACGACGCTTTGAGCTATGTCTGACTGTGTCTGTTCGTCTGTCTGTGCCATGGAATTAACCTAAATGGTTAGACTAATTCAGGTATGAGGTGTTTCTTTATAGAAAACTGATTACATTGTATTTTTAGGTAGAATGAAGACATGATCTTTATTCATGTGCCTACGTTTGTAATGTATGCAAGCATTAGCTTATTTATTTCACTGGTCCACCTGGTGGAAGGCGGGTTGAATAATTCGGGCAGAAATCTGCTGTTCACTACCTCCTACTAAACTAATAGTTATCGATGACACTATATACATATCAACCTCTAGACTACTGTTGTAGTCAGTTTGCAAAATTACCAGAATATTTAGTGACTTATTATTTTCTTTTTATGTTATAGGGGCAAACGAGAGGACGGGTCACCTGATGGTAAATGACTACCGCCGCCCATGGGCACCTGCAACTCAAGAGTCACAAGTGCGTTGCCGGCCTTTAATGTGGGAGTAGAGGAAGGGTGGAAGAGGGGGAGAGGAGGGGAGAGGGAGGAGAGGGGGAGAGGGAAGGGTTATGGGCTCCGGTAACCTCACTCACTCAGCGAAAAGCAATGTAAGCATTGCTTCGCTGCCGTTTTTCTGTGAGGCCGTGGTATGACTCTATAGCCGTCCCATACGTGCCGAAGCATGGCTCTCCTGGTAAATGATGATGTAAAGTGATTCGCCAAAACCCGAAAGTTGCGTTACAAAATACAGCTACTCACGTTTAAGGATTTCCGAACGTTTAGGCAAAGCTGTAAGACTAACATTTAGAAGATTATATCATACGTCCAATATAATGAGGAAAATGCGCTTCCAGACTCCATGTTGCTACTGGTAATTGTCTAAAAGAAATTTTTATTAACATTTTTCCCTGTTCCGAGAATCAAACCTAAGAAAAGGGTTAGTCACAAGACCAACGACACTATCTATAAGTACCACAAAAATTATTATCTATACTAATATAATAAAGAGGAAAGATTTGACTGTTGGTTTGCATTGAATAGGCTCCGAAACTACAGAACCGATTTGAAAAATTCTTTCACTGTTAGGAAGCTACACTATCCCCGGGTGACATAGGCTATATTATATTTTCAAAAAAATTAGGGATCCTTGCTAAAACTCCAATAATGTAACCCAAGGTGTAATAAAATAATGTACGATGTTTCTGTTACCCGTGCGAAGCCGGGGCGGGTTGCTAGTAATGTATATTTTATTAAATAATACCGATACCTACCGAGATTTTATAATAATACCGATGAACAAAAATACTGAGTGTGTACTATTATTCTTTTCAAAGGACCGCCCAACAGCTGATTGCTTTTATCAAAAATTCCAACATCAAATTGGAAACCAACCTAATCTTCTTGACATTCCGTCTCCAAAACAACCTGCTCCCATAAAAGCAATATTAAACATTCTGTTTGTCCGCTAAAGACACATAATTGATCATTCGATTGACGAAATTAAAAGGTTGATGAACAAGTAATAACTGCGTATGCGCAAATGGTACATTTTCCGACGTATCTTATGCCGGCCCCTTGCGATAGGGCTGCCACACAAAAGTTGTTGTAGTTACTTGTAGATGTTAATATGTGAAGCGTTATGAGCTTCGACTCATTTGAAGCGCACACACCGTGTGGCTTTAGTCGGTTCAACTCCAACATACAGCCGCACTGATAGCCCCGTTGAGGTAGGAGGTAAAAAATGTGAAGGTACAGTTACAGACACAAGACAAGTAACGCCTATGGTAAAACCTGTTTCTCTTGATTCAATTTGGTAATTGGAGGTACTAGATCGGCAGAATTTAAGCTGGAAACGATGTCTACAACTTGAACAAGTCTCTATGAAAAAAAAAAAGTTGTTAACGCTTCCATTTTCCATTTTCCTGGGTGCAGGCAAGAAAGTTTAAACTTGCTTAAACCAACTAAGTTCACATCTAAGACAAACATGATATAGAATTAGAAATATATGTAAATGTTTTACCGTTGCTAAAAGTAAAATTGTTTCATTTTTTGAAATGGTTGCAATAAATATAAAATATTTTTTGACTATACTAATCATTAGTTAGTGTAACATCGATAAATAAACTCTACAATTTTTTCCTAAGCAAATTACAATATCCCGCAAGCTAACTTGACGCTCTGCAAAAGAATAGTTATATTAAATTGCGGTCACCCTGTGAAAAGTTACATACATTTTTCGCCGATTACTAGTTTGTATTATTTATATCAATTTATCATACTTTCATTTACTCTAATAAGATATAGTAAAATTAGTTTAGTTTATATCACAACTAGCAGCGCCCCGCGGTTTCACCCGCGTAAGTCCCGATCCCGTGGGAATATCGGGATAAAAAGTAGCCTATATGTTAATCCAGATCTCCAGCTATCTACATACCAAGTTTCATCTCAATCTGTTCAGTAGTTTTGGCGTGAAAGAGTAACAAACATCCATATATCCTCACAAACTTTTACGATTATAATATTAGTAGGATTACAGCAACGTTTGGTATAAAAACATAGTGGTATAAAAAAATTATCGCTGTTTTTATGTAAATGAATGGTAGTTTGTGACAACCCTACAGCATCAGCAAGCGTGTGCGACTGATACACTCCACACACGAGTTGTTGTCCGTGTTGACAATAAATCATATGAATGTATTTGTGACGGCGGACCTTGTAAGGACGTCCAGTGATATTGTTCAAGTTTATCGATGTTCGCGAATTTGCAAAAAGGGGTTAGTTTGCTGGAGTTTTCAATCTCGTTTTGTAATTTAAAGACATATATTGAAATGTGTGGTTTATTTAGTACACAATATAACTTTAGTGATGTGAAAAATTTGGCTGATAAGGTTTTTACATTTAAAGTAATTTGCTGTTGAACTTTTGAAAAAATGTGATCAAGATTTTTTCGGCTTTAGAGTTTATTTTGAAACAATATTTGACTGTAATTGTTGGATTGTGACTTAATTTTCCGAGTCTATTTTTAATAGAGTGTAGGTCTTTAAGTCTTAACTAGACTTCACATTTACACGTACACGTAACGTTATTTTATCACCACGTCTATCGCCACGCAATATGTGGCGTTGAATTTTGCGTAGAAGGACCCCGGTATAATAATAATTATTATTTTATTTATTCTTACAGAAATGGATAATGTAGTACATTTTAGTGGTGGTAATTACAAGTTAATAACTTAGAAAACAATTCACTACAATAACATGTGGGTGCCATACTGTTCTCCTAGCTAAGATTCAAAATAACCTGTATTTAGGATGAACAGTAATTGCGATCTCCCTTGAGTTGGCAAAATATATATGTTATATTTTGCATTCAGCGTAATACACTTATCACCTGATAATTATAACTATATTAAGTTACTACAATGTGCGTGTGTGCATGTGCGTGTGCACGCGTGTGTGTGTGTGTGTGTGTGTGTGTGTGTGTGTGTGTGTGTGTGTGTGTTCAAATTCAAAGTGTGCATGTGCGTGTAGGTGCTTAGATCAGAGCGACTAACATGTTTCCTGTTTCTTCGTAGGTAGTATTCATGGTGAATGTGTAATATGGTTTTGGTAAGGTATAGATTTTATCTATCCTACGTTTGGAGACCTGTAAATTATGGAGTGTTGCGGTATTGTTGTATAGTACTTCACAAAGACAAAAAAAATAAGTATGAAAAGTTGTCTCACATTAAGGACACTACAACTACACTACAGTTGGATACAGCATGGGGTGAAAAGTGGCAACTTTCAGGACAGCCCTGCGATTCCAAGTGGTTTCAGTATTATTATTTGTTATTTATAACGCAAAAACACTACGATTACTACTTACAAACTTTTCATCAAATCCCTTGTAGCAAATTTTCATTGACAAAGAAAACACATTTTAAGGCTAACTAGAAAGATATAGAATTTGCATACATTGGTTTCAGGAGACTTATAGAAAAAGGTTTAGGACTTCATACTCCAAAATAAACTCGCAGAACTCTTTGTAAAATTATCATACACATTAGAAGCGAATCACGGAGAATAGACAAAAAGGTTTTTTACCAAGGTTTTTTAAAAACTGGTTTTGCGATCGGACCACCTGCCACAGCGAGGGACAAAAAGTGTAAAACTTAAATCATTTGTAGATAATATAACCTGATTCAATTGCGTAATGTTTTAAAATTCTTTAGCTGTTAGATTTCAGAAAGAGATACGAAATATATTTGAAACTCGCATACATTCCAATTGTCTTTTACTTTTGAAGACAGCGTTCTATGTACGTCAATTACTTTACGCGTGAAATAATTATTGAAACTAGTAAATCACAAATGTCATTGAATTATTCAAAAAACGGAGTATCGATAAAAAAAACTTTATCTAAAATTTAAAAAAATATGATGAATTCCACACGATTCGATGCGCGACCACCCTGAGGCCCGCCCTACGTGCGCTTGTGTTAGTGTGTTCGTATACAACATTGTGTATGTGTGCGTATCGTGTTGCATTTCTTTCTCGTATTGTAATTTATTGGTGTGTAACGAAGTTAATTATTACGATTTTTGTATTAAACGTTGAAAATTATTTTTAGTCCTGCAGATGCAGACTCGTATGGTGTTTTTTTCATTGAAACAGCATCTTCGACTCGTTTTTGCTTCGATATTGTATTATTAATGATAGAATGTTATTTTGTTTGTTATTCTGTAATGATGTCTATTTTAATATTAACTCAACGTACCGGTTAACGAGCAGTGTTCTTGCTAAATTTTTTAAAATTTTAACAATTTCATGAACGTTTTTAGGCCAGTGCTACGGAATTTGCTTGTCTTAATTGCTTATAACTTGAAATGAAAAATGCAGATAAAAAATTATTGAAGCTAAACATTTTTGCAATGACATTGAAATATTGTGAAATAAGTGTCATATTGATGTTTAAGTAAATAGTTAGAGCAAGGTGATGTCCGAGTTTGATGTATTTCATAGTTAGATAATGTATTAATTCATTAATTAAATTTTAATTACTTTTTGTTTCATGTGGGGACTTAAAATACAA
Source organism: Euplagia quadripunctaria (assembly GCA_963859945.1). NCBI lineage: Eukaryota > Metazoa > Arthropoda > Insecta > Lepidoptera > Erebidae > Euplagia > Euplagia quadripunctaria. Next base: position 6,088,132 of record OY982584.1, read on the forward strand.
CTATTTTTTTTTGTAAATTGTAAAGTTATAGTCAAAGGCCAATGGTAGGTAAGAAAATAACAAAACTGATATTGGTCCTATCATTATTAAGCTACCAAGTTGACTAGCTATAACGAACCAACTTAGCTTACATAATAGTAAGTGCTTTCCCGTATCAATAAACACCCATCCGAATGAGTTCTACAAAGTCACATTGAATGTGACTTTGAAAGTGAAAGATTACTTTGAAAAGTGACATAAACTACTAAACACACCGATAACCTACTTAATAAAGAGTCCAGGTTTTATTGTACAAAACATTAAACAAGAAAACAGTACGTACCAAGATGTGTATCTTTTACCACTATCATACACTCAACAAAAGCTATTCCCGTCCCGGGTAGGCTGCGACTATAGAGCGCCATTATCTACAATCCTGACAATGTCAGACAACCTGGGCCTCCTCCTCCTCAGCTGCAACATACAGCTTGGGTCTCTTTTATATAATAATAATAATAACTTGACACATCTCACCCACGGCCGTCTGATCCCAAACTAGGCAGAGCCTGTACAATGGGAACCAGATTGCTGATAAACAAACTTATATATTACTAAATACATACATAATATAGATAAATTACACCCAGACACAGAACAAATGATCATGCTCATCACACAATTATTTGTCCTGGATGGGAATCGAACCCACGACCTCTGGTTCAGCAGTCAGGATCACTAACCACTAAACCAACAGGCCCGTCGTATATATATGACTATAATATATTATGACTACACGGATGGCGCAATGATTAAAAAGTTTACCTCGCCACTAAGCCGCGCGCAGTAGTCCACCTCATAGGCCGGCAACGCACTTGTGCAATTGAATTGCAGGTAACACAGACAAACCATGTCGGTACCTTTTTCTGTTCTTCTGGTTGTCAATCGATGTTTTTTTGTTTATTAGCGATTGACGTTTTTCTGTTTATTAGCGATTGACAAACTTCGGTGTCTGTCGATAGTTTGTACCTACCCAATATCTGGTCATTTAAAAGAGTGCCCATGGGTTTGTTTGCCCGATTTCTTCTCACAAGGCTCAACCATTGGGAAACGGGTGGTTATAGGATTGATAGAGACACAAAACAAGACAAAATTATAAAGTTAAAAAATGATAACAGATAACACCGTATGTTATCTGTTATCATTTTTTAACTTTATAATTTTATTTTACATTTCACAAAGCAACCTTTTGTTGCGGTGACTCTGTGTGTGTTAATTATAATAAATTTATTTATTTATTTTAATTCTTTAAATTGATGATTTCGATTTTTTTTTTTCGGATGTTGACCAAACGAGCAGACGGGTCACCTGATGGTAAATGACTACCGCCGACGATGGATACCTGCATTTCATGAGTCACAAGTGCGTTACCGGCCTTTAAGGTCTGAGTATGGGAGAGGGGAGGGTTAGGGCCTCCGGTAACGTCCAATTTAATGAAATAACCAATTTAAATTTGAATAACTTTAGGCGTGGTAGAAGTCACAGACTATTTGCCCCACCTACGTGTCGCACTGTAGCTCATTTATTCAACCATTCCACGGACACTTACCGCACTCAACGCTCTCTTGGAACCAAATCCTGACTGTGATGGATGACAGACGATTATGTCAGTATGTCTGGTGTACTTCGAGAAGTCTGTGTGTTAGACGTGTAGTTTATATGCTGTTGCAGTTATTTTCTATTAACATTTCTCTCTTAGTTAGTGTAAGTGGCATGGAGCCGTTACAGATTATTAATAAATAAATTTAAAGAAATAAGAAATGTAAAAATGTAAAAACCTTCTATCTATCTTCGACGGAGCCTTCTTGTTATGATTTATGATTAATTATTTAATGAATTACCGTCGAATTTTAACCTCTAGCGGACCTAGTCAATAGAATTTGATTGAAATATGGAAATAATACTGTCTGCATTTGCCTGTCCATTAGTTAGGGTTCATTTTTGGATCCTAACTTCGATTTCCGGGCCTGATAAATTTTTATTAGCAGCCAGGCAGAATTTGATCCCTATCTGGCAAGTACTTCAAACTCATCGGCAATAGACTGCAACCCTATTACGTGGGTTCAATAAATATTCATATTTAAGTTTCGAAATGTGTGTCCGTATAAATGAAAAAAAATGCCGGAGTAAATACTAATATATTTCATTACATATTATTAAACACAGTCCCCCGCCGCGTCTGTCTGTCTGTCTGAACTGAAAAACTACCAAACGGATTTTCATGCAGTTTTCACCAATAGACAGAGTGATTCATGAGTAAGGTTTAGGCGTATAATTTGTTAAGATTTTGTGTAAATTAATTGAAATATGTTGATAATTGTTGAAGATTTCTCCGCTATTCGTGCGAAGCTGGGCGGGTTGCTAGTAAAATATAAAACAAGTGGTATCAAACAAAACGTATGTCTCCATAATTATTTTTACTTCCGAAAAATTCTTCATCATCTTCTCACAAGAATTTCTCAGTTTACCTGCTTAACCTATTCATCAATTATAAATAAAACGAAATAAAAAATATACAAAAGTAAAAAAAAAACCGTATCGAATTTCATAAATATACCGGGTTAAACGAGGTTCACAATGTCGAGACCTCATCACGAAATGGGGTCACATTTTTTCATTTTTTACCTAAAAATAGATTTGTAAAAAAAATAATGATACCAATTCTAAAGTGATCTACTTTGATGTTCACTCCGCGTAAAGAGATAACCCTAAAATTATAAAATTGGGGTGAATCGTGGGAATGGGGGATAAAGGTCGCAAATATTAAGATTCAAGGTTAATCTGCATCAACTAAAGTTTTTGTGACAATTTGAATCAAGATCAAGCGTCTTAGGGTTAAATGAATTAATTTATGCGCATTTAGATTGGAAGTGTTTATAGAAATTATGAATGAAGTAAGTACATAAATTACTTGCATATTTTTTTTATCAAAAGAACGATAACATTGAGAATTAATATTTTACACTTTTTTAAATTGAAGATTGCTTTTGTTTGCGTGCGATAGCGTGGTCTTAGGTACGATTTCCGATTCAGTCAAAATTGTTATTTTCGGTTATGGTTGGTTATCGTCTGCCTCATCTATGATTAATTAATTTTCATTCGTGTAATTGGAATATTCCCTTAAAATGTTGGTAATCAGAAAGTAAAATTAATATATTTTTTGATATTTATCTGGCCCATGTTTCTAGGTAGATAATTGTAGATTGTAATTTTCTAGAAACAAAAACGTAATCATAGTTATATAATCAATGCACCATGCACATATGACGAAAACAGGGTTAGTACATCATACATCAGTATATAGCTATTAGATTATAAATAATAGAGACAAAAATGATGTTTTATAGGATTACGTTGGTATTATTTAAAAACTAACAGTTTCCGCGCTTCACTCGCGTGTACATATTCATATATTTTGCGCAGCACCCTAATTCTTTTGCCAAAATGAAAGTAGCCAGTGAAAATCCCGTGGAAATCGGTCCACCCGTTCTGGAGATTGGCCGCGGAACAAACAGACAGACAGACAAACAAAAATTAAAAAAAAAACTGATTTTTAGGCATAGGTATCGTGGAAATAACTGTGTGAGCTTAAAAAAACTATTATTTTGACATTACAAACAGACACTTCAATTTTATTTAATCGTATTGATGATAATTTATTAAGTTTCATAACCGTTACATTTTCTTAAGAAAACATAACATACTAATTAATAACCCGATTCATAGAGTTTATTTCCTAACAATAAAATAGTTTGCCGGTCCGTTTGACCTGAGGTCACACACCTATCGAATTACTAAAAAAGAAACAAATTCCGGGAATTGGCTATTCAACCCTAAAATTCGCAAGCGTATCGAATTCAATAACTGACCTCGTTTTGGTAAAATAGACCTTACAATGACCTTAAGATGCTCAATACGTGTGACTTATGACCCCAGCGACCTTTTTTTTTGTTCGCGATGGTCAAAAAGGGGCATCTTGGCCACGATTGTGTTGTGTGGACAATAGCTTCTGATTGGTAACAAAAACGCAATGTTAAGGAGGATATAAAAACATGTATATTTTTTAAGGCGATTGATTTAAGAATTATGTTTTTTTTTACTTTGTTGGATATACTTTGAATGGATGTAGGATTAAGGAAACTATATTCATTGTGTTGATTAAGTAAAGTTCACTATTGTAACAGTCGTGTTCGTAGGAAACTAGATATTTTTAACAATATTTATTTATTATACCTTCTTATGATTTGAACCGATTTGAATTAAATTTAATCATGATTTAAACTCATTTCTTTAGAAAGTCCGCTTTAAATTGTAGGTCAATGTAAGAATAATGTCGTATACAAATTTGCGAACTGTCTACTGGGAAGTGGTTTTTGTGAAAATCTCATAAAATATGAAGGAACTATACAAGGAACAAACTTACTTAGGCTCTAAGTGAAAAGTGGGGATTGTTTTAAAGAATTTAATTATGTGATCATATATTCTAGTTATCTCCTCTACCTAAATTTAATGCTTATGTAAGTTTTAGTTCACGTTAATAGTGTAGGTACGGAAAGGCTTGAAACACACCTCTTGTCTATTGCAAATTATAACTTATAGTTCTCTTAAATCTTGCTACATCTTCACTTCAATCAGAACCTAATCATTATGTAAACTCGTATTTCGTAAACGTTATTTCTGTTCCGGTTATCCAGGGTAATATGGAATGGATGTTTGTGCCAAACGGATTGTAACATCCAAAACTGCTAAACAAATTTGATCGAAAACCGTTCCGCGGTTAGGACTTCAAAAACAACATTAATGCTTAACTATAATCGAAACTACCATTAAAATATTTAGCCTACAAAAAATAACATTATAGTACTATATTATAATTACATAAAATTGGTTTTATAACCGTTATAAGAGTGCCAAAGAATATAATAAAATCAAATTATAATGCTCTAAATGACAACTTTTTGCAACGAAAACCGTTATAAAATCCACACGAATCTCCTACAACAGTACAATATCTATAAAACTCTCAAATTACTACAAACAGTTATAAATCAAAGTACGAAAACTAAAAAAACTATCTCACGCGTCTTGGCATCATCTGTTGCTAAAGGGGTTGAATTTGACGATTTTTTAAAAATCCACACAATAGCGGTACCCTCGCTAAACAGTTACGCGAAAAAAAACGCGGAAGATATCGTCTTTCTGGTAAAAAGGGAGATTAAAGAGCGTATCTAACTCTTTCCCATGGGTCTTAACCTTGGCGAACTTTTTTGTCAAAAATCGAGACACCTTTGCCATCTTTCCGTTTTTTGTAATGTCAATTTTCGGATGGTTTAGATGCGCAGGGCGAAGGGTCGGGCCCTCACGCTTTGTGCGCCGCGAATGTTAGCAGGTGGGTCATATCGTACCCCGCGCGCGTTTGAAGGTTTCAATAAGATTGCTTTCTTAACAGTTCTTTTGTTTGTATTTTGTAATTATAAGGGTTTCATCATCTATTGTTTCTGACGTTTAGGTAAAGATAGCATGGATAACCATGAAAATTGTTCGAAAGATCCCAGGATTGATTCCATAATCGGGTAAGGTTTTTCATTTTACCAGTGAGGTAGTAAGTAAGAAGATGGATGACAACTAATCAAATTTATTTAACGATAGTATACACAGTAGATGGATTCACAGTATTTTAAAAAAACAAGGCATAGGCGCTGGTAACATTGAACCTCTCTAAGGTTGTTTGCCAACATAGTTGTATAAAATAAATATGAACCTCGTTCATAAATTAAAAGCTGGACTTCACCTAAACACATCTAAAATAAGTAACTAATACCTGGACACACTGTAGTGGAGTAGAAGTATGAAAACTACAAATCTAAGTAAGAAAATACAAAACGAATTAAACAAATAACATTAAGGCAAGAATTCAAGCCTAAAAATAATAAAAGTCACCTCAAAATACTTTAGAACAAAATGGCCGAGAATATTTTCAAATGAAAAATATTTTTGATTACCGATCGCTTGGTAAAAAACCCGCCGATCAAAATAGGCATAATTACAGTTTCAAGTAAGTGGGAGCGGGTTCCGAATTTTCCGAAAATTACTCCCCGCGGGACAAAAACGAAACGTTTTGGAAATTCACCGCGTCCGGCCGACAACGCGGACAAATGTTGAATGTGTGTTTTTCAAACTAATGATACTTTACTTTGTTCCTGTACATGCGACTTTCGGAATTTCCAAAATGAATTTAAAGGTAAAGATTTTTTGACTAACAGTTTTAAACATAATTACAAAACAGTGTTGACATTGTGTTGACACATTGACGACAAAGGAAGAAGACAACAAAGAAGAACATTATAAAAATAATCCTTATATGGTGCAAATGGAAGTCTCGGTTAGCTTGTGTTTTTCGCTGTATGTATATTCGAGAGAATCTCGAAAACTTCTTAGCGGATTCGAAAGTAGTTTTCTTGTTATGATAAGCATTTTAGCCAGAAAATATTAAGAACAACAAATTAAAAAAAATCCCAACAGCGCCAGCGTTACTTTTCCCCGTATGGAACCCTTGTTTCTTAGGCACTCAGCAGATGCAGTACGTAAGGACTTCGGTTAAACATCAGGGAAAGTCTCAGTTCATGTTAATTTTGTCCTCGAAAAATGAAATCTTTCTAAATCGTAATAAAAAAACATTAACTAAAAATAAAAACTGCGTGAACATGTACATACAGTAATTATCTTTAATCTGAATAGAAAACCACAAATCCAAAATACATTTTATTTACAATAAATTCAAAATATCCTCGTTGCCCTACGTAAAATAACTCTCATCTTTTTCGCACAAAGCTGATTTAAAAATGGAACGCAGAAATGTTGGCGCGCAAAACGCCCCACATAGTTGCCAAACTGAGATATGTCAGTTTTGCTAAAATTTTGTAAAATTAATAACGACTCGCCGACGAATTTTTGTTCGTCCCCGAACCACAGAGGCTTAATTAGAAATATTTCGAGATTTAGAATTTTTGTTTTTATTTTATACTTTTTTCTCGACCGTTGGATGGCATATTTTTATTAGTGAAGGTGAGTGGCTGAAATGTGTCGAATTTTTGTTAAATGTTTTATGGTTGTTTTATTACAATTACATTGTACCAGTAAGGTGAGTGTAATTGATGGTGACTTCGAAATTTAAATTTCAAGATAAAACTCGCCTATTTTATTTTCTACCGAAAAACTAGCTAGATAACTTTATGCAAATAAATAAATTTGAATTTGAATTTGAAAACGTTTTCTTTTCATTCTGACAATCCTGGATTATCTTTTTGGAGCAGTTTCCACATAATTTGTCAATGTATTACACAAATTGATTAAAAATTGTAGCTTTGTGCGCTACTACTTCATACTTATAAACGTCAAGTATTCCAAATATGACATTATTCCTTTCGTTTTTCTCAATTCAAATTCTGTTTTCAAATTCTGTATTAATATAATGATTATGATGAATTTTAGTCATAACTTTTTCTCTTTTTCTTCAAATAGTTATTCAATGCCTGCTGCGACCTGTTTATCGAGTTGATGTTGTTTCGTTTAATTATAAAATAGTCATTATGTCATAATATTGTATTTTTTTTTATAAATTTAAAAATAAATATTTGTCATTTCAATAAATGGCTACACACAGCTCGATACGGTGTATTTGACTGAGACCGTTATGAGTAACAGAACAATTTACTTCATATATTATGTAATAACGTAAGTATGTGTATATGTGTAACGTAAGTAGTAAAACAAGTATGTAATTATTCGAAAGAGCAGTTTAACAAAAGTCTATTCATTTCTGAAAATGAATACATAAAAATAATAAAAGAACGTGCTTAAGATTTGTTTAGAATATAATTACGTCGTTTACTTGACATTATATATTTATTATCCGACTAGCGGCGCTTCGCACGGGTGGGCATTTCTTTTTAACATTTTAGGATAAATAAAGATAATTTTACTTATAATTATGCTAATCAGCCTGTGACCACAGCCAGTGCAACCTGGTCGAAACGCCAGGCAATCAGAGGTATGTAATACCTTTTCGTGATCGCGTTAATTCCCGTAAACACATAACTATAATTTTCATTGAAATTAATTAAAATTTTATTTTTTTAAACGTTTAGAAAAGCACTCTTTCCTTAGGTCGATGCCAACCATCGAGAAAGTTTGTCCCTGGGATTTACTTATTGTAAGGGCAAACGATATCTTTACTGGAAACTGTAACCTTTTAAAAAAGTATAGGCAAATCTGTCGGTATTATCGGGATCCGCGGAATGTGAGCGAGCTGACCGGCCGCGGGGCCCGTTGTTACAATCACATTGTCTCTTAATTCCTTTATCAAAAGTCTTGTACCATTACGTCCATTACACATACTGGGAGCACCTACTTTTAATTTTAGTTCGTGGGGTTTCAAGCTGGTATGATTGAGGGAATTTAAAAGTTCTTGTGGGTGCCATTGTATCTTCGATGTTGCATACGGTGTCAACAGATTTGTAACATTTAAAATCACCGAGTACTTTTTCCATAATCTTATTGTTTATCTCATTTACTGAGTCGTTTCTTGGTGACAAAATCGCCCTCGAACAGAGCCAATGGAAATTGCTTTCTGTAAGATTTTCGATGTCGGGATAGATTGTGTCTATAAGAATTTCTAGACTGTGAACAGTTTGAGCCTATTCATTATCCAACAATACTTGGGAACTGTTTGCAATTGGAGTAGGTAATTTTTCGTCTCCTAATTTAGGTATTATTTGTGAGAAATTGCCACCGTGGTTATTACTTATTTTTAATTTCGTAATATCTTTTAAATGGAATGTCCGATTTCAATAATTCAAAAAGTAATCAACAGGTATTGAAGCAGTCTTAAATTCGAAATAATTTATTTGGATAAGAATTAATACAAAGGTATGGATAACATGGTCTGATTTTGATCGACATTCCTATCAACTTTTAAAATTTAAAAAAGTAGTTATAGTGACATAACTACAATAGTTGGACATATGGTCTAGCAAAGTTTTCTGTAGATATTAATATGTTCTATAATATTGTAGAACATTTTTTTGTTCTATCATCAATACTTTCCGCATCGCATGCGATGAAAGACATTTTATGGCAAATTTTTTTACACCTTGGGTTGGTTTTATTAAGGATTTCTAAGGATCTCTATTTTTTTCTTGTAATAAATATAACCTATGTTACTCAGTGATAATGTAGCTTTCTAACGGCAAAAGAAATTTTGAAATCGGTCCATTAGTTTTTACGTTTATTCGTTACATACAAAAATACAAAAATTCTAATCTTTCCTCTTTATAATATTATTATAGATTTAGGAAATAACAAATAAGTAGTTTTTAAATTGTTTATTTAAAAAATAATTTTATGTCTATTTTAGTTTTGTTCGCTATTAACTGCTATTACAGTTTAATAATATATAAGCCCGTATTAATAATAATTATAGCGATAAGTAAAATGTCTATAAACTTCACTACCGACGGTAGTGGTACTATATTTAATAACGTCCTATTAACTTCATATACTAGCGGTTCGAAAATCCTTGTTTGCTCACATCTGGCTTTTCATGTGCTTTTGAAAATTCATTATCATTAATTTTAATAAAGTATGGACATATTTTCGGGTTATCTAATTATGGTAACTACGTCCGAAAAGCTTTATTTAAATTACTTATGACTACTAGTTCACAGTTTCAGAAAAAATCTTATCTTAAAATACAAATCAATCATTTCTCCTAAAGTAACAATGACACTCGTTTCTTTGTAGCCGTTCCTTAAGAAATCAGTCTTTTTATCCTTTTATACATTTTTTAACATCAAACCCAACGTAACATGAGTCGGCAGTTTTGTCAAAATATTACACTGTATAAACTTTTTTTTTAATTTAAAATTACACCTTTTTACCCCTTTTTCCCCTCGGAAGGGTTGTGTCGTCGACATCTGATATTTTTTTACGATTTTAGATAACTGTCGTAATGATAACTTTGTGAGAAGTTCATTTTTTAAGGTTTTCTCATTTCGCTTTGTTAACTAAGGGTACCACCGGAACTGATAAAAAATGTAACAATTCATGTAATTTTGGAAACATTTTTATCAACATACGAAGAATATTATAAGGTCAGAATTATATTGAGAGAATAATATGCCAGTAGTTGCCAAATCATTAGAATCAATCAAATAATAAAACAAAAACAAATAAACTTGTATCTGGGGTTATTTAAAAGGTAGGTATGTACCTGCCCACTATCAAATCAAAACACTGAAAACATAAATTAACTGAAGTCGGCTTTACTTCTTCTTCGACATGGCGTTATTATTTACCCCACCTGGAACCGTGTTCGCATCAGTAATCACTGTACCTAACGTTATTCAAATATATAATAGACCCCAGGCTACCGACCATAAATAAATTCAAGGCCATAGCTTTGCAAGTATGTGTATAAAATATAAATATTATATGAACGAAGTTTGCCGTACGTTTTAAAATTCTAACCGATGGCTTGTACAAATTATAAAACATCCAAATATGGCGTTCTTTTTTTCCAAAACTTTTCAAAGTCCGTTATTCTAATCCATATTTCGACCGTCTTCCATATTCGAACTGTTTCTAAATTCAAAAGAGTTAAATCCCTGTTCGGTGCGCGTCGCGTTCTAAATATAAAAAGTTCTTTTTTGTCAAATATGGAAGGGTTAAGTTAAAAACGTTCTATTTTCGAATTGTTAAAAAGTCCACATTGTATGGAATACGTCAAAACGTCATACACCGTGTCTATAGTATACGCGATAACTTAACACAAAATATTTATTTGTTTTGTAAACAAATTCATATACAATGAAAAATAAAAAAATTATAAGTCCGTTTAAATAGCATGTCCTAAGAAACCTATATTTGAGGGATTTTCTAACTTGTGTAATAGAAACATATAAGAGATTATGGTGGTAGGTATATATATATATATATCTATATATATATATATATACAGTCAACTTAAGACACCGTAAGAATAATTAGTATAATCAAACCATAGTGTAATGTGGTAACATTACACCTACCACCATAATCTCTTATATGTTTCTATTACACAAGTTAGAAAATCCCTCAAATATAGGTTTCTTGGGACATGCTATTTAAACGGACTTATAATTTTTTTATTTTTCATTGTATATGAATTTGTTTACAAAACAAATAAATATTTTGTGTTAAGTTATCGCGTATACTATAGACACGGTGTATGACGTTTTGACGTATTCCATACAATGTGGACTTTTTAACAATTCGAAAATAGAACGTTTTTAACTTAACTTAATTTTATGTCTAAAAAGAAAAATGCTATTAATGAATAGCATTTTTCTTTTTAGACATAAAATTAACTTTCAGTATTCAAAAACTATTAATTTAAAACACCTCTGACTCGAAAATATCATAGAACGCGAAAGTTAAAAAGCTCCGAAAAAAAATAAAAAAATCTTCTATTTCATATTCTGGTCTTTAAACCTGATCATTGAGACTATTCCAATGAGCTCAAACACTACACCTCTGCTATAAATTGGTGAGGTGTTGGGAATTCTGCTGATTCCAGATGTTGCTGCATCAGGTCGAGGAAACTATGTTATTTTAATATCAATGTAGTCACAGGATAGTAAATTTTAAATCGGTCAGACCAATATAAGTCACATTCCTTCAAGGATTAGAAAAGAGCTGATGAACTTTAAACGACTGAACAGATTGCCTTGAATTATAGCTAAGAACACTCTCCATTACAGTGACATTTCAAACAAAAAAAAACTAAATTTGAAATTGGTCTATCCGTTTACCAGCTACAATGCCACAAGACAGACACACGCGTCATACCTTAAAACCCCTTTTTTTGCGTCGCATCGCATGTTAAAAAGCTACAGTAAAACTTATTCATAAATATTTCAACTAAATAAAAGCTTTTCAACTATGTTTTTTTTTGCGAGTCCCATTTACAACTAGGTACTACTACAATTGATATTATTGATTGATTAACTGTTGTATCTCCTTTTAGATTTTTTTTTGCCGAAATGTACATCTACGTACACTTCCCCATTAAAATTAAAAATTTTTAACATCAATAACATAAAACAGTCTGTCTTTTTTACTTGTACTATACCAGAGTTATTCCTTTTCAAAATGATACGAAAGACACAGGAAGCATGAGTTTTTTGTCACTTCCACATCTCGTCTGAACCGATTTATATTCCCTGTCCCTTTCTAACTTTTAAGATATTTTCAAGTGTGATAAGGACAGACATAACCGCGGAGCTCTCAGGTGTGTTGACAATAACAGATGTACAGATGGCGGGGCGAACACATTACACAATTACAATTCTATTTAATTATTTTTTCTCGCGTCGTTTGTTAAGATTTGGACGTGGGCGTCGCGTTAGTCAGCCTAGTCGAAGAACAATCGGTGCTTTTTCGAAATGTCATGGCACACGTTCCGTTACTCGCGCGATATTATATTTGACTTGTTAATTTTCATTTGTAGGTGGATTTTAATTTATTAAGATTTCGTTTTACTGTGAAAGTCTTTGCAGTAGCACCGTATTTGTGTTGCAGTTATTGAGCAATGACTTGAGACGATGAAAGATGTTTTACAAATAATTATTTTATTTATTTTCTGCCTAATTAGTTATCTGAGTAATATATCAACTGCACCGATGGTGCAGTGGGTTTAGTGGTAGTGTCCACTGACCTTTAGTCCGTTATTACTTATTAGTATTTTTATCGTTATCCACGTCGCAGTCGCTTCACGTAAAATGTCGAATGTCAAGTATTGAATACATAAAAACACATAAGCAGTTGCAGATGTTAATTATATTTAACTAGCAACCCGCCCCGGCTTCGCACGGGTAGTAGAGACATCTTCAACAATCATCATCATATTTCAACCAATTTACACAAAACCTTAACAAATTATATACCTAAACCTTCCTCATGAATAGTTCTATCTATTGGTGAAAACCGTATGAAAATCCGTTCAGGAGTTTTTGAGTTTATCGCGAATAGACAAACGCGGCGGGGGATTATGTTTTATAATATGTAGTGATAACTAAAACATTATTAACATTAACCAACAAGACTAAAATATCGAAATCTTAAAAAAAAAAACAAAAAACACCATAAAATGCGTGGAAAATGTTTTTTTTTGTATACTACGTCGGTGGCAAACAAGTATACGGCCCGCCTGAGTGTAATCTTCAGTGTTTTTGCTCTACTATTGTAGTCGTTAAGAAGAATAAAACATTGCCTAATATAAAAAAGTTATTTTTTATTTATTAATAAGCCGTCCCGCAGTTTCACCCGCATTTATGGTCACTGCTCCGCTCCTATTGGTCGTAGCATGATGTTATATAGCCTATTGCCTTCCTCGATAAATGGGCTATCCAGTATTAAAATAATTTTTCAATCGAATCAGTAGTTCCTGAGATTAGCGCGTTCAACCAAACAAACTATAATTTCAGTCTAGATATAACATACTTTGATGTGTTTGCAGACCTGTTTTGCACATCATAATTACAAAGTTACATTTAATTATTATTCTATTGGGTTCCCAGGTGCAATTCCAGAAGGAATTATTCAAGTATCTTTTCTCTCCATCCTTTTATTAATGTTAAATAACTCGAATATATCCAGTAGTAAACCACAGCATGCCCCATAAAACTATAAAATACAACAGATTTTAAATCAAAGTCCCGCGTTTTAAAACCTTAACAAAGAACCCGAAATACAATATCTCATTATATATAGAAAAAAAATAATCAATGAGAAAACACAAGATTTGACCCAAAAAAACGCACCCTCCATCAAAGGGTTAGAGAGCGAGACAACACGCTTTTGTACGAGGCGAGACAAAGACAGACGTACAATTCAACCCTTTCGACGCACCTGGACCGCTTTTTTTACATCGTGTTTTTGTGTTGAAATTTTGAAAAGTGCAAAACTTCTTTTTGTTTAGGGTCAATATTGATTTTTTGGGTTCAAAATATAGTCTCACACAATACTAGTTCGTTATCAGAGTTCGTTTAAATGAGGCCATTAGTTTGTGACCTCAATAGGTGACAGTTGACATTATCTGTGCACTCATAATACACTACATTTTTTATACTTTAATGTTATTATTTAAAAAATAGGCAAAAACAGTTAAGAATCATTTTCACCGATTCACGGGGCTCGTGGCTAAGTGGTAACCGAGTAGGTTAGCACATTACAAAGTTAAGTAATACTAGCCAGGTCCGTCTAGGATGGGTGACCATTCTTAACACATTGAGTCCAGTCCGTATCTCGGAGAGCACGTTACGTGGGTCCTGGGTGCCATACAAAGATCTGTGGCATTCGTTACGGATAGTTGGAGCCCTAAAAAGTCCGATAACCTGGTCTAACTACAGAACTTCGATATCGCCTAGTACTTGGGTTGTAGAGGTCTGATGGCAGTCGCTTCACATAAAATGTCGAAGTTCGGCCGTGTCGTAGTTAGACTGAAAGCCGACCCCAACTTAGTTGGGAAAAGGCTCAGAGGATGAGGACATAGCAGTACCTACTACGTGGTCATCAGTGCTCTTAATGTTGCCAGTGTTCATTATGATGCTCCAGTAATTTCTTTAGCTTGCAGTGAGCTTGTTTGTTAGTTAAACTTCTTCCACGTTACGGCAGTACAGCACAACGTGTGGTGTTAGTCGGTTCGATTCCGATACACCGCCCCACCGAAAACCCCGATGGGGTGACGGCCCGAGGGGATTCCCACACGTACCCAAAAAAAAAAGGTCGGTATTGTTTGTTTTCTTTTGGTTTTTTAAAAAGATAACTCCCGCATTTGGACTATTCCTGTGTCGCTGGCTTCACAAATATTCAATCAACGGACACAAAAAACACCCAGGCTCAGGACAGCTATTTGTGGAACACAAAAATTTTTGTCCCGTGTGGGATTTGAACCCACAACACTCGGCGCGGCGTAGTGGCGAGGTGACCACCTTAAACCATTGCGCCATCCGTGCAATCAAGGTATTAAGATAAAACTCAAAATAAACAATTCATTTCGATTCTTAGTAGTATTTATTGATAACTAGCTAAGGCCACGGGTTTGCTCGCGTAAAAACGGACGAGTCATCTGATGGTAAGTGATTACCGCCGCCCATGGGCACCTGCAACTCAAGAGTCACAAGTGCGTTGCCGGTCTTTAAGGTCCAAATAGACGAAGGGGTGAAGAGGGAGAGTACGGGGAGGGGGAGAAGAGGGGAAGAGGAGAAGAGGGAGGGGTTAGGGTTAAAGTACGTTAAGTATGTATTTTTCTGTACCCCTGACAACATTTTATGATAATCACTTGAGTAGTTAAGGGGTAAAAGCGTAACAAACAAACTCACATAGTTAAGATGTTAATTACAGTCAGCACTAGAATAAAACAAGTAGAAAATTATGAATAGTTTCTATTTTATTTATATCGCTGACGGCGTAATACTACAAACGATACTAAATTACCATTAAAATGTCGTTATGTCTTCTTCTCTCTCTAAAATTCACTTTAAAATGACAGTACCAGACTTAACGACATCTTATGTTTGATTGGTGTTTGAGTATTTGGCCGTAATGTAAGGTTTAAGGTATTTTGATGGTATACCGTGAAAAGAGGTCACTTTTAGCAAGATCGTAATTCACCTCTTTGCTCCAATATCGTGTTATCTTGAAAATTTAAATTTTACAGAAGTGTGTTTGTGTGGACTATGAATGTATAGATGTGGCTTGATGTATCCTGATGATGACTGCTTGAATTTGGATGTAGAAGTTAAACTGCGATTTTGACGTAACAAACTTGTATGTATTTATACAATATAGGGCAATAAAAATGGAGTATAAAAATTGTATGCGCTAAAAGCGAGCGACGGTGCAGAAGTGTTTTAGTACCTATGCTTTTTTACTCCAGATGCCCGCCTTCCCTGCTTTTATACTCGTTCGTTTAACAGACTATCATCCTTAACAGTTTGTTGTGTAATTTTTTAAAGGTTTATAAATTACAATAAATAAACTATGCGAAAACTTATCAAAATCAAATGTTAAAAACCGGCCAAGTGCGAGTCGGACTCGCGCACCGAGGTTTCCGTAAAATATTTTTATTATATGATGTAACTAAAAATTTACGGTTTTCGCAATTTTTCCTTTATCTGTGCTATAAGACGTTGCTTTTTACCAAATTTCAAGATTCTAAGTTCACACACAGTCAGTTTGATTCCCTTGCGAGTGTCGAATATTTGCGGAAATTTGCGGCATAAACGACTGTATCTTTTGATTGCGTTGGCTTATAAGTTTGATTTTTTTACAGCTCCAAGGGACAGTAGACCTGAGTATTTGATATAAATTCCAGCTTGACACCTCTACGCGTTCCTGAGGAAAAGGGAAAAGACAGACGGACGGACGGACGGACAACAAAGTGATCGTATAAGGGTTCCGTTTTTCCTTTCGAGGTACGGAACCCTAAAAACAGATTTTTAGGCATAGGTATCGTGCAAATTACTGTATGAACTTAAAAAAAAACTAATATTTGACATTACAAACAGACTTTTTAATTTTATTTATGGATGTATTTCCCCAAACTTGACAAATCAAAGTTACAAGTAGCAAGTTTTAGACGCATTAATGTTGGTTGTAGGGACTTGTAGCTGGAAAATATACATTTAAAAGTTACTAATGTACTGTAATGTAGAATTTTTAACCGATTTTCTGTATCTATTTTATGTTTTATTCGATGTTATCAGTTTATGGAGGTGGAAGCTAACAATTTCATGTAATACGTTTGCATGGTAACGAGTGGGTTTAACACAATTTATAAAGTCTGTTGAAAGCGAGTCATGTTGCAAGGCATTTAGAATGTAAAATATATTGTTTATGTGTAGGTAATGTTCGGTAATATTGCAGTCCATTATCAGATAATCTCGCTGTAGGCATTTCAAGGGGTTTAATTTTACAACTCCATAATAAACTTAGACGAATGACTGTTAAGTATGTTATCTGTGTTTCATTATATATACATATATATATATAACGGCCATCGTGACGACATAAGAAAAAAAAATATAATTACACTAGCTTCGTCCGCGTGGAATAGTGTATTTATATCGAGTCAACAGCCTAAAAAATAAGTTTCAAGCTTCTAGCTCTAAATATGACGATACTTCCATACAACTTTTCATCCCCACCTTTCAACCCCTTACACCCCTTTTGTCGCATTAAAAAGTAGCCTATGTCCTTTCTCAGGCTCTAGAATACCTGTGTACCAAATTTCATTTAAATCGGTTCAGTAGTTTTGGCGTGAAAGGGTGACAGACAAACAGATTTTCGCATTTATAATATTAGTAAGGGTTTTTTATATTTAATCTGAATTGACTCTAAAAAGGATAATTTTCTCAATTCTCAACTTTATCTTTTTGAGCGCACGTCTCGTGTCGCGCATCATTCTTCACTCTGCCACCATTCAACCCCTCACCATCAAAGGCTATAGTGGTTATCTATTAAGTTGAGAAATATAACGAAAGACGAAACATAAATGGACGTGTTTATTGCCTACTTTCCAAGGGAATTCTTGCAAAATTACTGTTGCAAAAGTCCTGAAAACGCAGTCTAGGATGTCGAAATTGATTGAACTTTTTTTTAATTTTAATTTTTTATCGTATAGGGGGCAAACGAGCAGACGGGTCACCTGATGGTAGGTGACTGCCGCCGCCGATGAGCACCTGCAACTCGAGAGTCACAAGTGCGTTGCCGGCCTTTAAGGTGGGAGTACGGTAAGGGAGGGAAGAAGGGAAGAGGGGGAGTGGGAGAAAGAGGGAAGGGTTAGGGCCTCCGGTAACCTCACTCACTCGGCGAAAAACAACTTAAACATTGCTTCACTGCCGGTTTTCTGTGAGGCCATGTTATCACTCTGGTCGAGCCGGCCCATACGTGCCAAAGCATGGCTCTCCCACTTGAATTATCACTATACTACCCACTTATATGACATGTCTCTGTAAACTTTTGAAAGCTTGACAATAATATGACTTTGCCTATCCACTATATTAATGTTTTAGATATTTAAGAGGATGTAAGTAGTGCAGGGAGTTGGGTTAAAGGTGTTAAGGGGTTCTTTAAGGATGTAAAATGTTTAGGGGTTTTATACGTTTACGAGATTTAGGATTGGAAAAATAGATTCTGAACGATTACCTGTATGAATCGAGAAAGTGTTTTATAACAAAAAAGAATATATATAAGTTGGTAACACTAGTTTTATCATTTTCTTAAAACATATTGCAAAAATAATACTAAAAATAACTTGACACATCTCACACACGGCCGTCTGATCCCAAACTAGGCAGAGCCTGTACTAAGGTAACCATACTGCTGATGAACATACTTATTCATTTCTAAATACTTACATATTACAGATAAATTACACCCAGATACAGCACAAATTATCGTGCTCATCACACAATTATTTGTCCTGGGTGGGAATCGAACCCACGACCTCTGGCTTAGCAGTCAGGGTCACTAACCACTAGACCACTTCTTATGTGTGAGAGCCATGCTTCGGCACGTATGGGCCGGCTCGACTCTGCTCGTTACCACGGCCTCACAGAAAACTGGCCGTGAAGCAATGCTTGCATTGCATTTCGCCTCGTGAGTGAGGTTACCGGAGGCCCTAACCCTTCCCTCTCCCTTATTCCCGTCCTTCCCCTCTCCCCCCTCTCACTCTTTCCCCCTCCCCTTCTTCTCCTACTCCACCCTTAAAGGGCGGCAACGCACTTGTAGCTCTCGAGTTGCAGGTCATTTACCATCAGGTGACCCGTCTGCTCGTTTGCCCCCTATATCATAAAAAAAAAAAAAACCAACAGGCCAGTCAATAAGTCGAGGCCGTGTTATTAAATGGCTTTTATCAAAGCTACTGTTAATTTTGCTCATTGAAATAATTAGATTGCACTTCCTTTGTATATTTTTACTATATGGAACTGAATATAAGAGAAAGCGTTCATGGCTACGCATGTGAGTGGGATACGAATCCCGCGCAGGCACAAGCAAACGATAAAAATATAAATTAAAACGTCTCAATGCAATACGAAGCGAGACGAACGAGCAGATAGCCAGGTTAATGCAAAAACACAGGGCCGTTTAAGGAGGCAAAAATATAAAAAAAAAATTATAAAAAAGAATACAATCAAATGAGGGATGCACGAAAACGGGAATAAAACGAAAGACAAAAAACAATATGGCGGATTGTTTTTAATTATCGAGTATCGGCATAAATCGATGCACGTCGCCGCGGGCCCGCCGTCGCGCTGCGCAAGCGCACCCACGGAGTAGACAACGACGACAATAATACATAAAAAAGCTTAATGTTAAGTATGTATATGTGAAAGTTATATGAAAATCGACTATTTTTGCATTCTAAGATCATCAATTTTATTACAAATCGTTAGAAATTATGATTAATAGTGTTTATATTAAAGTATGTTAATCGGATTGTCGAAGCGCGATTTTGATGTTTTTTACATACGCATAAAGTGTTTATTTAGACAGATGAACAGAATGATCAATTTTCTGTATAGTTTAGTAGCACAGTTCCCGTTATACATATATTAAAGATATTCAATTATTATTTAATTAACCACAAGTCAACTTGCTAATTTGCATCGTAAGTACTTCTGTTCGTGTAATTAAATAGCAATAATATTTACTAATATAAAAAACCAATTTATGTATACATGTCTTCGATAGTACGGTTATTACATTAAAGTTATTTCAGTCTACTTAAAGATGTAACAAACTAAGCGATTACTTAGATATTTACGAAATAAATTACCTAAACATAAACAATTTATTTCATAAACAATGCACATATTTACAAAAATAGGCATTCTCCTTTTAAGCAAAAGAATATCTGTGCCAGGAGACTCCATCGTAATAAAAGATCTAGTAGAAGAAAATACTTAGACTTATTAAACACGATTTTTATCTTAATTGTAACACTTTTTATTTAAAATATATAATAAAGTTTGCCCAATAGCAAAGACGAGCTTATAAATCCACTGCAACTAACTTATTCTTACATATAATGACCATAACAAGTATGTTTATTTCCTAAAGTAATTAGACTCTATTTACATCGATTTTAGCCATGCGTTTGACAAACTATACAATGGATTGTTTTTGCAAAAGTTATATAGTCAAGAAGATATTCAACGTTTACTCGTATTTTGATTTAAATATACTTACCAGAAAATAAACAAAGGGTTGTTTTGAAGGGACTTCAGTCTTTAACCGAGACTTCAAAATCGGAGTCCTTCAAGGTTTACATTTGGGTTGTCAACAAAGGCGCCAAATTGTCTGTGTGTGAGTATGCTCTCACAGACAATTTGGCGCCTTTCGTTGACACATTTTGTTCAAAAATTCGCAAACAACTGCTAACATTTCTTTTTATTTATTCTTTACTCACGAAGAAATTCTTATTTTATCTATATCTTTCTTATTTAAATATTTCACTATGTCTCTCTCCTAAAAATGAAAAATCTTATGATAAAGTACATAAAATTTATTATGTAATATAAACAGAAAAAATATCTTTAGTCCAAATTTCATCTCCATTGATTCCCTGCGCAGGATTCATAAAATTCATATGTATGGGTGAAGCCAGTGTATCGCGCGTACATACATTTTGTACGAGAGTACATTGTGTTGGTCTGTCTGCCTTTGTCAATGCCCGCTGTATTTATAGATCGGTTTCGTCTTAGTTCTAAATTTGCGCTAGTGTATTCTAATTACAATTTAGATGAATACTAGACTGCTGTTGGTGAATCATGCGTTCATTATTTTTATTCTGCATGTAAGGATTAATCTTACTCTAAACTAAAGCCAGTTATGAGTTATGTTGTTGGTCAAGGCAATTGCTAAAACTGAATCCAGTATGGCTTTTAGAACGTTGAATTGTTTCATACTAACGAACACATACAAATATTGGATAAGATTAGTAAATTTGATTAACTTAGAATGTTTTATATATGTGTTATATAATACATTACAGGTAGGACACAACAGATTTCTCTTTAAATTTCCCTCTTGATAGAGCTCTCCATGAAGGAGGATACGGTTTAACAAAACACAACTGACCACTGACGCTACAGCTAATGACAGTGTTTATGGTTCTTAAAATTAGTGTTATAAAACAGTTTGTTTGCTAACAAAGTTGAAAAACAAAAAGGAATTTCGCAAATAAAAAAAGAAAATCGTTCCAAAACTAATTCAACTTTTTAGGATATCTGGATAAGAGGAAAGAGTCCTATCGTCGATATCATAATCATGATGATGATAGAATAACGAGTGAGTATTTATAGCATACAAGGTCAAGGAATCTTCACAAATATTCACCTGACACGGAATAGGCTATGGTTAAAAACGCAGTTTGTCTAATTCAGCTCGCCAAAAGCTGCCAGTGGAGAGAGAGCTTTTTAATGAACCGATGGGTTCAGTTCTGCTACATCAAGTCTTTTTATTTACACACAACTCAAGTAACGAACAAGCATACAACCTGCTTAACAGCAAGCGGTTCTCGGTACCTATAAAATTCGCAACACCAACAGTGTCTATTTTAAAGTAACTGAGATTGCCTTCTTCATTGAGCTTTGGAATCACTCACTCTTCTTCAGAAAAAACAATTTCTACAGTATTAGGATTAGTAATTTTTTGTAGTTTGAATGGGTTTCCACAACCGAAGGAAAAAAGAAATAAGACAGTCATTGCCCTGGATATTTAAGATAAGATAATCTGACAGCTAATGATTTTCTTCATATTTGTTAAATGTTCTGATGTCGTTCGGAATACGTTTCAAAAAGGTATGTATGGTAAACATGTTATTATTTAATTCGTAAGTTTATATAAAGGACAATAGTTTTATAGGAAACAAATAGCAGAAATATCAATCTCATGTCCATAGGTATATTTTGAATCTATACATATGTATTATAGCATGATGTATATGTATTTATGTGTTTATATGTATGTTTATATAAATATATGTACTTATTTACACATGATATATGTCTATATTATGAAGCTTTAAATTAGTCACTTATGCCCAGTTCCTATAATCAAGAAACGATTCGTTTTGCTTACGGACGGTAAAATTTTCGATGAAAATTCAACGAAATTTTACCTTAATCTTTCAACATATGCACCTGCCACGACGTTCTCTGCACCACCCAAAGGTTGACTGGTAGAAAATGCCACTTGGCATTAAGTCCGCCCCGTGCAATGTAAAATGCAAGAAGTATTAAATAAATAATATATATATATATATAATAAGATATTAGAAACAAGGAAATATGACCACAAAAATCTAAATAATAATTACTTTATTTAGATTTCCGTGAATATGACCAAGTGCTAGTTAATACGGGCAGTCATGTCGCCAAAATCACATAGTAACGTGATTGGTCACTTGACGGACTCAGAATAGTCTATATCGCGATAGAGATTTTAAATTTTAGATGGGCTTAATAAAATTGAGAATATTCTTATTTTCTTTGAAAAGTATTTTACTTAGATACCTACTTACCTCACATAACCATAATTAAGCCGTTTTTAGGTGGTATTGTTGTAGTTTTTACATTTAATGTTTTAACTGATATATATAGACGGCCGTGTGTGAGATGTGTGAAGTTATTATTATTATAATATACACAAAAAATGCAAATTGTAAATTTCAAATGTTTGTACTGTAATATTGTTTTAGATAGATTATAATGTGTTCTAGGCAAACATCCCTGTACCACAGGAGAATTTACAAACCTGCTAGTTAAAAGGAATAAACCAAGATTCAGAAAAAATGTCTATAAATTGCACAAATCATTTGTCCTATATTTTTTCGAGTCGACAACACTTGTAATTTTAGTGTTGACCATCTACGCTTGTGCCGACATCTACCTGTAGCACAGATAAGATAATACTTACTTCGTAACCTGTAGTACAATATCTATAACATAACAATACAAATTAACGTAAAAATTATTACCTACATCCAACAAATGAATAATGTTAATGTCTTAAATTAAATTAGTTGATACGTGTAAATTAGAAGTTCCTCAGAAACTATATTGAAACCATATTTTACGTCCCTCAATCCCACGATTCCTCACAAAACTTTTCTCAAAAAAGTATAAAACACGAAGTCCTCATTTCGAACCCTTTTCAAATCTCATCGCGAGACAGGAATTTGTGGGTTTTTTGAAAAATGATCAATGACAGGCTTACAATGACGGAATATTGGAGATGTCTTTTTTTTATTTGTATTTTTTTAAACGCCCCTCGGCCAGAGACAATAGGGTGGAAGGCTGTGAGGTCATCGGCCGTGGATTATAAAGATTTGAAATAAGACCCCCGAGGTACAAAAGTAACCGTGGTTTATTGTTGTGGGGAACACGTTCTCTTTAGTTTTATTAATTCTTGAATTAAAAAAATTTACGATTTGAAGTAAACTTGTGAACAATTATAATGTATGTTGCTATTGTTTCATGTGAGAAAAACTTTTTAAAGTGAAAACTTCTTTAGGCACGTTTGTGCACTTTTGCTATGGGGAAAAAGCACTGAACTCGTGACCGTCACGCTAATAATACATATATAGATCCACTAGAGGGCGCTAATCTAAACATTGAGTTCTGTCAGCTCCTTATTAATTAATGTCACCAACCTGCTAATGTGACGTTTTAAGTTCGTCGTTTCGTTTAAGTTTTCACTTCTGTCGGCAGTCCCATGACTGCCTATTTCTTATTCCTAATAAGGAATACACATTTACAGAGAAGCAAATATATAGTCAACATAAGACCTATGTTGATTTAGGTGAAGAAGGGAAACATTAATTAATAAAAAAGTTCTTCACATTCTTGTACAGTTGTGTGTACAGTTTCTGATAAATTCGTCAAACATAGGTGAATGAACTTTTGCATATGGATAGAGATTTTTTTTTCTAAACATCTGGAACCACTTGAAGTAGTTCAGTCACGACTATAAGAAAATCATTTATAGCGTATTTTTGTAGACAAATCATCCACTTAATATGAAGCGGCGGCAACGCAGCAGTTACGGCATCGCGTCGTCGAGCGTGCGATAGAGTGATTGCAGGTTCGACAAACTATACTACTAACTAATATTATAAACTAGCGACCCGCCCCGGCTTCGCACGGGTGCAATGATGATACTAAATATACTACAGAATGTCTTTATATACAACGTTCACAACTTTTTGTCATTAGACAATACAAACATGTTTTCTTCAGAGGTTACTCTTGAAAGAGCGACATATAACCCTCTGGCCGCATTTTTAATCTGTAATATCTTCGAAAATATTCATTGAAATTATATGCTGTAAAGGGCCATTCTGATCTATATTAAATGCACAATGTATTTAAGGTACTTAATTTAAAAAGGATTAATGCTGTATTGCTTAAAATCGCTTCGTAAATAAGCCATTATTTTTCGTGAAAAGTAAAGGATAAAAAATGGTTATTGTGGGTTATCCCTAAGAGATAGACATATACCATTGTGGACTTTTTTGTAAACCTTTTTAAGATGTACAATACTATGGTACATTATTTTGATCTATCTTGTAGGATTCAGCCAGCGTTTGCAATGTAAACGCAAAAAAAAATGTGTTTATTTACGACATCACATTAAAAACCTCTAAAGTTATCGGTGTTTCTCTACTATATTATACATGTATTATATATATAAACCTTACTCTTGAATCACTCTATCTATTAAAAAAAAACCGCATCAAATTCCGTTGAGTAGTTTTAGAAATCTAAGCATACATAGGGACAGACGGACAGCAGGAAGCGACTTTGTTTTATACTATGTAGTGATGAGAATGTAAGTTTGTTTATGCAGTTTCATCTGTGTTTATGGTCACTGCTCCGCTCCAAAAGGTCGTAGCGTGATGTTCTATAGCCTATAACCTTGATCAAGCATTGGGATATCGGATACTAAAAGAATCTTTCACATCCGACGTGCAGTTCCTGAGATTTGCACACACACATTTTAATGTTCTTTTTAAAAATATAAAAAAAATAACTCTTCATAATATGGATAGACGAAGAATACATTTTTGACCCGAGCGAATACATTTGATACAAAAAACAAAATGAACTTGACACAAATTGCAATTGTTATTATGACATAAATTAAAATTACGGACATTATTATCTTATTAGTATAATTATATTTAATCATAATAAATATTATTTCTTAATAAGTGGACATTTTTAAATATAATTAAAACAGATTTTTTTTATTTTCTTATAAATAAGGTAGGTTCATTGAACGTTCTTTTATGTTAATACTATTATAATACGATACCGTAACTGCATGTGTTGGTAGTAAATAATAATTTTCAGGGTCAGTTGATTTATAAAGTATAAATTAATCATAAAAAGTATGTCGTGGAATGTGGAATGTCAGAAAAGATTTTTTTAAGAAGTTATTTTAAAGTTTGTTAAACTACCTTCTTAAAAATTACCAATCGTGTATTTATATCGTTTTTTTTTTCTAGCTTCTAGACATTTATGACTCATTCCCCGCAAGCATAACAGGGACCACTTTCGCTCAGGCAGGCCGTAGTGGCCGAAATAGATTTCTCCAATTTTTTTTTAATGTTATCAGCAATTTAATAGTAGACACTACCTGTAGTCCGCGAATAGATAATATCAGGGTGCTTTCTTTGAATCAAAGTTGCAAAGTTAAATTTCACTAATAAACAAAATTATATATCAGTTTTTATTGAAAAACATACACATATATTTCTAAAATACTTAAATATACTTGGATTTGTTCTGTAGTTATACAGGCAATTTCATTGTCAGTCACTTCGAAAGAAATTATTTAATCTCGTCTCGTAAGATTCTATTCTGATTTCTAGAAGGAGCATATTCTAAAGAACAGAATGAACAATGAAAGAAGAAGTTGCAAATCCAGACATATGAGAAGACAATTATTAGAAGATTATTTTTGCGGTTCCAATTGACGAAAGAGGAAAAAGTAATTAGTGCAGATATATTTCAGCTCTTTTCTAACCCCCAACGCAAAAAGGAGGGTGTTTTAAGTTTAATGTGTGTAGTACGTGTGTCTGTCTGTGGCATCGTAGTATCTTAACGGATAGACCGGTTTTGATTTAGTTTTTTTCCTTCTTCTCTTTAGTTTTGCTCTTCAGGTGGTCAAAGGTGTTCATACTACCTTCTAATAATATGCGTTATACCGTAAATATAAATCAAATGAAGTTATTTCGGCGACAGTAAGTAAATTATTAGAGTTACGTACTCAACGGGTGTAAACGGGACCCTCTTACTAAATACTAAGCCTCCACTGTCCGTCTTTCTGTCAGGGGGCTGTCTCTCATGTACGGTACAGAGGTAGGTATAGGTAGATAGTTGAAATATTCAGTGTGTATTAGAAGTAAAATTAAAAATTACATGGCCCCCATACACGAAACGTGTCTTTTTCGGTGTTTTCGGATTCGGATAGGTTTTGTACGATGGTGCGGAATCCCTCGTGTGCGAGTCCGCCTCGTACTTGACTCGTACTTTTTTGCAGATTATACAAATTTCAAGCAAGCAAAGGCTAAGAAAGTTTCTTCGGTTAATTTGCAACGGAGTCGGTCTGTGCTCGTTTTTTATCCCCTGCCCGTGAATGATATAGGATTCGGATAACACCTTAGGCTAGCCACGGAGACCATTAAAGAAACGTCTTTTTATGATTACTTATTATTAATTATTATTTCTTATTATTTGCGAATTGCGTTCTGTTGTCGTAAATATATTTAATACGTTTTAGCTTTAATTTAAATTGCGAAATTCATATTTTCCCTTTTTTAAATCTTTCATTTATACATACACTTGACTACTACTTTGACTTGCCTGTTGGTCTAGTGGTTAGTGACCCTGACTGCTGAGCCAGAGGTCGTGGGTTCGTTTCCCACCCAGGACAAATAATTGTGTGATGAACATGATCATTTCTTTTGTGTCTGTGTGTAATTTATCTACAATATGTTTGTATTTAGAAATATATAAGTATGTTTATCAGCAGTCTGGTTACCATAGTACAGGCTCTGCCTAGTTTGAGATTAGACTGCAGTGTGTGAGATGTGTCATGTTAGAAATAATACATATACTCACGCTCATACTCCATCTCAGAAGGGGTTAGATTTAGCGGCAGTAGCGTAATGGCGAAGCATCGGACTTGGGTGGTTGCGGATTCGAACCCCACCCAGTACTCAACCGTCGTGAACCCACTCCTAACACAAGCGTCAAGTTTAACTGAAGGGGTTAACAAGAATACTAGTAATGTACGACCCACGTTGCCAGTATACTTTAAAAAAAAACTTGCAATTTTTTTTATTAAGAGCGAGTAGGGGTAGGTATGCTCATACCTGTTCTCAAGCAGAAGCTAACTCTAGTATGTTATCATTTTTCCAAATATTTAACGTAACATAACAGAAGTAAAAATGAAAGCTTTCTCACCTACTAAAACTCTAGCTCTATTAGCAGCAGTAGTTCGTAGCAAAGTAACCTCTTTATATGAGAACACCCTTTTATCTGAAGACAGTAATTGGCAAAACTTATTAGTGGCCCTAAATTTTCACTCATTCTCATAAATGTTCCGACACACATTCTAGTCGCTGTCGCAGCATTGGGCGTATGTACATTGTACATATTATGTATCCCGCCTCTCCCACCAATAGGTCTGATGGCAGATACACTGTGTAACTTAAGTCTTTTCGACTTTGTCAGAAAATCCTCATCGAACCTTAGACGCAGTGGCACTCCTCCACCAGGAGGTATTCACGGGAACAAAAAGAAAGTGTGCGTGCCGCGTAGATTACCAATGTGGTCACACTAATTACCTCCCAAAATAAACAATGTTAAATAAAATAAATAAATATATAAAATTTTGTATTCGTATTGTGATTGTCGTCCCACTAACATTATAAATGTGAAAGTTTGGAAAACCACTGAACCGATTGCGATGAAACTTGGTATGTAGATAGCTGGAGACTTGGAAAAACGCATAGGCTTTTTTATCCCGATATTCTCACGGGATCGGGACTTACGCGGGTGAAACCGGGGCGCTGCTAGTTTAAAATATTAATTTGAGTGTCTGATGTATATGTAACGTATACCCACAGTTATACCGAATAATACAAGTTTTCTTTTATATTATACAAGTTATACAAATAAAGTTATACAATTAAAGTTCTACAAATACTGAGATCTAGTGATTTTCCCTCATTTCAATGCGTAGAAACATATGCCCTACAATTATTTTTAGATCTATACTAAAAACAGACGCAAAAGTCTAATTCTAGATTCCCAGAAATGATTTACAGCAATTTAAATTCCAAATATATCAATAACCTTTATCTACTGATGCTGATATAAAACCAACTTACACAATACAGCTGTTAAAATACATTTTTATTACTGTTCTTTAATGTTTGATCAACATCGACCGCAAATATAAATTTGTAAAATTTAAATTGTTGCAATGAGTACAATATTTTTCTTTGACCATAACAATTGATTTTCGAACTTATGGTTGTTGTTTTAAAGCGTGTTTCACAGGTAAATGATAAAGTTGTTAATGGTAGATGCTAGCAACGAATAAGAATCTTAAAACGAAGTCGATTGTGCGCTTATTATGCATTGACGGCAATCGGTTGCTTTACAACCGGTTGCTTTCCAGTTGGATGACGGCTGTTTGGGTTAACCTACGTAGGTGTGAGTCTAGTTTTCAACATTTGGCTGAGGCATCATGTTTGTATCAAGTACGAACAGAGGCAATTATACTTTAGGTAGGTATAATACAAATGTCTGCGTGTAGTAAAAACGTCATAACAGTAGTTTTTGTCTTAAAATGGTAACGAGTAACGAGTCAATACTCTTTACATTTTATTAAATAACAAAGTTACACGGATACTATTCCTATAAACCGCAACACAACCACGTCGTCAACCCTATTCTCCATTATTGTAAATTTTGTAACAGTGTTGCAACTCCCTATGAAATAAAGCGATTAATAAACAAACTGAAATAGGTAAATAGAAGGGTTTAAAAAACCGATTATATATATTTTATTCCATTAAGGCATCTCCTAAATAAGTTAATACAAAATTAATAAATAAATATAAATAAAAAATCTAATCTAATATCGGGTAAATTAACATTTAACCGAAAAAAACAATAAGGAATATAAGAAGAGCCGTATACTCGTTTGTCTGTCACCATAAGGGCTCTTAAAAACCCAATAAGATTTGATGTGGCATAATAACTTGTAAAAGTTCATACTTCAAACTTCACCTTACCCTAGATACAGCCTTTATTTAATGAAGTAAAATAGTAATCCTCAAAGTGCCATAAAAATTCTGGTGTCAGAAATAAAAATATTACACAAAATTAAACAACAACAACCGCGCAATTGTTGTACAAAAATTCCCTGTCGCAGTTGCAACCTACGCGACCGGGGAATCGAACCGAAGACACATGCGTTTTAAATCAGTACGAGCCGATCGCGCAAATAAACGACGCGCCGACGACGTAATAAAGTATTGTAAGTGCAACCACAGAAAAAAGCATGGAGAGGACATTGGTAATGAAAAAAATAATAATCTTCTGTCTTTCAGTAAGTACTACATACTAGAAGGTGTTAAGAAACTGATTGATCAAATTCGTAACACTGTATAATAGATTAATTTTATTTATAATTATTTAAAAAACAGTTAAACCGCTTAACTAATGACGGTTGATACCAGCATTTTCTATTTAAGTAGGAACTGAAAAATTTTGACCAAGTTTTAAACAATCACTTTGGAAATATCACATCAGTGATGATCAGTGGTCGGCGTAGGTAGTGCTATTTGGTGGGATTCGTCTATCGTGGCATAACGTGGACATACCCTCTCATCTCAAAATCCCGGGATTCTAAAGATTCAACTTCGATCAAATATTACCGATATATAATTCAGAAATCTGCACCCTAAAAGTGTCTACTTTCCTAGTTTTTATTCATAGAATAGCGTTAATACTCATTAGTACTCGTATACAAACACCGTTTTTAATGTTTTGCGATTTTAACATTTTTTATACTAAATATTGCTTACAACGAATCATAATCGTGTAAATCTAAACTAATACTAGTTTATTCCCGCGGCTCGGCTGGCGTTGTATTTTGCAAAAAAACCATCCCTAACCGGGATAAAAAGTTCAAATTCAAATTTAATATCTTTATTTCATAAAATTGACTATCAATTATTCGAAATCGTCGATTTAATAAATAATTATTATAATTAAAAATTATAGATCAACACAGTTATCTCTCTAGTTGGGGTACCTAGCATTTACAAAATGTCATTAAATCTGTTGAGTAGTTTCGGAGATTAGCGTGAACGAACATCACACATCACATGGGATTTTTAAATATTCAGATTAAAAAGCTAAAAATCTTATTGCGTTAGATAGCACCAGTGTTGGGCAAGTTTCAATTGTAAAGACAATTAAAGATTAACAATTGATTAATTGTTCATTGTCACCATAACAACAAAAAATTGATCAATTGTACACACATAAAATACATTTAAATGAAACATACTGTCGCGGTTTGTTTTCGTTCATAAACATCGTTGGAAAGGGATTAAAAACCTTAAGGTAAAAAGGTCAAACATGCCGACGCCCTTTATTGTCATTTTAAAATACATATTCGGCAGGGATTTAAAAATCTATGGGTACACAAAACATACCGATTCCTTTTGTTCCATTATCTAAATAAAGCGGCGCGCTTTGGTAATTTTTTGCTGTTGTTTATTTATACATTGTACTAATTAGGTAAATATTTGTATACTTAGTTCAGTTCGCACTCCTCAATTCTCCACTTTGTGACTATCATATTATTATTTATTCGTTTCAAACACACCTAATAATATGTAAATAAAATAGAATCATTATATAACTTTAACAAAAAAGTAATAAATATATCAAAGCGGGAGTTCTACTCTTGCATTTAAAATAATGAAACTTTTCGATTTTTTTTAAAAACTGCATGCAACAAAAATGGGGGGTGCTGGGCATGTTCAGACGTCAACTATAGCTACTAGTATAGGTTCGACTCTGGAGGCGAGTTGTGGGCACACGAACGAATTATTGTTCTACCTAGGAGCCAGGTACTGGGTATTGAATGTGTTAAAATATAAATAACTAGCTGCGCCCCGCGTAAGACCCGGTCCCCAGCGAATATCAGGATAAAAAACCTGTGTTAATCCAGGTCTCCAGCTACCTACATAACAATTTTCATCGCAATCGGTTCAGTAGTTTTTGCATGAACAAAAATCCATACATTCATACATCCAGACATCCATACATCCTTACAAACTTCCACGTTTATAATGTTATTATTATTATTATAGTGAAGGATGATATTCGTTTTTTTATCAATAAGTAGGTAGTATTGATTTTTACTAATGTAGGTATTTTTTTTTAAATCTTGTTATGCTTTTAATTGATTTCGGCAAAGCTAAGTAAGTTAATTCTTAGTTTTAATTGTTTCATAGAACAATTTAAAAGTTAATTGCAATTATTTTAATTCAGAGTTACGATTAACATACGTTAATCCTAATAATTTAATTGCAATTTACAATTAATCGTTTAATTGCAATTACCGAGTCTTTTATTAGTCAATTAACGAGTCGATTAAAAAATTTATTGATTGATGCCCAACACTGGGTGGCACGTGGCAAACCTAATTATAATTAGTTTAGGATTCGTACACAAGTTCGATACTATGGCGTATTGTGACACATCTACTCTCGTAGCGTCGATACGTTGCGACGTGGACACGCGTGCAATAAAAATATTATTGTTAAATTTAAGATAATGTATATGTTGTCAAACGGTACTTTTTGTTACGTAAATGTTGATTAATATTTTCATTTATTGGTATATCGCTAATCCCTAAAATCCTCAGGACTCTTTTTATTATATTAATTTACGTACACGGTGTACAAACTAAAACAGTTCACAAAGATGAGCATTAAAACCGCTTCAGTATAAAGGTACTGTACCTTTAATTCAAAAAACAAATTTCTTAGAGGTAAGTTCAGAGGGAAGTCTAACCAAGTGAACTCGATAATTTTAAAATGCAGGAATCTCGGGGTATATCCATGTTAACATAACATTTGAGGTCATTCATCCTAAATGGCACTACCTACGCCGACCACTGGTGATGATCATCAAAATCAGTTCAAGATTTGTGAAAATATTGTGTAAGATACACAAAAAATTAATAACCTACTCCTATTTTAAAGTCGGTTAGTCTCTCTATGGGAAAAATTATAAACCTATATCTCGATATTTTAACTGTAAGTCGACATCTCCAGAAATAAAAAAATGCATTTCCTTGGAATTAAAAATAATTTGTGTGTATAAGACGACTCTTATCGCATCTTTCAAAAAAAACTCTTACAGTAAAAAGGAACAGGTAAGTAAAACATTATACATATTGTTACTATATTAAGAAAGCATTTGTTAAAATAAAATAGGTTAAATATTTATACATTTGAATTCGAAAAGAAAATTTAAAGACGTAAAATTTACAAGATAAACTCCTCTCCACGGCACTTCTATCCGCAGTCCGAGAATCAAATAAGATATGGAAAGCGGCGGGAGAGCGCGCGCGCCACTCGTCGGTCGGGTTCCGTACCTAATTGATTTTTATAACCATTACTGGCTATTAAAGTCACACTATTTTGTTTGTGGCTACTAGGTGTGTTTGTGCTAGGCTTAGAAGATATAATTAATGCTACTGTAAAAGTGTGTGATATTTCTCATAGACAATATTTCAGGGAATCGAAAATAAAATTTAAAAACGAATTTCATGTTTTGAACACAAATTTCATGTCAAATTTTTTTTTAACATTTCTTGACTCGCCACGGCTCCGGAAAAGCAGTGTAACAGGATCGACAACGCACTAGAGACACCGCTTGAAGTGTTTAAAGTGCTTATCCTATGTACACTGCATTTTATTTTTTTATGTGAAGCGCACGGGTCACCTGATTGTAAGTGACTACCGCCTCCCATGAACACCTGCAACTCACACACACAGACACAGTTACAAGTGCGTTGCCAGGCGTTTAAAGTGGGAGTACCCCGCTCTCTCTCTTCCCCTACTCCGGAGTACCGGAGGGTAACCTCACTCACTCGGGGAAATACAACGGAAGCATGAGCCGGCCTACACGTGCCGAGGCGTGGCCCTTTTTCTTTATTCCTTTGTAACAATGCGAAATTTTATGACCAAGTCTTTAAGCACTGTTGAACTGTTTACAAGCTTAAAATGTTTTGCAACCAAATACGGTCTAGCAAACACAGCCCGCCCATCAGCCAGTGCCAGTATAGGTACTGACTTCTCTAGGCTATTTTCAATTGTACGGCTACTGTTATACAGTCCACTGCATATCGTATACGGCTGACCTATCAACATTTTGGTCCTTCGAGCCGGATTATCTTTAGACGACACGTAGTTCCATGTGTAACCCGTAGAGCTCTCTTAGATTTCATCAACGCGATTACGTACACGATTACGTACACTACATTTTTAGGAGACATCTTCTCTGCCTTACCAGCTTCCTTGATAATAAAACAATATACATCTTATTATAGACTAATTCTGATATATTATCGCAAATAATAAATATATTAAATTTCCGTTATTTCTTACGGAACCCTAAAACTGAGAAATGATTTGAACTTACAAAAATGAGTTAAAACTCACAAAGAGGATACTCGCCTTGCTGGAACTTTTTGTGCCGACGACGTAGCGGGTTCGATTACCGGTCGAAGTAAGTAATAAAATATGTCGCGGCGATTATATTAATTACCGTACACCGTGTTCGTAAATAATTTTAGCGAGAAAAGCTGTTTAGTTGGATAATATATTGTTATAGTTTTGTAATTAGGTTGGAATAATATAATTAACGTAGCGAATGAGGAAGTCTGGCGACTGGGATAGACAAATCCTTACGTATAATGCGTTATAAATGTCCACTTAAAATAGCATACATTTGTACACTTTATATGTTTGGTTCGTGGGAGAGCCATGCTTCGGCACGTATGGGCCAGCTCGACCGAAGTGATACCACGGCCTCACAGAAAACCGGCAGTGAAGCAATGCTTGCATTGCGTTTCGCCGCGTGAGTGAGGTTACCGGAGGTCCGGTACCGGCGTTGCATCTCTGTTCACTATAAAATATCAAAGATTTATGATCGTTTGGCAAACTTAGTTCAATTCGACTTTTGAATTACGTCGATATTCTCGCAAACCAGCGAATTGTTACGTCTTGAAACGGCGAAATTCCCATAGCTCATTTGGAAGAACAGGAAAAGTTTTGTAACTTGTCATCAGGTGTGTTACTACTCAAGAACTTACCTTCCCTGGTTGTTGTTGATTTACCGAGCTGAGTGGCCTACTTGTTGCCATTGCTGAGTTCAGTCAGTTGTCGTTTACACGGTCTTCTGCAGGGTGGTGCTTCCTTAATCAAGCTTCTCCAATTCGATGACAAGTATACTGTGTAATACCTTCTTCAGATAATAATTAAGGTATTCCTGTAATTTACTAAAGAAAATTATGTTGTGAAAACCTACGACGGTATATTTTAATAGGACCGAAGCCCGAGGCTGCCATTCCTACAAAGTATGTCCCACCTACAAAGCCATTATCACATTATGGGAAATCTTTAAAATCATCTTTATAATAAAATAAATACAGTTTGTGACATACTCGTAAATAGTCTTTCAAAATTAAGGTGTACGGTATACGCACACACACATGTACACGAACACACACGGACACAAACGCGTGCCCTCACACACACACACACAAAATATCACGAATATCTTTTATTTATTATGTGCTGTGGTTATCATAATTACTTTATTTATACTTTAATTCATGTTATCAAAAAAGAAAAACAGTAATAACTTTTTACCTGCGGGAAAATAATCCTTGAGTGATAACTGTGAGGCCGTTGGTACCCATAATACAAGCAATCTTAGGTTGAGTACCAGAGTTCAACGCTACTTATCAACAAATATAACCTGTTATACTGTAAATTTAGAATTAGAATTTTTTGTAAGTGGTTATTGTACATCTTTCTGAAAATAGAAAAAAAATATATCTAAAAAAAAACTTTCATCTTTTCATTTTCATTTTAAAAAGACAACTCCCGCATTACGAATTACTCCTGTGTCGCGGGGAACTTTACAAACATACAAATAACGGACACAAAGAACACCCAGACTCGGGTGGGAATCGAACCCACGACCTATGGCACAGCAGTCAGGGTCACTAACCACTAGGCCAACAGGACTTTTCTACTCAAATACTACAAAAAAATTATATACTAACATTTGGCAACAGTCGGATATGATTTAAGGAAACAATGAAATTGAGGACACCAATCTATGCATTGTGTGACGTACAGACTAAGGCATGTCTTAGTCATACTATTACACGTGATGACTTTCAATATATTCAGTATCAAGCTCTTTGACGTCATCAAAAACAATCGAAATTCTGAATTGGAATGCGTAGGCACTATTCCGGGTTAGACCTCCGTCAATCTATGTAGTTAGTGTAGTGTTACTGATTCGAGGAACCCGAGAATATTAATTTTATTTTATGCTGGCTTTTGCTCTTGAATTCCCTCGCGTAAAATAAATTACGTCACACGAATTTCATGATTTTTGGATCCCTCTCCCGTCCTGGTCATAGGTGGAACCCCCCCTCCCCCTCCTCCCTGGTGTGAGGTCACATATTTAACAATTTTACACCAAGAACTGAAAAGAGCAGTTCTAAATCTATATATTTTTTTAAATAAAAGAATAGTAGCGTATCAAATCTTTCATTTAAAGGTAATATTAAATTTGTGTTTAATATTTTAGATTTGGACATGTGACGTCACGAAGCTTATGACCCCCATCCCTTTGTCATACAATTTTACACTTCGTTGACCCCTAATTCCCCCCTCCCCCCCTTAACGTGTGACGTAATTTCTGGATGGCCCCAAATAAATTTTCCATCTCTCGGGAACAGTGCTTTTTCTGCATGTAAGGTACCCCTATGTCCTTCTCTTTATCCATGGCAACGTGTGTAATAAATTTCATGATGATCGAATATGGTTCGTATCTTATGCGCAGGGCAGCGCATAAGATACGAACAAACAAACATTGATTTTTATACATTAGATTTACACGTACGAGAAATTATAACAATAATGTGTATTACAATATTTGTGATTGAAGCCTCCTTTTAAGCAAATAATTCCTGTGTTACTCCGCTCTTCCATAACAAAACATACATTTTAGACAACAAGAAAAACTGTAGTGTGTGTGTGTAGCGTGTGTGTGCGTGTGTATGCGTGTGTATATGTGGGTGTGTGTCTGTATACACACACACACATACACACACATATTCACACGCACACACACGCACATTGAATGTGTTGAAGAAGTGTTTCAGTATCACAATAAGTTAGCGTTCGTATCCAATTAATAATAATATTTTTACAATTTATTGTAATAGTGTTAAATTAGCCATTGTGCAATAAGCAATAAGTACCTAACTGGTCAAATTCGTGGATGGTAGAAATGTTAGTTTTTGTGGCCAGTTGGTGTACTTGTCTTGGTGGCTTCTCCACCACAGGATATATTGCACATACGAGGTCGAAGAGGTCGTGGTCGCTTAGACCACGACCTCTTCGACCTAGTACAATCTCAGTCCCGTTCCTCACCGGAGACCTGCGCCCCTACCCTAGCTTCCTTCTCCTACCCATTTTCCCTATCCCAATATACCTTCTCCCTTTCTCCCCGTCTTAAAATGATAATATTCACGTCAGAAGTGAAAACACAACACATTTGTATATCTGAGAGTGACGGTCACGCGAGTTCAGTGCTTTTTTCCCCGTACCAAAAGTGCAAAACGTGCCTGAAGAAGTTTTCAGGTAAAAAATATTTTTAGCACACCAAGATAATACAGAATTATATTATAAATAGGTAGTTACTAAAAATAAACAAAGAAAAAAACTTTTTCTTTGTCTTAACAAAAACGCTTAGCTCAGCATATTTACACGAAGTGGCACCTTTGTGTAAATACCTGAAGCAGCAAAATGGCCAATATATATATATAGATTTATATAAATAGATAAATACGAAACATTTCAGTACCTTTTTCTTATCTGTCCGGCAGCCGATTTTTTTTTTATGTAGGAGTTATTGACGAGGCTTTAGTTATCGAAACAAAAAATGGAAACTGGTTTTCCCTCCCTTCGCCGGAGTTTCATTGTTATCAATAATTTAAAGACTTCCGGTCGAATAATTACTTTGACGCCTGGCAGACATAACAGAGGCGGATTAAACACCGACAATTTGCCAGCTATAATTTGATTACACTCAAATAATATACAAGGTGTACCTATTTAAAAAAGGAACACTTACTTAAATCACTCTAAAGGGCACTCAGAAAAAGCATGACTCTAGCATGCAGTTACAATAAGAATTTTTGAAAAAAAGCCATCCGTTTACAAGTTATGATCGTTTGAATTTCCAGGATTGCCTTTTGCCGTCAACCGTTTGGGAATTATAGTTCAGAAAATTGGAAGTGTATTCTGCCGTGGTAATCGGGAGAGCAGGAAGACGCTTCTTCTTACCTGTCAATCTGGCTATTGCCGGGCAATTAGAGCCCTCAAACTTTTACTAGTCGAATTACTAGTCATTTAAATATTGCTGTAACATACATAATATTATGAATTATTTATTTTTCAGCCGAAATTTTACTTAATCTTAATGTCCAGTTTGTTTTAGTTCAGTTACAACGTTTTTACATCATATACTCTCCAAGGATATCAATTACGTATACCAAAGCCGTTGTGTACTCGTACGTCGCGATGTTGAACACATATATTTCTATACAAGACGCGTCTAACCACAAAAATACAAAAACGATGTGATTCCAAGACGAACGACGCAACCCGAGCCCATTTATAATAAAAGCTGAACGAAGAAAAAACGCACAAGAACGTACCCTTTTCGAAAATAAAAGTTTTGTTCGAAAACGAACGATCTTGTGATAAATATTGAAATATGGAATGGAGATATGATACTTTTTGTTCTCGCTGCGTCCGTCATGTTTTTTTTATCCTTTATTTTATAATTTTCGTTTCCTAATGGCGTTGAACACGGGTTAATGGTTGAATCCTGCGGAGAACGCTACCGTTTTATAGACTATTAATATTAGTGGCGATGGCGCTCAACTATTAAGATACCATCGTATTGGGCTTATAACTTACTCGCGTTTTCTATTGTCGTTCAGAAGTATAGTAGGCATAATTGCTACGTGATGCCAATGTGATTTCTGTTATGGTGAATTAAAAAAGGCTCTGTAATGTCAATAGAGTTATATATGAGGCTGGATAATTGCCATATAAAATCCTTGTCCTTGCCAGAACCTGAGATACCGCATTAACAAGGTTTTTTTGATCCACGTCAGCTACGGTGGAGAGGCCTTAACTGATCGGAACATCACTATCATATTTCGATAGGATTTGTTTTTTAACGAAATTCTTTTTTTTTTTCGTCGTCGGTCAGGGCTCCTCCAAATCGGCACCAGATTAGGTGACTTAAAGTTTAATACTAATTAAAATTCACCCGCCACAATGGACACGCCTAATATAACACTGCGAGCCAAAAGTTTGCAACATACTATTTGCCTGGTGTGACCTTACTCTTATGTTTTCAGATATAGGTTTATAACACGTATTTAATCGTCCTGTTGAAACCATCGTGACCAATGGTTAATTACTTCTGGAGATTTTTAATAATATTTCGACTTTTTTTAAACAGTGTTTATTAGTAAACAATTTTATTGCGACCATTTAAATATTGAAACGGTTTTTCAGATATTTTGTAGTTATTTTATTAGAATCGATAAATCTTTAGTTGTTTTCAATGTCTTTATCAGCAAGTTTAGCGTATCAGTCATAACTATGGCACATGACTCAAATTAAGCAGAGCTGATATGAATAAACATTAAACTTACTTTTTTTATGGTATAGGGGGCAAACGAGCAGACGAACCTGATGGTAAATGACTACCGCCGCCCATGGGCACCTGCAACTCAAGAGTCACAAGTGCGTTGCCGGCATTTAAGGTGGGCTTAGGAGAAGGGGGGAAGAGGGGGAGAGGGAAGCAAAAAGCAATGCTTCACTGCCGGTTTTCTGTGAGACTGTGGTATCACTCCGGTCGAGCCGGCCCATACGTGCCGAAGCATGGCTCTCCCACTTGAATTATCACTATACTACCCACTTATATGACATGTCTATGTAAACTTTTGAAAGCTTGACAATAATATGACTTTGCCTATCCACTATATTAATGTTTTAGATAGCTCTCCTACGAACAAAGATACTTAGATATGTTTAATACATACAATGGATGTTCTTTGCAAATAGATAACATTTTCATGCAATATTTGCATTGAAGCTATTCGAACCCGCGTACTTTAACGTTGCAGCCGAATGCTCTTTCTCTCAGCTTTGAAAAGTTAGAGGTGCGCGACTGCTATGACACACCTTTATGAACACTAAACCTTTCGTCATAAAATAGGTATTGGCTTGGGTATTGGCTAAACATACGTTATGCCTAAACGATGTTATATATTGGCAAATAAATCTATCTCTAATTACAATATTATTTACGTGTTTACGGGAATTAACGCGATCACAAAAAGGTATTACATACCTCTAAATTGCCTGGCGTTTCGACCAGATTACACTGGCCGTGATAGCGTTAATTCCCGTAAACACGTAAATAATATTATATCATGGAACGTGAAAGTTTGAAAGTTACTATCTCCAATTAACATCTGACAAGCTTTACGGGCGTAGCTTCCATCACATCCAATTGGAATTGGTTTTTATTTTTCATAAACCTACCTTCTAAAAATCTTTATTGAAACGCAAAAGAGTATTAAAAATTCAAACGCTGGGCCTCCTTACTATGAAATTACCGATTGTTTACTCGCTATAGTTATTATCTTTCTACTTAGAATTCTAAAATTTTAATAATAATAAGGGTACCTAAGATAGTTTATCTTATTCGTAATTTTTCAATTATCGTCGTGGGAGAGCCATTCCTCGGCACGTATGGGCCGGCTCGACCGGAGTGATACAACGGCCTCATAGAAAACCGGCCGTGAAGCAATGCTTGCATTGCTTTTCGCTGAATAAGTGAGGTTACCGGAGGGCCTAACCCTCTCCTCCTCTACCACCTTTTCCCCACTCCTACCTTAGAGGCCGGCAACGCACTTGTGACTCTCGAGTTGCAGGTGCCCATGGGCGGCGGTAGTCATTTACCATCAGGTGACCCG
Organism: Euplagia quadripunctaria; assembly: GCA_963859945.1. Lineage (NCBI taxonomy): Eukaryota > Metazoa > Arthropoda > Insecta > Lepidoptera > Erebidae > Euplagia > Euplagia quadripunctaria. Next base: position 6,128,689 of record OY982584.1, read on the forward strand.
TCTGCTCGTTTACCACCTTTACCATAAAAAAAACATTTCTTTTAGCTGTGTGTGCTCATTATCGAAGTTGAGCGTTATATTCGGATATGACTTACAAGTGAACGCACCATGTTTATTTGGTTTTAACGCTTTAGTTCTGGAAATTATAATCTCAATTATGCTTAACACCGCAACCAAGTTAAGTCGAAAGTCCGAGTTCTTTTGCCAGGAGGTATCGCCGAGAATGATTAGAAGGATTCTCTAAATCTATCTCTAAATCTATTCTCTAAATCTCTATGATTGATACAAAGAAAAAATCACATTTTGTGGAATGCAGATTTATCCGGCATTAGTACGACATAATTGCGAACCTACACAGACTAAAATTAAATACTAAAGATTATCAAGTGGGTGGTACAATAAAAGATGATCACCTTTTGATATTCAACGCAATGAAAATTTAATTTATATTCATTATAATTCATTAGTTAATGTTATTAGTTATTTTAGGACGTCGGCTATAGGCCAACTTGTAATTTTATTGTAATATTTATGTCTTATTTCCGTTAGCCAAGTGTCATACGGTGTCTTAGCAAGACATCGTATGTTATGATTCCTATCTGAAATAATTCCTTTAATTAATGGTAGAATAATCTCTTTTTAATCAGCAATTGAATATAGAACAAACATCAGTTGTTTTCTAAAACAATTAGATGACGTGAAAACACACGAGTGAAACCGAAAATTTCCTTTTTTAAGTCCCACGGTTTATCCATAGCCACATTAACCCCTTCGAATATACCCCAGCGCCACCTAGCAAAGATAAACCGAACTACTTCGTAACTACGGCGCCTGGATTGCATAATCAAAATTCTCACATTTATAGTATATAAATAAACTCCCAAGTTCCCCCACAGGGCCTGTGTTTCTTCAGGCATGATCACTTGGCCCGACCAGAAGTGCCCATTGAGTTGGAGGTACATAATACTCCGTTCCTCCGCAGTTGGTTAACTCAAAAACTCACTAAAAAATACTCAGTGGGTACCAAATACACGTTCAATTTGCCCTGTATTCTACTATGATTCTTTTAAGACTGTATGACTGTTTTATTGTATTGTATTTGTATTGTCATATTGCAAGGAGTGAACTGTCAAAAAAACTCAAGCAGTTCTGAAGATAACGGAATCACGTAACCTTTACATTGATATTTATATAACTAGCAGCACCCCGCGGTTTCACCCGCGTAAGTCCCAATCCCGTGGGAATATCGGGATAAAAAGTAGCCTATATGTTAATCCAGGTCTCCAGCTATCTACATACCAAGTTTCATCGCAATCGGTTCCGTAGTTTTCGCGTGAAAGAGTAACAAACATCCATCCATCCATATTTACAAACTTTCGCGTTTATAATATTAGTAGGATTGACGTTTATGCACTATTTACCTCTAACTACAGTATTTAACAGACTGTGCATAATTTCTTGTAAACTTACATGAAACTTCTCGTTACGTAAATAAAACCTAAATACAGATATAAAATGTCATACCTTTATATAAGCTCGTTCGTTATTTACGAGATTATATACAAGTATGAAATTTACGAAGAGACAGGGAGTAGGGGGAGACATTCTTTTTATTTCCGTTTGAAAACTTCCGGGTAGTGTGTGTATTCCTTTTGCTTCAAGGTCCAACAGGTACAACCTCTACGAGGTGAACACGACAAAGTGGTTCTGTCAGAGTTGAACTGTCAGTATTAAACGACACGTTGTCGGCTCGCTCTGGTGTAAGGTTCTATTCCTAACACACCGTTATCTCCTTATACAGTCGGAGTGCATCCTGATAAAAATTGTAAAGATGTTTGTGCAGCACGGACGGCATCGCTCAGGAAATCAAAGAGTCGACGCGTTCAATACAGATGATAACTGTCATACGAGCTGCTTTTAAGGTTCTTTGGTTGGGTTCTTAAGGTGATGTGTTTGATGTGTAGTTGGTCATCACACGCATATCTTGTGACTTTTCACCATTACATAGATATTTTACTTTAGTCGATCAATTTATAAACTACATTCACTATGAGTCTTGTATTACTTTGTACATTTATAGCGTAACTATTAGGCTGAATAACATTACAAAATTAAATAAAGAACTAAGTAACGAGTGTGCGTCTTAACATTCACCAAATATTTTCGTGCAAAATGTATCGCAATATTCCTGTAGGTAGTGTAGTTCATTGCGTGCTCTTGTACTTTCAATATAGTTAGTATTCAAATACGATACGTAATGTATAACTGTTAAGTAGATTTGGTCATAACGGTTTTCTTTCTTATATTACACTAGCAACCCGCCAAGGCTTCGCACGGGTAGCAGAGACATCTTCAACAACTATCATCATATTTCAACCAATTTACACAAAACCTTAACAAGTTATATACCTAAACCTTCCTCATGAATCGCTCTATATATTGGTGAAAGCCTTATGAAAATCCGTTCAGTAACTTTTAAGTTTATTGCGAACAGACAGACAGACGTACTGACGTAAGACGTAGTGATAATGCTTTGAACAATTTTTGTCAATATTACTGGACTCACCGACTAAATGATGAACACACTGCAGTTCTAAGGTTTTTTTTCAATACATAAGTACCGCATAAGTCGGCATAATTATTGTTTTTACACCCAGCTACGTCCCCGGTGAAAGAATATACGAGAGTGCAAAAACGTTAGCACGTGTGTGCCGCTTTGGCGCGCGTGCCCCGCCCAGATAGCACTTCTTACTTATTCTCAATTCTGTGGTTTTAGAGTCAAAGTGCGGTTTAAGCAAGTCTCGGTGATGTATTATTGCCGCGTCATTCTTTCCGATCTAATTCCAAACAAAATAAAACGAACTCATAACTCGTTCTTTGGGAATTCATATTTTAAAGAAACATTTTGTTTTGAATACGAGTTGTGCTGAGTCACGTTCATCTGTTGTGTGATTGGTAATACATTTTTATCGTCTGTTGTAATCTTTACGGTGTATTCAAATGTTTTTTGATTTGGTGGTTGAGTGCTTGCGTTTAAATATACTGGAAAGCGAAGATTCGGGCGGTTCCAAACTTGTCCGATTCACTTCATTAGATAAAGAAACCTTTAAATGATTTTGAAAAGGAATAGAAGCAGACGTACAACATGGCGGTAAGAGATTTAACACTTGGAATACCAGCGATGTCACTAATATTGCCAACACAATTTTATCCTTATGAGCTGAGCTTAACCTACCAGCACCAAAGCAGACTCTATTTTGTCGTGCTTTTTCAGTCGGGTAGCTCCAATTCGAGCCGAAACCTGCTGTGCCTCAGCCTCTTTAACTTTAATAATATCAATTTGCGTGCAATCGCGAGGTCCTGATTACTACATTTAGTTGAATTTCTAATAGCATTATCGATCCTAGAAACGTGTCCAGTAGATAGCAAAAACCTATGATAAATCATATTTTTAGTTCTATGTATCAAGGAGCGCCTTGATACATAGGACTAAAAATATGATATCCTTTCGCCAAAGCTAACGAATATTGTTTAACCCCTGACGCAAAAAGAGGGGAGTTATAAGTTTGACGTGTCTATGTATGTCTTTCTCCCAAACGCATGGACCGATTTAAGTGCGTTTTTTTTTTGTTTGAAAGGTGACTTGATCGAGAGTGTCCTTAGATATAGTTCAAGAAAATCTGTTCAGCCGTTCGAAGATCATCAGCTCTTTTCTAATCATTGAAGGGATCTTCAATTTCGATTCCGAATTTTATGATTGTACTAGTATTTAGATGCTATCTAGTTGGAGCAGGTACACGCCTAAACATATGCCTGTTTACAAATCAAGGTAAAGGCAGCTAGTACTCTCACATACCGCAGAAGACGATACTTCAAATATCGCAATCGGCCGCTGTGCCCACCCGCTGTTCAACATTTAGCCAAGGTCCGCCAGGGTTGTCAGAGATTTCCTTTCTTGGTTAAACGGGCTGTGTTCTTTTGTTCGGACCGGGCTAAGTCTTGATCAATCAAATAAAGTTTTTAAGAAAAGAACTAATTTTAACTCAGAGTTTAACCAGTACTCAATAAAACACGATTTTTATTTTTAAGTATACATATTTATTTATAAATTACGCTGTCACATGATATAAATTAAATTATTTACAATTAAATAATACAGTTAAATTTATATAAAAATAATTATACAGATGTGTTCCGACGAGGGATGGGAGTCGCGCCGTGGTGGCGTCGGCCCGGCTCACAAACCTGACCCACAATCTTTAACATATAGTAAATCAAGCTTTTTTAAATAAGCTGCAACATCTGTTAGGTGAGGACGATAAATAAACAAAAATAACAACGGATAATAGTCGACGAATAAATAAATAACATTTAATAGTTAACAGTGACTAGAGAGCGAGGATTACCTCCAGGCGTCATCGTAGGCATTCGACAGGGTGTAACACTTAACTTAACCTGTTTAATTAATAAATAATTTATTATATAAAAAACTGCTTTACACACTTAGACTCCGAATTGTATAAAAAATCGTTACTCATACGCAATATATCGTTAAACTTCCAGTTAGTGAGATTTTTTGTGAGGTGTCCCTCAGGGTTCAATACTGAGTCCCCACTAGTCAGTCCATTGTTTGTTTTAGTTATCAACGACGTTAAGATAGAAAGCGGCTAGGGCATCTCCCTTGGAGCCGACGGCCCTCGCCTGGTACTGCCCTGCGTCGTCCGACGTACACTTTACGATCTCGAGGCGGTATCGTGATGTGCCTTCCATCATGAACTTGTATCGTGCTAATGTCTCATCGATTGGCTTGCCATCCTTCAACCACTGAAGCTGGAGTGGTGGCTGTTGACAGAAATATCTTGTTAGTATATATGATATTTAAAGTACAATTTCATTTAGGTTCATTGATAATATCAGATTTACTAGTACCACCAGGTTTTGTACTAAGTTGCGTACAAAAATAAATAGTTTTTCAATGGCTTAGGCAGAAGCTACACTCTATTTAAATTCATTAAAGCGAAATTTATCTAGTGATCGATTAAATAGGTATTTACCTTTTCAAGCTCAGTGGTAAATACGACAGGCTCGCCGATAATAGCTGTAGTTGATCCAGGGAAGGCAGTGTACTGCGGTGTCGTTGGTACCTCTCCCGGTACGCGCACGACTAGCGAGCATGATGAGAACGATTCACCAGCGTCGTTGAATGCCTCACACGTGTAGACGCCTATAGTTAAAAAAATTAGTATGAGTTGTACATATTTAATAGAACATGGGTGTTTCAATCTGTTTCCAAAACTTTCAGTCGCAAAGGCGTTATGTGTGTATGTTATAATAAATTTAATATGAGGGACAGTATTTCTTGTTAACTCCTAATTGACTTAACATGTTTGTAATAAAATCAGTTTTAGGAACACGGTATCAAATCAAAAGAATCCATGTTGAACTTATCGAATAGTATGAGATAAAAATAATCGACACCTTTGCTTTTCAGCCATATTCCTAAGTTAATGGTTAAGCAAACAAGCTGCTGCCTGTTTTAAAATATCTGAATCTAAGCTTTAGACTCGTTTTGGGACAGCAAAATTTAAAAATAATTACTATTTTTTTACTGTAAACTTTATTTTTTATTTATAAAAAAATAAATACTCTTGTGTAAATAATGCAAAATCAAATTATACTTAAAACTTTTTTACATTGTAAGTATACAATATGACATTCTTGGATTTATTATGGCGGGCTGAAAGAAGTGTCATACAATTATCTTCCCAACGACTATCTAAATGTCTACTAGAGATTTAGTTTGATTTAATTCCTAATAGCGCCACCTATTACCCAACGCGCAAACTACTACGTGCCACGCCATCTATCTGTCAATACGTTAACTACTTAGTTCACTCACCGCCGTCTTCGGGGAAAATTTCTGCGATATGTAATTTGTGAATGTTAGCTTCGCTTGAGTACTGGAAGTCCTTCGATGGCTTAATTTCCTTGTTATTATGGAGCCAAACTACGTCGAAACGCTCAGCACCCGTAATCCTGTACAGATAAAATAATAAATGTTTTATTATCCAAATGCGGCGAAGCCCAAAAGGAAGGCCATAAGTTTGATCTGTTTGTCCCTATTAAATGGATAAACCGATTTTCATAATATGTCGTTAAATACGTCTTTATTGCGCGAGTGTCACTGCGTATATTCAAATTATAAAATATTAAATGATTTCAAATGTTATGTATATCTTCCAAACCTATTCGGGTATCAACGATGATTACAAAAATATATACAAATATTTTAACACAGTTGAGTTTTTAAATTTTAAATTCATACTTGTGCTTATATAATAATAGTGTCATCTGTGAACACATTTTATTTAAAAGCCTTTCTGTAGCGACATCTATCAACTGAAGCTGTTACTATTATTTGAATTTTAAGCTGTACATCAGTCAGAATTCTATTTTAATAAGACTTTATTACACTAGCCTAGCCTATACGGTCTGTATAGGCTAGGCTAGTGGAAAGAGCTTATTTTTTTGTCCATGCATAATTTTTTTGTCAGTCAGTATCTGTAATTCTTCAGTACCTATTGTGTGACTCACATTACAAGTGTTTCTTGGGTGAGGTTAGAACGATATTTTTAAACAAAAAAAGTATAAATATTATTCACCTGCAGGATAACGCGACCGCATCTCCGTCGTTAACAGTCTGTGATTGCGCGTGGTCCACTATTCTGGGAGGCTTATCGCCGATCTTGATGGCTGCTACATTGGTCTCCATAGCTAAAATTAAAACAAACAAGTATTGATATTTATTAAAGAAATTCAGTTCACTCACATGTGTATTCCGTTGATGGCCAACTAATTACGGACCCCACCGGGGCCCTTTATCTTCCCAGTCCAGCTTCGGTGTCAGGCGCCAAATTTCAGACTTATCAAATAGGTATTGGTTGTACTGCAAGTCTACAGTTATTTTATATACATGCTACTACATAGTTCAGTTTATCTACATAACAGTTGTAATATTTTATTGTAAATTATGAGTATACGTTGAGAGGGACATTCGCAAGTACAAGACGTTTTCTTAACATCCTCTGACTCCTACCAGCTGACAATAACATGTTTAATTGTATTGATTGATGCGAATGACATGCAAACTACGTGCTGGAAGTTGATTGACAATTCTTTTTATTTTTACATTTATAAATTTATTTATTTATAAATCTGCCTTCGAAAAAAACATTTCCATAATAGCGCAGAAGACCTCTTTACTGTACTATCTATATCGACTGAATAAAATGATTATACCAAGCGAATTATCATGCTGCATGATAGACTCTAGACATGATTCAGCATGCCATGCCGCATGATCGTCTAGGAAAGCTTAACTAATCTATACTAATATTATAAAGAGGTAAAGTTTGTTAGTTTGGATGTTCGGGGTAATCTCCTGTACTTCTGATCCGATTTTGAAAATTCTTCTAGTATTGGATAGGCCATTTATCGAGGAAGGCTATAGGCTATATAACATCACGTACGACCAATAGAAGCGGAGTATCAATGAAAAAGGACGAGTTGCATGTGCAATAGTTTTGTAGTGGTAATAATTTGGTTGTATTATTGATGTGAGCCCCACTTACCTTTGACGGAGACTTTGCATTTGGTTTCGGTCTCGCCTTGGCTGTTGATAGCCTTCAGCGAGTAAATGCCCTCGTCTTCAGGGAATACTTCGTTGATCGCTAGCGATGCAACGCCGTTCTTGTATTTTAGGTCCACAACCTGTTCGCAAATATTTATAAGAAAAATTAGTAATTACATAACAGTTTTGAATGAAATAGTTTTTGAATTTATTTCTGATAAAATGAAATGTTATGCAATTTATGCTATCTACGCACATTATAATTTATAGCTTTGTTTTCGGGATGGGATTGGACCTCATGACACAGGGAATCCTAGTGTGGGGCCCCAGTGACAGATGTAATTTAACCATAAGTTTTACTGTATTTTTTTTAAATGTAACCTAAAAAAATTCTGTACAATATTTTTTGAAATGAATTATTATCTAACCTTTTAAACTTTCGCGTTCCATGATATAATTATGTATTCACACGGGAATTAGTACAGTAGTAATAATACAGTCAGCCTGTGACTACGGCCAGTGAAACCTGGTCGAAACGTCAGGCAATTCAGAGGTATATAATACCTTTACGTGATCGCGTTAATTCCCGTTGTATGTCAATGTCAATGTCGTACCTCTGAGGAATGCAGCGGCTTCCCGTCCTTGTACCACTGCAC
>OY982584.1:6137174-6170683 GCA_963859945.1 Euplagia quadripunctaria
TAACAGCCTGTATTTGTCACTATTTCAGGGATTCTCAAACTATTTTGGGTAAGAGACCCCTTTTCCAAAATAGACTAATACTTCAGATCCCATAGCCAAATTACTTTAAAAATCCTATCTCAAGTTTCTTCTGTATATGCGTCAAATACAGAGCAAGTCAAAAAGTGCCTGAAACACTTGTACGCTCGAACACATTATCTTGCACGAACTTGTCCACGCTTATTGACTTGCCGAGTTTTTCATCTTGTATAAACTTGTGCACGCTTATTGACTTGTTGAGTTTTTTAAAAGTACAACAATGATACTTCCTTTTAAAATATTAGTCATTCTTATAACAATTTGGTACACGTAACACAACTTATACAGTATCTTGAAAGTTTCAAATAAGAACTTGTGTTAATTCATAGGGATATTTAGACCTCGTCGACCCCCATAATCAGTTTTCGTTTATGTCGATCCCTGGGAAACTGATTTCGACCTCAAGAGGTCGATATCGACCACTTTGGGAATCCCTGTCTATACCATCCTTCCCTATATAGAACTCATACTCAGTTGGCAACATGTATTTTAATATAACTTAATAATTTCATCACTACAACTTCTGAACTCCAAAATTTAAAAGTGACAAAATACTACAGAAAAATAAGCTCACTATTGTCCAAAATAAAAGCAACATTATAATAATAATAATAACTGGACACATCTCACACACGGCCGTCTGATCCCAAACTAAGCAGAGCCTGTACTATGGTAACCAGACTGCTGACAAACATACTTATAAATTACTAAATACATACATATTTTAGATAAATTACACCCAGAAACAGAACGAATAATCAATCTCTAACTATTATTTAATTTTGTCCTGGGTGGGAATCAGACCCACGATCTCTGGCTCAGCAGTCAAGATCACCAACCGCTAGACCAACAGGTGAGTGATAATACTTACGTATAAGTTCTTTAGTTGCACTTCTAGACCTCGACGATGTATCCGAGTCTAATCTAGCACCGTATTTCTTCTTGCTCGCCTCTACGGAACTCTGAGGCGAGTACTTAGGTCTGACAGCAGATTTCGCTGGAGGGTCGATTGTAACCTGTTTACAAAAATATTGTTATTTTTCTTTTTTATGGTATAGGGGCAAATGAGCAGACTGGACTTCTACAGGTAAATGACTACCGCCGCCGATGGGCACCTGCAACTCAAAGAGTCATGAGTGCGTTGCCGGCCTTTAAGGGGGGAAAAGAGGGAGAGCGGAAGAAGCGGAAGAGGTGGAGAGGGAAGGGTTAGGGCCTCCGGTAACGTCACTCACGCGGCGAAAAGCAATTTTAACATGGCTTCACTGCCAGTTTTCTGCGAGGCCGTGGTATCACTCCGGTCGAGTCGGCCCATACATGCCAAAGCATGACTCTCCCACGATGAATCTCATATTTAATAGCAATAAACATTGAGTATTCAGTTAATTACTCTTACATTCACTACATTTACAAAATCAAGTTTAATTATGTTTCTTTTCTAGAGATATTCAAAATATTTAATTGGAGGTAGCTATTAATTCAGCGCCTAAACCTTTGGGTTTCAATTATGTTTCAATACCGAGTCTTTTAGGCCGAAATTTAAGCTCCTGGGTCCTTTTTAGAGGGCTGGGTTCATAAAAAAGGCTTTTAGAGTGCTAGGTATTTATTTTGCAAAGTGTTAAGTCTCAATAAAGGCTATAGCCATTTAAAAACTATTTAACAAAAAATTTACCAATGAAAGAAGAAAGGAACTGAAAAGCAAAAATAAACTTGTCTTTGTGAAAGCATAACTGAAGTATATATTATATATTTCTAGTCTATGGATACAACCGATACAATGCAATACAATGTTATCTTCTCCCAAAGACATAAGGCTACGTTTGACGATTATTTACTAATTTTCAGATTTCAAGGGGGACAGCGCGTACGCAGTCCCCACTACCAAAAATTACGCATCCGAGTTATCCACATTAGGGATAATCGCAGGGGTCAACCCAACCGCAGTGCAATGGAGGGGGTCTCGCCCTGGGGGAACCGCCTTATTGATCACGGTATTCCCTATGCCAGGTAAGTATGAATTCGCTACCGTCGAACGGGCAAGTCATTCACTCGCGGAGCCCCTTAACACCGACTTCTATTTTGTTCTGACATGCCACCTTGTGTAAGAAATGGGTATACTAGTTGTGACGTCACTAACTGCAGTAGCGACCTCTAGCGCAAATTACAAGAACTTTGTGTGCGGTTACATTTGAAAACAAGCACCAAGAAGGGTACTCAGCAGTGTTAAGGACACTAGCCGCTAGATGGCGCATTAACAAAATACAACGAAGTCATTGCAAATAATAGTGTATAAATAAATTTTACATCATACATAGGATGTCATATCCTGCAAAACGATCCGAATAAAAATAACAAAACCGCCATTCTGTATTATATTAAGCAGAAAGAGTAATATTTAACCTAGGTATGGAGTTATCAAAAAGTATAAATTTGTTTCTGAGACTGCCACTATTTCTACAGAATTCATATTAATAATTTCATTACACTGCTCTGCCCTAAGTTCATGTTATAAAAAAGAAAGTTTATCACAACCGTAGGCTTATAATAATTCATTTCGTAAATAGGTTAGGTAGATCATTATTTTTCTTAGAGCTTCAGTACCAATTTGGAACTAAAAATGATTTTACATCATAAACACACTAATTAGAGTTGCCAGACGTCCCGTATTTCGGGCATCATTTTAAATGTCCTGCCGGGACTGACTGTAACATATTTCAACCATCCTCGATATTAAGAAGATTCAGATAACAGAATCAGCTACTCTGCCAGTTGTCAAGATACGTTCTGAAATACATGGGATTCGCAAGAAGATCTAGCAGAGAAAAAGACAACTTTTTTGGAAGGGCAGCGAGAAGTCTCTCACTACCCAAATGAATCAATGAAAAAAAAATTTCTACCGTTTTACTGTAATTTCATAGGCAAATTCTGTTACCACGATACGATTTCTCAGAAAGTAACATTCTCCAATGTGTTCATTTTAAGCTTTAAATCCCCAATAAATTACAACCATTTCCAAGAGGCTGCCGAACTTTTGAGGATAGATGAATTGAATGTGGACGGCTTATACGAAGAATTCCAAATGTTTAAAAGAAGTTCAGCCTTCATTGCTGGCACATCTTTTGATGACAAAAGTGTGGGTGCGATTGAGAAAGTAATATTTTGTATAATTTCTCTGATTTTTAGTCTCTTTAGTCGAACTGTTTCGTAGAAAGGCTGCTTTTCAAAATACATACGTTCACAGAAAATAAATTGTAGGAGCAACTGCGGTTGTAGTACCATTTACTCCACCATGTAAAGTAGTAGGGTAGTCTTCCTACTACTTTACATTATTATACTATTTTAGTGAAGAAACATTTCTTATTTAATGTAACCCAGTTTTCTTACAATTTTACACTGATTGTCGAGGCCCCCTCTCCCCCACGTGAGATTGGGTAAGATTTTCTTCGACCCCCTCTCCCCTAAATGCCTCACGTAATTAATGGACGGCCCTTTACACGTTTATCAGTAAAAAAAATACCTCAGAAGATAATTTCATTTGTCCCAGAAATAAAACTGAAATCCCGTATTTTTCGGCCATTTAAGCATTTGCCATTACAGGCTGAAATAAAATTTGGCAACCGGAACACATTTAAGTAGGTACCTAGTCGAAAATTATATAACATGGTTATTTTATTTAAGTGTAGTCATATTTAATTTCTACTTCTCTTATAATGAGTATCATACTTTCTTCACAATTGACATTATACTATAAGCAAGCATGAAGCAATGCGCAGTTCGCCATTTTCTTAACTATACCTCTTCTTTTGTTTGCAAGATCAAGGAGGGGACGGCGCGTACGCAGTCCCCACTATCAAAAATTACGCATCCGAGTTATCCACATTAGGGATAATCGCAGGGGTCAACCCAACCGCAGTGCAATGGAGGGGCCTCGCCCTGGGGGAACCGCCTTATTGATCACGGTATCCCCTATGCCAGGTAAGTATGATTTCACTAACGCCAAACGGGGTAGTCATTCAGTCGTGGAGACTCTTAACACCGACTTTTACTTTATTCTATGCCGCCATCTATGTGTCCGTGGAAGACTTATACGTATGACGTCAGTCACTGTAGTAACGCCATCTGACACAATATATCGGCGTTACGTAAGGTGACCAAAGTCTTTAGGCACTGATAAAGGTAAAGCCATGAATATTAAGTGAGTGTGTACTCACACTTTACTACTTATGGCAGATCTGAGTACCCATACCAAAGAATACATAATAGTTCCCATACATAAAATTTAAGTACTAAAGAAATTGATATACCTATGAGACGAAATGGAATGATATAATAAGTGTATGTATGATACAAGTCCACAATAGACACATATTTCACAAAATTTATTTTAGAATGAATATTGGAATTAATTTTATCTATCACACGTCCCACGATTAAGAAGATTTAAGAAAAGATTATGTTCAAATACTGTAACACTACTAGGACGGCAAATAAAGTAAGAATATGAAACAATGATAAAAGATACATGCCACTTGCTGGAAAACATTAGGATGTATGATTACGCTAGACAATATATGCGGGCCTGTAAGGATTGCTCACAACGATAATATCTCAGTTGGTCAGGTCGATCCTAATTGGTAAAAATAATAGACATTTGTGTACGTTACAAACAGCCATACACCTTGGTCCCTCGAGCTGCAGATAACCTACAGTATGTTTAAAATTATCATATTTTTCTCTAAAAGCAACAAAAAGTTAAACCAATAAAATACATAAAAAAATTGCTTATACTATATGTGTAATTAAAAAAAATTGGTTGCCTGTAAAGTCGGTATACGGGCGAAAGTTTTACGTGACAACGACTTTGAGTGGTAAAATAATTTTAATGTGAATATTCATTCGTATAGTAGGAAGAAGGATGAAATAATAGTAACAATTTAAAACATTTATTTATACAAAGAATTATATTTAAAACGCGTGCCTCTCACTCGCTCTCATTGTGAGCGCATAACGTGAGCGGAGCGTAACGCAGTTTCTTGAAGTGTCACCCGGCAAACCAATTTATAAGACGTTGTCACGTCAAAACAAAATTGGCATTATACAATGTATGCTATACTGATTGGATGTTCTCTCATCATAAAATACACCATAACAAAAATATTGATCAGAGAACATAATGGGAAGATTTGAATTGATTGCCCTCTAAGCAATTAAAAACTGACGAACGTATAGTAATAATAATAAAAATTTATGAATGACATTTTAATAAATTGGTTGGAAGACAGAATCGGCAATTCGATGTTTAAAGATTTTTTCTTAAATACAAGTTTTGTTTCATGCTAAAAACAGTACATAAATAATGATGACAACAATATTACCTACTGAATGCTAGATAAATTAGCTCTATCACTGCTCGTAAGTATTTGTTACATGGGATCAAATGAAAATGGGATGAAATTGATTGGGTCATGTCTTGTTCACAATTAATGTGTACGGCAGACTTATATTCTACCTATTAATTAAAGATTTCCAGGGGGACAGCGCGTACGCAGTCCCCACTACCAAAAATTACGCATCCGAGTTATCCACATTAGGGATAATCGCAGGGGTCAACCCAACCGCAGTGCAATGGAGGGGTCTCGCCCTGGGGGAACCGCCTACTTGATCACGGTTTCCCCTATGCCAGGTAAGTATGATTAAGCTATCGCCGAACGGGCTAGTCATTCAGTTGCGGAGACTCTTAACACCGACTTTTACTTTGTCTAAGCTGCCATCTCTGCAGAACACGGGTATATAAAGTATGACGTCACTAGTCGCTACAGTGACCTCTAACACAAACTGGGTGCCCTGATCCGATCCTTACTTTTACATCTTAAACAGTGCGCGCTGTTGTTGGCGTTTTTCAACAGATGGCAGTTACACAAAACTTTCATTTATTCTGGATGTGTCTAACAAAATAACAATTATATTGAGAATTTTATCGTTACTTAAAATCTAATTTACTTAGGCACATATTTATTTATCTTAAATACAGAATTTTTAATGTATCCATATTTTTCTGATAGAACTGCGATTAAGTAGTAACATACTAGAAGTTATTAGGTCTATATAATTTAATGCTTTCCACACGGACTGATAAAAAATAGTAGACTGATTTTAAAACTCTTCCATAATATAAGATACGCAACGACTTTTTAAATTATTGATGTATAGTGCTAATAAGCAATTTAAAGAGTACTCCAAATTGTAATAGAAAAATTAACTCAACACTTAACCGATCATTAAACCTACAACTTCAACAAAAATACGCTTTGGAAATTGTTCCAACATAATAATGTTAAAACACCAGCCCACCACTATACGAAGAGGATCAATTTAATAAAATAGTACTAGAACCCTGTCATGGATGCTGCATCAGACAGCCAAAAAAGAAATAAAAGAGATTACGTGGTTTCTGAGCTTATCATATCAGTGTGGTCTCTACATAATTCCCAGTAATTCAAAAGAGTCGATTAGACTGAAGGAGTATCCTTCAGTGAGTGTGTCTTTAGGTGAACTCAAACATGCAAACGGTAATCTTTTTTTTTTTTGCGTTTAGAAACCCCCTTGGCCGTCATCCCACCGGGGCTTTCGGTAGGGCAGTGTGTCGGAATCGAACCGACTAAAACCACACGGTGTGCCGTACTGCACCTAAAAAGGAGGGATCACATTCGGACCCCTCATACAAATTATAACCTACATCAACATCTTCAGAATATAATTACGAGGCACGATTGATGCAGATAATGTGGACGGCGGGTATTCATTTGTATAAACATAATTATTTTGTTTTTTCTTATTTTTTTTTAAATGCACATGGGCCAACTATTACTAGTATTTTTGTTAGCCCCTCCAGCTAAGCTAAATGCTTGTGTTAGGAGAGGGTTCACGGTAGGGACTGGGTTCGAATCCGCAACCACTTAATAGCAAGTCCGATGCCTTAGCCATTACGCTATTATATTCTTCGTAATGGACATTACACTTCAGGCACACAAGCACTAATCGCTATTTTCTTAATTACTCTGCTAATGCTTCTTTATTTGTTTACAGGATTAAGGAGGGGACGGCGCGTACGCAGTCCCCACTACCAAAAATTATACATCCGAGTTATGCACATTAGGGATAATCGCAGGGGTCAACCCAACCGCAGTGCAATGGAGGGGTCTCGCCCTGGGGGAACCGCCATCTTGATCACAGTATCCCCTACGCCAGGTAAGTATGCTTTCACTATCGTCGAACGGGGTAGTCATTCACTCGCGGAGTCTCTTAACACCGATGCTTATTTTGTTCTGACCTGCCACCTTTGTAGTAAGTGTGGATACAACCTTGTGTGGCGTCACTTGCTGTAGCAGCGGCTTCTTAAAATACCATGATTCTGATCCGACCCGCACTTTAATGTCAAAGTAGGTCCGCGCACTCATGTTATA
Organism: Euplagia quadripunctaria; assembly: GCA_963859945.1. Taxonomy (NCBI): domain Eukaryota; kingdom Metazoa; phylum Arthropoda; class Insecta; order Lepidoptera; family Erebidae; genus Euplagia; species Euplagia quadripunctaria. The sequence continues at coordinate 6,144,713 of OY982584.1, forward strand.
GAATTAATCAACAGATGGCGCTTTGTTCATTTCAGTATAAAATAACACCTCGCTTTGAATCAAGAATAAAAAGTAATTAACATCTGGATTTTTTACCTTAGTCTTGGTGATAATCGGTGGAGGTGCAGGCTTGAGAGGTTTCTCAATGTATCGCCTGTCGCCGGAGTGCAGGAAGTTGTGGATCATCTGCGCTTGTTCCGGGGACGTAACTTCGCCTGTAATACATAATTTCAACGTAGGTTTTTGAATAATGATTTATTGATGTAGAAAAGTAGATAGACATCAAGTTACAGTTTGATGTTTTAAATATGCTTATGTTTTAACATATAGTTCCCAAGTTATGATTTTCAAGCCAGGTTGCATAACACAGTAAATTGTTTTTATAATCAAAAATGTTCCTTGATTATCTAGATTTGTTGAATATCTTCATACTTATCTGAAATTCTGCAATCGAAGGTTCAAGTCTCACTTGAAGAATAAGCATTAAACAAATGGAACAAAAGATAATTGTTTAGATAGATCGGTACCTTCAACAATAACGACAGCGGAAGTCTCATCAGTGCCGTGCACGTTTGTGGCGACGCACGTGTATTTGCCGCTGTCCTCGGGCCGACAATCGATGATTTCAAGGGTGACCACGCCGTCCGATTGAGTCATCGCGTAGTCATACTTAGATAGCTCTCTCTTATCCTTGTACCTAAACACGAGATGGTTACATTTACAACATGGACTTGGCTATTCGTCACATGAGATGTGGGTTACGTGGGTGGGAGTACGTACCACTTGACAGTGGGAGTAGGCTTGCCACTGAGACAGCAGAGCAGCTTACAGGTGTCGCGGGCCTGCATGACGCGAGGCCGCAACAGGAAGGTGAAGGAGGGCGCCGTTTCGCTGGATTCCTGCCAGAACGTGTAGGGTAGTGCCTCGCGCCGGCGTGGGGCCTCGGCCAGGTGGGTGCGCTGGACCTTCGGGACCGCTAAACAACCAAATATACTCGGTTAACACAAAGACTTCCTATAGACAATCGTATAAAGTGTGTGAGGTTCCTAAATTATGTAATACGTAGATACCTAGCCCGCATTGTTTACTGAGAGTAACAACTTTCTATACTGTGTACATAATATGGACACGATTTAGGTATATGAAATGTGTAACTTGCAAGGGACAACCGATGCCGGTACAGAAATTTCAAGTGGCGATGCTTTAGGTGTGTAATAAAAATATACCTAATTGGTACTTTAGTAAAAATGAACAGCATAATTGCATTAGGGTGTGGTACTATTTATCAAGCCAGTGCACGCGTGGTACAGTAGCATTACTATATATTATTGCATTTAACAGTGTAATATCATTCATTAACAAATATCCTAAGGGTACGTGTTTCTTGGTTGTCAATCCTGATGAGGTAACTAACTCTACCTCGAAAGTTAGTGTTTCCATTTGAAGTTTGATGATAATACTTCTGCCGACCGTAAGTATTTATATACTACGTGGTTACATTTTCTCAAAAATATATGATATATAATTTACAAGGGGGACAGCGCGTACGCAGTCCCCACTACCAAAAATAACGCATCCGAGTTATCCACATTAGGGATAATCACAGGGGTCAACACAACCGCAGTGCAATGGAGGGGTCTCGCCCTGGGGGAACCACCTTCATGATCACGGTATCCCCTATGCCAGGTAAGTATGATTTTACTTTGGTCGAAAGGGGTAGTCATTCACTCGCGGAGACCCTTAACACCGACTTTTATTTTGTTCTTGTTCTTGTTTGTGCCACCTTTGTAGTAAGTATGTATACTAATTGTGACGTCAGTTTCTGTAGCAGCGACCTCTACCGCCAAATACAGGAACTTAGCACTTGTTTAGATTGAGAACCGAGAAGTCTTAGGCGTTCAACAGATTTGAGGAAACTCAACGACAGATGGCGCTTCAAATAAAACTCAAAAAAGTCTTTGAAAGAGAGTAGTAAAATAAATTCTGCATCACTCTTCAGTGAATATAAAGAGATGAATTTAAATATCCACCAAACATATCGGAACATAATTTCTAAATCCAAAGACCTCTTCTGCCACTTGTTTAGACAGTAGTAATATATTAAAGACTTAATCTAAATCTTCATGAGTTTGTCAAAAACATTTTTTTTTTACTTTGACTGTGTAGTAAATTTTTTATAATAGATTTTTTTTTTTAATGTCTATCAAACTCGTGCCCACAGCCAAAAAGTAATTTTAACACAACCGTAGACTTATTAAATTAGCTATATTACGTCAGATTCTTTTTAAAAAAATTTAAGCTAGTGTCAAAAAAAAATTAAGCTTTAGTTGTATTAAGAGATTCAAAGTAGAATTACATATGAACTAATAGATAAAATACAGTTACAGGGTGTATGTGACAGTGCGACACTTGCTTAAATCATTAGAAGGGCATAACTCTAGCGATTTATGCAGTTATGCCTTCTCAGTTATTTATTATCACTGCATACTTAATGCAGTTACAGTAAAAGTTATTACCGTTTCAATTTTCAAGTTATTATCAGCTCCGGTTCTCATAAAAGCAGGTGGAATGTGTTAAGGTAAAGATTTTAAATCGAACATATTTTTTTATTGAAGAATTATTCACTCCGTTATTGAGAAAATCCATAAAAACTAACATAAATGTTCTCTATATGAATAAAAATAAAACTACTTTTAAACAGATACTCATAAATTCTTATTGTAACTGCATGCTAGAGTTTCAGTGATTTAAGCAAGTGTCGCATTATCAGACACACCTGTCTCAAACATTAATTAATAATGTGTTTCTTAAATCTGTAACTTCCGAGTATCCTCATCTTATGATGTGTACGTTTATTATATTGGAACTTGCACACATAACTACTTCCTGAATTAATTGGATATTAACATACCCACGCTTTGTAGTTTATACCACTAATTTTCAGTTAATCTATATTTAATTGAGGATAGGCAATTCGTCATTTTATAATACAGCGTAAGTCTTTATTGAACTATATACGCACACATTATTTTTTAGATTTTAAGGGGGACAGCGCGTACGCAGTCCCCACTACCAAAAGTTAGCATCCAAGTTATCCACATTAGGGATAATCGCACGGGTCAACCCATCCGCAGCGCAATGGAGGGGTCTCGCCCTAGGGGAACCGCCTTCATGAACACGGTATCCCCTATGCCAGGTAAGTATGATTTCGATCACGATCAACGATCAGGGTTCATCTCGTAGACCCTTGCGGGGTCTCGGGGTAACTTAGCCAGATCATAGGTCTGTTGCAGTGGCTTTCATCGCCGCCTGCTAATACAGGCGGGTCACTGGGTTGGCCCCGTATGGGTTCCTTGGTAGGGTCCGGGTCGTCAAAGCCGGTGGGTGGCGCCGCAGGCGAGATCGAGCCCCTGCGAGTAAGCAACCCGCGGGCGACCAACGTGTTTGCGGCGCTCTCATCCTGTCAGAGCTTGGCGAGGTCGAGCTCTCCGAGGAGTGGTCCCTGAAGAGCGCCCGTCAGCCAGTACATGGGGGTGAGTTGGAGTCATTCCGAACAGGTAGCTACGGAGGCGAGGTCTCGCGGTAGGGCCAGCCTGTCCGGCGGTGGTCGATGGTATGGCGCAAGTGAAGGGCTTGCGATCCGTCTGTACGCTCAAACAGGTTGGTGCTCAGGCGTCTAACAAAGTCGTCCAAGCTCTCCATGCGCAGTTCCCTGGAGATTGTTTTGTTCCGCACGAAGCGCGGGGCGTGGATGAGGGTACGTAGCGTGAGCGATTGCTGCGCACGCAGTCAGTGATTTGTCTCTGAGACGAGAGCATACCAGGCCGGGGCAGCAGAAGTAAGTCGGCTGCGGATATACGTCTTGTACACGCCGAGCTTCGCTCGGAGCGGCAGTGTGGACGATAAAACAGTGGGGTTTCATGGAGAGGGTGTGATCGATGGTAACACCGAGGTATGATTTTGCTAGCGCCGAACGGGCTAGTCATTCAGTCGCGGAGACTTTTAACACCGACTTTTACTTTAGTCTGTGCTGACGTCTACAATAATGAACGGGAAACACTATGTGACGTCATTGCAGTAGCGCCCGGTTGCTGATTGTTTGAAATATTTCAACTTTTCTTTGTTACTTTAGCAAAATACCGTATTTTTTATCCTAAGATCTTGTTCGGGGTAAATACGCACAAACTTGATGTGACAAATCTACGAATTAAAAGAAATTTAATTCGTCATCTTAAAGAATTTATTTTGGATAATGATTTCAATAACTGCAACGCAATGCAAAAAAACTGCACAACGGCATTTGATAATAAAACACTATTAAACAAATTAGGTTACAATTCCTGCATTACAAAGATATTTTGTTAAGTACATAATACCTAAATATTGAATTTAAAAAAAAAAATCATTTTCTTTTATAAAAAAAAATGGGTCACACATTACTAGTATTCTTGTTAATCCCTCTAGCTAAGCATAACGCTTGTGTTAGGAACCTAGATAGTACAGCATAAAATCAAAGTTGGCAATCAAGCGCCGTCTATACAGTTCACTCGACTCTCTTTTATTCACATATAGAACAATTTGCAGAAATTTATATGTAACTTACAACGCAATGACGGTTTCAATCCAAATGCTATTGCAGTAAAACCACAACTATTAAATTACGAACCACAAAATATAGACACTGGTATGTAAAAGCGATCAAAACCTAATTGATCAGATAGTTACATTACGTTAGATACCAGTACAGTGTTTATTTAAAGCCGAGGTGTTAGCGTTCGACTAGGTGGTTTAATTTTAGCCTAAAATAATGCCACACAATGGCAGGCGCGAATAAATCAATGTAATATACTTGTTGTTTAATTGGTATGTGATATTTATAATGGTAAGGTATGGCTAGTCGATATATAATGGTGACCTAATTGCGTTATAATTAATTTGCTGTATGATATTATTTTAGTAAACTATTAGTGGCCGGCTGCGGTTCCGCCTCTATTAAACTTTAAAGGTTACTGTTAGTTTTCTCGATGGATCTCTGTTATATTATTTAAAAAAATGTAATGTCATCACAAAACAGTAACTTTATCCTTTTATATTTCTGCTGAAGTTTAGAGTCTAATAATAATAATATAAGATTTTGTTTGATATTTATATTAACTAGCATTATATACACATAAATATTAATAAATTAAAATGTCATTTTGCTGATTTTTAAGATCTTGTGTTTTATGACAGAGTCTGCAGCGTGTATATAGTAATGTGCCTCATTACTATACAGCTCTGTAAGAAGGAGTACGCAAGATATTTTGAAATTAATGTCGTGTTTAAAACTTAAATGGCCCAAAAAATGTACACAGCATACGAATTTCAAAAGTCTATAATAGATCGCCGAGTCATTATTTAACTTACACTTATTTTAATCAGTATCTTTTTTTGTGCGGCAATAATTTTTTTTTGTTGGTATATTTCAAAGTTTTTGACTTGTATACAGGATGTTATAGAAAGGTAGGTAGTAGACCTGAATGACCGTGAAAAATGTGTAAAAATTGATCGATAAATCTAACATTTCGTAAAAGAGAGGGCTGACATTAATAAAACTATGGATATTTATACATGGGAATGTTCAGATTTTTAGAAAAGATCTACATGAAAAAATAAAAAAAAAACAAAATAATTGAAATTTACCAGAAAATTCATAACAGAAAAGCATCTTTGTCGTCGTTTATCTAGTTCTGTTTATACATTTGCATGCTGTGTTTATCTTTAATTAGTTGTGCAATTGTCCTGAAAGTCTTTCTTGTAATAATGAATAATATTTTATTATTGTAACAACCGTTTATAAACCAAATAAATAAAAAAATCTTACTACGAAAAAGAAACAATTTTTCAAAATTATTTTTACACATAACGCTCCTAATATTTAATCACACCTTTCTCTAACACCCTGTTTACCGAGTCTAGTAGATCACAGTTTTCACTTGATTGATATATATATATATTATATTATTCGGTACTCACGCTGTACGTTGAGGAAGACAACCTCCTCCCTGAACCCGTAGTGGTTCTCAGCCCTGATGATGTACTCGCCGCGGTCCTCTAGCTTCACTCGATTGATTATGAAGTAGTAGTCGTCGCCAGCGTACCTACATAAAGATATATTTATATATATCGCATGTTTGCGAGAATAGCGACGGAACTCAAAATTATTGATTTTCGAGAATTGCAATGTTTTGTGATTTCCGCTAGAGTATTTTGTTCTAAATATATAATGAACTTGTCGCTTTCTAACGAACGTTAGCACGAAATCGGCGTTGCATCTCTGTTCACCATAAAATATCAAAGATTTATGATCGTTTGGCATTACGAAGGTTTGGCTTTTGAATTTTGAATTACGTCGATATTCTCGCAAACCAGCGATATATTATATAGTTTATTTGTCTCTGTGTGTACCAATGCCAACCAGAGTTAGCGGTCAAAATTGAAATTTTGTTATTTTCGTACCACAATAAATAAAAGTTTAGATTTGTAGCCTAAAAGCCAAGTTCAACTTTAGTCGTATGGGATTGAGATATGCGCCTAAGAAAATAAGTTAATAGGTAATCATGGACATCAGACAGTGGAAATAGGATTCATTTAACTTTAAATCAAGAGCTACTTATAGCGTCATGACAGGCACTTGGGAAAATTATCGACACGGGAGCAGTTTTATTTTTGTACTACCGCTTTGGGTGGATTTTCCAAAAATTTTAGTACACATTACATACCTCTTCATGAACTTGACAGACTGTCTGAGCTCGTGGTTGTTCCTGGACCAGGAGACTGTGGGTGTGGCACAAGCGATGATGCGGCAGTACAGCTTCACCGACTGTCCTTCGTAGCAGAATGCTGATTGTGGCTTGATCACGAATCTTGGTGCGGCTTGGCGGCGGTCTTTTCATGGACATATTAATTATTAAAGCTGACAGTTCTTAGACGTCTACATTTACATATAACTACTTGTATTTTCTAGAATGAACCTTACAGTGCTGAATTGACAGTACTAGTCACTTGTGGAATGCATTCCATAAGTAACTAGTAGCAGTTGATTTTAACAGTTAAACGTTTAAAGTTTGCAAGATTGTTTAGCATCAGGTACTTACCGAACTGTCCATCGTAGATCTTCCACTTCTCAATGAGCAGTTTCCGCAGCGAACTGTATTCGCTTAGCCTGCCGATCGGCAGTCTGAATGATGACCAGTTCTGTCGTACAAAAACTTGTGTTAGCGTTGCCTGTTGAACAGTTTTTTTAATATATCGGTGGGTAGAATTGTAGGATTATTAGATTTATATACGTAGATAGATGATCAGAGGTCGATAATGATGAGGTGATTGAAATGCTGATGCTGATGATGAGTTGCCTGTTTTTGTTCACCGTTAGAGAACAATTTGAATGATTGTTCTAAATTGATAATAGAGGTTATACTTGCACCTGAATAAAAAAAACACACTGAACGATAGTAAAAAAATAAATTATATTTAATACTTTTTTTTTTTAATTAGGAATTACTCCTGTGTCGCGGGGGACTTTACAAACATAGAAACAACGGACACAGAGAACACCCAGACTCAGGTGGGAATCGAACCCACGACTTACAAGCATAGCAGTCAGGGTCACTAACTACTAGACCAACAGGCCAGCCTGCTGCTGCAATATGCTTTACAGAACCAGTTTTTAGAGTTACTAGCTCCGACTTTTTTCCGAGATTTAATTATTAAATCGAATAGAAGATTTACTTCTTATAATACATATACATATTTAGCTTCTTGTATATTTTGGTGCTCAACTGTAAGTGTTTCAAATAAAATAAACATGAAATGATTATTTGAATGATAATGGAATACAGGGGGTTTGGAATCTGTACAGGTAATGTTTACCTCGTATCTCCTCCGCAGGCGGTCGCGCATGGCCTCGTAGCGCCGCGCCTCGATGGTGGCGGTGCGCGCCGCGGCCGCGTCACCGGCCAGCCACTTGTGCACCAGGCACTCGTGCGCGGTCAGGCGCTTCCTGACACATATATCCGATACGTATAATGTACGAATGAAGACATTGACGATGACATTTTTAGGATAGCGGAACATTAAAACAAAGGAATTTGAATTTTCTGACACAATCTTCTACCTTTTTGGTATTTCACCTATTTTTCATGTATTATCAGTACGATAAAGGGTTTTATATACCTTATCCTAGTGACCTTAAAACGCTTTTAGTATTTACTACCTTTTTATCTGAGAGGTTGTCGTGGATCACATTCGCTTTCACGTGTAGGTAACCCATCTTTTGGCATTCACTTTTAAATTTAACTTTTATATGATACGATTATTCATCATCCTCCGCGCCTTTTCCCCACTAAGTTAGGGTCGGCTTTCAGTCTAACTAGGAAACGGCCGAACTTCGATATCTTATGTGAAGCGACTGCCATCAGACCTCCACAACCCAAGTACTAAGCGATATCGAAGTCCTGTAGTTAGACATGTGTGTGATGTTCGTATGGCAACCGGGACCGACGGCTTAACGTGCTCTTCGAGGCACGGAGGGGTCTCAATGTGTTAAAAATGGTCACCCATCCTGAGAGACTGACCTGGCTAGTGTTACTTAACTTAGCCACGAGCTTCTCATTGTCATCGTTAAATAACTAATTGGCTTTATTTTGTAAAATTTGTTTGTGTAATTAATTTAACCTTCATGTGGTCAAAGAAAACAATATACTCACTCTTTATTCTTAACCAGTAGTCTTCTGATGAAGTCCTTGGCGTCATCAGACACATGCTGGAATGCTTCCTCGTCAAACTCCCAGTCGCAGGCCTTCACGTTCTTCAGGGTTTCGATGTCGTTGTTACCCGCGAACGGTGACAGACCCGATAATCTACAGGTGATTATTTTATTACAAAATGTATGGCCATAAATACAATTCAAGGGTTCCCTTGAAAACTTCAAAATGGAATTTGATATATCAAGAAATAGCAAATTTCATCAAATGCAATCACTAGGGGTTTTGTAAGTGTTTGCAACAACAATAAAAATGGTAAGGTATTCTACTCTGAAAGAAACCTAAACTTAAAAAAAAAAACTCAGTCGTAGGACTGCACATCAGAAGTGAAAACATATATCTATCTATACTAGAGATCGCGTGGTGGTCGAATTTCGACCATCGTTTATTTCATTAGCCAATATTACTTGACCTGTCATTGTATAGACTTTTGAACCATGACAGGTCAAAATATATACTGGACACTCATAGCTGTATACCCGTTTTTGCATTTTTTTTTAACTTTGTAGTAAATATTGTTCAAAAATTTTAGCATTCGTCACTTCTTCTCTGTATAAACTTTAAGTGTGCAAAATTTCATACTCCTCCGTCCGCCCAATTTTCGTAAAAAGGGATCCAAAGTTTTCGCTTCACGTATTATATAATATATAGATATACATATGTGTATCTGAGCGTGACGGTCACACGAGTTCAGTGCTTTTTCTCCATACTAAAAGTGCCCAACGTGTCTAAAGAAGTTTTCAGTTCAAAAACAAGGACCCCATAACGTAGGACTATAATCTTTGTGAAATGTGAGAGTGGTATACACCTTTGCTTATTCTTTAAAAAATGTACAAACGTGATTATATAAATCAGACAAAGTGAGTAAAAAAATTTAAGAAGAAATTCAATTATTCTCTTCTGAATTTAAACTCTGAATTTTATTTATCCCAAGAATACTTTAAACTAGGCTTAAAAAATTAAATGCAACAAAAAAAATGCTTTAGCCGAATACTTAGGTTTGCTCCTTCAAAAGTCTCCCCCATTCCAGCAGTGGGATAGTGATACTTACAGCACGTAAGCGAGTACGCCCACGGCCCACATGTCGGTGTAGAAGCCCACAGGCTCGCGCTCCACGATCTCCGGGGCTGCGAACTCAGCGGTGCCGGTCGATATCTTTACTACGTCGTTGGGGTCCAACCTCGTGGCTAGGCCAAAGTCGATGATCTGTTGGAATCATATTATATATTGTAATGATAGTAACAGATGTAATGGCAGATAGAAAAACATACCGATATTTAATGCTAAGTGGACTGTATCAACAATTAAGTTTACCATTTTTAAAATACTGTGTGAAAAGGTTTATTGATTAAGTATCGGTTTAATATAATCATAATCGAACATGAGGATTATTCGTGGGAGAGCTATGCTTCGGTATGGGCCCTCCCGACCGGAGTGATACCACGGCCACACAGAAAATCGGCAGTGAAGTAATGCTTGCATTGCTTATCGCTGAGTAAGTGAGGTTACCGGAGGCCCTAACCCTTCCTTCTCCCTTTCTCTCCTTCTCGCCTCCTATTCCCCCCTTCCCCTACTCCCACCTTATAGCATCAGGTGACCCGTCTGCTCGTTTGCTGGTAAAAGTCAGGAATATATAAAAATAGAAATATACATGAAAAATATACAGGGGAAATTGTATTTCTAAAAGAGGAGATACACACCTTGACATCAGTGCCGCTTCTGGTCTGGCACATGACGTTCTCGGGCTTGAGATCAAGGTGGATGATGTTCTGCTCGTGCATGTGACGCACGCCCTCGCAGATCTGGCGCATGTAGTGCGCTGCCTCCGCCTCGCTCATGTTGTAGCCGGGCTCCGTGATGCGCTCGAACAGCTCGCCACCCGATAAGCTGGGAGACATTGTTAATTATTCCCATTTTTTTTCACAAAAATCGACTAATAATTGTTTCGAATATATGGCAGAGGTACCTATTGTCAAGTATTTGGTACACTTCTTTTAATGTCGTATGATGTATATTGTATTTAAAAAACTATTTAGCTATTATGGTAGAGAAAACTTCAGGTTACAGGTTACATATTTGTTTTATATTTAGTTTTTCTCAATAAAGATAAGATTTACCTTATTTATTTTTTTTGTAAAATTCTACATTTCAAATTATGTATTGTCTACTTACATTTTAAATTATGTATTTAAAAAAAATATTTCGTCAATATACAAGCGCGTTGGACAAGATGGTAACGACATAGATTCAGAATAATAATGTGAAATTTTGAATTGAAGTGAAAAACGACCTGGATTATTGATATACGAATTAAAACTAAGTCTTTCTGATTATTTGTATTTTTCAGCCCGTATTTTGGAACTGAGTGTGATTTAATTTAAATAAGATCCTGATAACAACAAGATATATATTTTTTATATCAGACTACTCACAATTCGAATATCAAGACCATCTCATCATCATCCTCGAAAGCGTCATGCAAGTTGATGAGCTTCCTATGATGCAGCTGGTTCATGATATCAATCTCTTTTTTGATGAGTTCCTTCTCCATGGCTCCCGACACAGGTATGAACTTGGCGGCGAAGTAGTTGCCAGTGGACCGCTCGCGACAACGGTGCACCACGCCGAATGCGCCTGTACCTACAACAGTGACACGAACCTCATACCTCGGTTTATGTTAGATGGTTTAAAAGCTAATTTACGAGTCGTGTTAAGTGTTAAACTGCAGTATAAAGTAGTAAACCGACTATCAAAGATGAGTTGGATATTTCTGAACGAAATTTCGGACGGAAGGAATATTTCCTCGCCATGATCACAAAAGTTGTACTTCTTGTACGAGTTTTCAGTTGATACCAAAATTGTGTAAGTAGTTGAAAGACATTATTTAATGACACACAAGTTTGCAAGCGTTTATGGTCCCTGGAGTGACGAGTATTTAGGGGCACAGGTGACTCTTTATCACTCTTTATCACCAGGCGTATGTGGCACTTTATTTGTATAAAAAAAACGATTCCTATAACTACTTACACAATAATATTCCAAGCTGTAATTGGTTAATAGTGAAAATTCTCGCACTAGGAGTTGGTACTGTAGACTTCGATATTGGACATATTGTATATGTACGTCGTGATAAATATACGTAGAGCTTTTCAAATAATATGGCTAATTCTGGCAATTTTATTTTGTTTGACTTCATACCGAATAAAGTTTTACCTCACAATACAATGTTACGAAAGTAATAAAATATTCTTAACACGACTCAACTATATATTTCACTAGGTTTATTATATAGTGATTAGGTACATTCCGTACATTATGTCTGATATTTGACTGTAAGCTCGAATTATTGTTCAAATTAAAAAAAAAACCGGCTACAAATCAATTAAGTTTGAGCGTTAAATCTTACGCATTCCAACAGTTTTTTTAAGTGGTGTAATGTGTACTTAATAAACACTTTGTGGAATGCAGATGTGTCTCTAAGAATTTAATAAGATATTTGTGTGTTTGCCTTTGTTTTTACTGACTGTTTATTGCTTGGTTTGTTTATAGTGTTTAAAATAGTCAAATATCATGGACATAATCTAGTGATCTAATTTCTAACTACATCGTGTGCCAATTTTATTCGCCAATTTCTACATATGTATTATGTTCTCGCATAGTAATATGTTTACTTTTAAGAATAATAAACTAATACAATAAATATTTTAATATCTTAATAAGCGAAAACCGTGCATTCATCTACAGTAGTAGAGTATAAGAAATAAATAATATATGTCAATAGAAATTAAAGTTAAATTATAAATAAAATAATTTTCATTAAAAAAGTGTTACTTGGAAAAATTACTTTTTAAAATTTCTTTCAATTTAATTATCTTATAGCATTCCAATTTATCCTAATGATGTGTAAACAATCTGTAATCATGCTATTTCTCCTAAGGAAAAAATAAAAAGTATTTTAAAATATTAAGTATGCGTGTGAGCGAGACAGATGCAGAGAAAGAGATGCACTACATCGATCGTTTCACACACAGACCTCGGCCTCGACGTCTAGACGGGGCGCTCACGAAGTCACCTGTGAATCATTACCGCCATGTACTTGCCAAAATTAACTACACTTATTAAGGATATTCTATTATAAGGAAAACTTCTGAAAAATTAAAAAAAAAAAATCTTATCTTAGTTTTGTATTGCTACTAAGAAAAACAATAATAATTTTGTAAAAATGGATTCCTACTCGCGCCCAGATCGGAATCATTAGGCTACCTTTGAATTTTTAAGGATATAGGGATACTAAAACTGGTAAGAAATACTGCATGTAAATTTTAAGAGCAAGGAGTTTCAAAACCGTATAAAATTTGATAAAATCTTCAGCCATGTAATATATTAGTTTAATTAAAAACTATCAAAATAATATTTACTGTATGAAATCTATCAGTGAGTAAAAAAATATAGTATGCAAATCGAAAGGCAGGTTTATGGAGTTAAAAATAAGAAAATTACCGTAAAGTTAAAAATAAAAGAAAAAAACTTGTGGCAAAATATTTGACTAATTTTATAGCCTGTTAGTAATTACTATGTTAATGAAAACTACAAAACCCCTAAGACGTGATCCCACAAACAACTTCGTGAGTGCTTTTAGTTTTTATTTTGTTTATTACCATGCTGTTTTCTATAGACTGAGACTTAATTATCTTATAAAAATATTGCCGCCAATACCATAGTATTTTTAACCAACGAAAAAATGGAGGATGTTTTGAGAACCTCCTCCGTATTTCGTTGTCAACCCCTATATTTGTTTATTATTAACATTAAGCTAAATTATTTTTGTAATCTACTAAAAAATAATATGAATACATACATATATATTCTTAAATATTTTAGAATAGGTAGGTAGTAGTGGTAGGTAGATATATTACTCATATTTTTAAAACATTGATCGACATAATAATATAATAAGTTTTAATGGGGTATAGCAGCATTAAATGTATTAAGTAAACTATGTACAACTGCAGTTCCATAAGTGAATATGTGGATAAATATAAATAATCTATCCTACTGCAATTAAAGATAATCTTCTTCTAAATTCTGTTACTACTAATTAATAACTAAAGTATATTTAAATTGCGAGTATAAAATGTTATGTTGTATATTAAAAAAAACGAATTTTTTGTAAAGTTAAATGGCCGCAATAATTGAGTCTACCTACTACTACAACATTTTAACTTGTACATATCGATGACTTAAGTGACTGTTGTATGCAAAAAAGTTAATTTAGAAACAATTTTTTTAATTATTTGCATACCTCACTTGATAACTGCATCAATACTTTTGTGGTTCAATATTTAAGATACAAGTTTATTAAGACATCGATAAAGATTGAACATTAAAACCTAGCGCCATTGTTATTACTACATGCACTACTATTACATGATACATGTTTCCACCTTAACGACATCCATATTTCATACATGCATATTTTAGGAACTTGTAATTAAGTAAGGAAACCGTAGAGTACCCAATATTTCTAGTTTAAACGTTCAGATAGGAACGGCGACGTGGTCACTGCGAACGCACCGGTAACTATAGTAACCAATATGACTCATCATGGTGGAAACACGTTACGCTACAACTATACACTCTACTACAAGCTGGTAACTACAGTAGCCAACTATAGTCCACTTACCAATCTCTTCGAGTATATCATACTTGTCGTACACAGAACATGTGTTGATATCCACTGGTTGTGGAACATATTTACTGTATATATCGAACACGTAGCTGTCGTAGTCCTTGATTGGGCCGTGGTCAGCGTTCGTGCGAATACGTTTGCCGGTTTCGTCAACTGAAAAAAAAAGTATTTTTTTTTTATTTCAGAACAGACACCCAAAATATGATAAGGAAAATACAATCAATATTTTGAAGGAATACAAATGCATATATTGCATGCGATTCTTCATAAGTGTACCTTTGTGATTAAAATGAATGAATGGACAAGGATGTTATGGCGCGAAAATTACAAAGATAAGGAGGGTGAATGTAACTATATGTTTATCAGTTTATAAACTTTTGCCATATTTTAAGGAACACGTCAATAAGTCACATCATTCTGAATTTAAAATTTTGACAGCACAAACCGCGAATGTATTTTCTTATAAATATCCGCAAAGATAATCTATTTACTAAGGATAATCATCTGAATATTTTAATCTTAATAATCTGCAGTCCACACAATATGTTTTAAGCCTCTACTATAGTAAAGCTTGAAGTAAAAAGAGAAAAAAAATAGCATATCAGGCAACACTGAGAACAGTCGCAACAATTTGGCAGTGGCAGTTCCGATTTTAGCCACGCACATAAGATGCATCGTCCGCCCTCCTCGCATTGTATATATCTGAGTTTTACAACAAGTTCCAAAAACTTGAGATTAAAAAAAAATAACAAAACATTTACCTGGGTATTCCTTCTTCTTGAACTCCTTTTTAATAATGGCCTTGGTTTGCACCAAAGTCGTAGGTTCGCTAGGCTCTGATCGTCCATAGATGTTTTCTGCATATACCCTGAATTCGTACTGCTTGCCAGGCACCAAACCGGTAATAGCCATTGTCGTGAATCTGAGAAGAGAATTAAAAATTAAATTGATAGAAGATTGATGGAGAATTAAACACACAAGCATTCCATTCGTTCACATCACTGACAGCGAGACTGGTGCAGTGGTTTATGTGGTAATTACAATTACCAAACTATAGTTGGCAATGGAACTGGTCAAGAGTCTAACAGATGTTTCGTAACAAACAGAAGACTGAGGACAGAAGAATATCTTTATGCCAAACTTTTACTTTAGAGCTTAATAAGTGACTTCTGATCCATTAGTTGTTACTATCAACATCAGATCTAAATATTTAGAGACTGGATTGTTTTTATGACAGAATAAACAGAAAATTAAAAATAAATTCAAGCAAATAACTACCATAATCCCACTAATATTATAAATGTGAAAGTTTGGATGGATGGATGTTTGTTACTCTTTCACGCAAAAACCACTGAACCGATGGCGATGAAACTTGGTATGTGACCGGCGGGATATGGCGATGAGACCTGGATAACGCATAAGCTACTTTTTATCTCGATATTCTCACGGGATCGGGACTTACGCGTGTGAAACCGTGGGGCGCTGCTAGTCTACCATAATTTTTGAACACATATTTACTTAATTATTAGATCTTAGTGACTTTTTTCAACTTGTGACTCTTTTGTGTTCAATGGATGTGAAGCGTTAATTTTTTAAATATAACAATGGACGTTTTAGTTCAATTTTTTAAAAGAATACTAGTCACACATTACTAGTATTCTTGTTAACCCCTCCAGCTAAGGTAAATGTTTGTGTTAGGAGTGGTTTCACGTCGGTAGTGCATTGGGTGGGTTCGAACCAGCAACCACTTGATCAGCCATTACGCTACCGCCGCTTAATAACTACTAGTTATAAATCATTCTTAAACTCTGTAAGAGAGACTAGGAACGTTAAAGTGTTCTTACCTGGTGTTGCCAACTCTTATCCAGCTGGACATGGGGTGTTCCCTCTTCTCCACCAGATAGTTTGTGATGTTTGAACCTCCATCCCAGATTGGTGCCTTCCAGCTGAGTGCGAGAGAGTCCACGCCGATGTTGTCCACCGCTGGGAAGCGTGGTGGGTCTGGACGATCTGTTGATGGTTAAATTTGCTAAATATGTGCTCATCCTCGTCCTCCGCGCCTTTTTTTTAACTAATTTGGAGTCGGCTTTCAGTGTAACTACGATACGGCCGAACTTTGATATTTTGTGAAGCGCCGCGCTCGTGAAGTGACTGCCATCAGACCTCCACAACCCAAGTACTAGGCGATATCGAAGTTTTATAGTTAGACCAGGTTGTTGGACTTTTAGGGATCCAACTACCCGTAACGAATGCCACAGATGTTTGTATGGCACCCGAGACCGACGGTTTAACGCGCTCTCCGAGGCACGGAGGGGTCTCAATGTGTTAAAAATGACCACCCATCCTAGACTGTCCTGGCCAGCATTACTTAACTTTGTAATGTACCAACCTACTCGGTTACCACTTAGCCACGAGCCCCTACAACCCCACCACTTGCTACATATGTGCATTTTTATAAATACCATAGTTAATAACATTTTTTTTTTGCTATTTTCTCACAGAATTATATAACAACTATTGGCCAAATGGAACTTTCCAATTAGCAACTTTTTATATGTATTTTATATTTTTAGACCGATCCCTGTTTTTTCCTCTCACCCTTTATGTCGCCATCGCAACTCCTAAATTACCTTATTTATTGAAATCTTTTTATTTTGTAAGTCTTGCCTTGGTTAGCCTTAGAAAGGATATTAATTAGAAAAACAACTAACCACTGATTTCAACGTTGATAATGGCGGAGTCCTGTCCCAGTTCGTTCTCAGCCGTGATCCTGTAAGGTCCGGAGTCCAACTTGCTGGCGTCGCGGATCGTCAGGATAGCGTGGCGTTCTGATACAAATTATTACATAAAATCAAAATCAAATCAAAATCAAAATTATTTATTTCAATCCATTGTAGGTATTGTTGAATTATCAGGAGGAGTCAGTCAGTATAAGTCGGTCGTGAAGCTAGTTGCCTGTTCCAATACGTAGATCCTATGGAGAAGAACAGGCAAGAAATAAATGTATTGTTACTCCTTGTACAGTTGATTTGGAAATTTTCTGGTATATTGACGGCATTCGGCAAAAAGTAGAATTGGCAATAGTACATAATATCACCCTATGATAGTTGATTAAGCGTTGATTCACTACGCAAGAGAACTTTTTTTTGCTAGATTCGAAGCTGCTAATACGAGCTCAAGGTGCTATTTCTTAAGTGTATATTTGTAGTATTAACATACTTAACAGAGTATTATTTACATTTATTTGAACTCTTTCTCTTATTTTATCTCAGAAAAGTTCCTTTACAGCCACGGATGTGTGGATCGAGCTTCATCACCCAGTGCTGAGTTTTGCTGAAAGGATCATTCTTGGTTATAGAACAGGGTGTGTTCTAAGTTGTATTGAGCATTATTTTCATTTATTTTAACTTTTCATTCTCACTTCACACACTTTTACTATATTTCTCATAATCATCATCGTCTTCCTGCGCTTTTCCCAATTTTGTTTGGGGTCGGCACAAGGTATAACACTGCAAATGGTTTTAGCTGGTTTGTTTTATAATAATGCTAATGCCAATCCTTTTTGGCAATGTGATTTTTTTCAGACGGGACAATGGAAGAAGGTAAATGGGGGTAGACCGGGTAAGGAATACCGGAAGTCTCGGATAGGGAAACAGGACCGAGACTGCAGTATGATTGGAGAGGCCGATAGGACAGGAACATCAACTAGCTTTTTTATGTGATAGGGGCAAACGAGCAATTGGGTTATCTGATGGTAAGTGACTACCGCCCCCCATAGGTACTTGCTATTCAAGTCACAAGTGCGTTGCCGGTCTTTAAGATGGGAGTGGGGAAGGGAGGGAAGAGGAGGAGGGGGAGGGAAGGCAAAAGGGAAGGGCTAGAGCCTCCGGTTACCTCACTCACTCCGAAGTACAACATAAGCGTTGCTTCACTGCCGGTTCTCTGTAAGGCCGCGGTATCACTCCGGTCGAGCCCGTGCTGAAGCATGGCTCTCCCACGAGCTATTTATACTTCTATATTAAAATAAAGATACTGACCTTTCCTCTCAACATGATAGTGCAATCCAGACTCAATGGTCTCTCCCTCCCTGACCCACGTGATCTTGGGCACAGGGTGGCCGGTAAACGGAATCTTGATGACCACGTTCTCGCCCTTGTCGAAGTACGCGGTGACGCGGAAGCGAGGTGGCACGTTCAGTTTTGGTGCAGCTGTTGACATACGTGTCATTAGTTATATAATCAATTAAATCAATATTCTATTATTCAATTACGTTATGATAATTAAGTAGTGATTGTTCTATAAATATTGGAGTAAAGATAAGTTCTAGGGGTCTAATGAAGCAGATTTGTGCACTTGTTGCAAATGCTTGTCCGGGGTTATTATGTAGTTTCAGCCTGTCAAGACTACGAAGTACAGTAACAGGTTTACTAACAAAATTATATTTTATCTTCGCCACCATGAATGCCAGTTATAAATCTCTTGCAATAATTAGTGTGTCTAAGGACCGTTATAGGTTTAACATCAAACGGGAAGTCAACTGGTTTGTCATATAGATGGTATAAAAAAATTACACTCCGAGACTTCACCTCATTTAAGTACGTGATGTTTAATTTTTTTGAATACAAATCATACACATTTTCTAAACGAATATCTGTATATGACACAAAAAGTGCCCCCATGTAAGGCTCAAACCCCGAACACTCGACGCAGTGACACTAAAGAAATACGCCCAAAGAAAAAACGCAAATAGGTACTTTACTATAGTCCTTCTCGGCAATTTCACCCGCGATTATGGTCACTGCATCGCTCCTAAGTGTCATAGCGTGATGTTACATAGCCTATAACCTTCCTACACAAATACTCTACCCAAGACAAACAGATTTTTTCAAAACCGACTGGCATTTCCAGAGATTAGCACGTTTAAACCATCAAACAAAAAGCTTCGACTTTATAATAATCAGTATAGATTGGTAATGATGTGCTACTCACTCATAATAAGCAGTTCAGCCCTGGTGCTCTTGACCCCGGCGCGGTTGACAGCCCTGCACACGTACTCGTCAGCGTCCTCGCCGAACACATCGTTCACAGTCAGGAAGTGGTTGTCTCCTTCGCTCCAGATGCGGTGGCGTGGACCGTTCGTTATCTCGCGAGCACCTAACATAATATAGATTATTATTAATATTATTTACTTTTCAAATTTATTTATAATTATAAAGTTGCAAAAGAATGAAGCTTCTTTATTTATTAAAATGTAGCCTCCGTATGGGTTATGCTCGAAAATAGGCGACCAATGAAATTGAAATTTATCACGACCTACAACATTGTATTTCAGTAGGATCACCTATTTCACTAGAATAAAAAAGATACCACTTCTTTAAATTAAAAAAAAATATATAAACTATGAAATTACAACAAAAAGGAACATAAAAAACAACAAAAAAATGGAACACACGAATATACAAAAGAAGTCTGAACCCCAGCGAAACATGGCCGCAATGCTTTATTGTTTTGTAATTCTTTCGTTTTATGATGGTTTTATTTACTTCTTAATATTTTAAAGTACGAGCGATTTTATTAATAAATGAGTTTACTAAAAAAATATAACTATATTCTAATAATAGCATAGAACCTTGTAATTTTTCACAAACGTAAAAAAATATTACATATAGTGTACTATGTCCATATAAATCTAGAATATTCCTTGTTTTGAAGGCGTCTAATAATATCTTTCTTACGTCACTGTTTTTCTACATGTTTTAAATACTCACCCTTGTACCACGTGATGGTAGGTTTGGGTGATCCAGTGATGGTACACTGGAACTTCGCGTTGTGGTACTGGATGCAGTTTGCGTTCTTCAACGGTTTCACTATCTCTGGAGGCGTTGCCGCTGCAATGGAAAAATATATACAATTAATAATTTGAATAACGTAATTTTAAGCAAAACCTTATGATTCTATATTTATTTCTCATTTATTTTTACATAGATTTTATTCATCTAAAGATTGAAACAAAGTCTCATGTAACTGTAGGACTAGTCAGGATTTTAATACTAAGAAAATATAACAATAGAGTAGTTGCTTATTTCTACCCAACTGCGGCGAAGCCCAAAAGAAGAGTTATAAGTTTGACCTGTAAGTATGTCCGTCCCTATGTTCCTCGTAACTAAACGGCTGTACTGATTTTTATGAATGAAATGACGTTAGATCCGTCTTTATTCCGCGAGTGTCAATGAGCAATTTTAAATTATAGAAAAAACTAAATGTATGTTTTCAAAGAATTTATTTCTCCTAAACCTATAAGTGAGGTATCAAAATAAAGGGTAGGGTTCAAACCCGCAACCACTTGATCGCAAGTCCGACGCCTTAGCCATTACGCTACCGCCGCTTTGACAAGTTGATTTGACAGAAGTAGATTTGACGGAAGTTGATTTGACAGAAGTTGATTTAAAAAACTTGAGAGTTAACTACTATATTATTGGGACCTGGATGAACTCGATCTTTATCAGTGGAAATGGTTAAGCTCAACTGAGAAAAAAGATTCATAGAATTAGGTACGCTAGAGATAAAAATATACAGTTACCTTTAGGATCTTGAACCTTGACCTGCATCGAAGCAGTGCTAGGTGGCGAGAGACCAGCTTCGTTCTGCGCGGTCACGCGGAACTCGTACTGGCGACCCTCGACCAGGTTGGAGCAGTTCAGCTGGTTGGGCAGGCACAGAGTCAGATTGACGCGCTGCCATGTTGTAGCTCCTACTTCGCGCTTGTCTACCCAATAACCTGGTGGAGAGGAACAATGTGATTAAACTTCTTTTTTTCTTTTCATTTCAACTATCACTCTAGAACTACCATACTAATACAGATGTAGAATTACTTAATCATGGCTATGAAAGTGATACTAATAATAATGACAACTTCCCACATCTAACACACGGCCGTCTGATCCCAAACTAGGCAGAGCCTGTACTAAGGTAACCAGGCAGCAGCCTGGTTACCTTAGTACAGGCTCTGCCTAGTGTGCCTATCAGCAGATAAACATACTTACATATTACTAAATACATACATATTATAGATAAATTACACCCAGACACAGAACAAATTATCGTGCTCATCACACAATTATTTCTTCTGGGTGGGAGTCGAACCCATGACAGTTAAAGTGTAGTAACGTATGTGACGTCACGAAGTAACGCAATGTCACACTTCGTTGACCTCTTAACATGTGACGTAATTTATAGATGGCCCCTTTCGCTATGTGAGAATTGCGTTCACGTTTTAAATGTAGTGCTTACTTTGCCACTTCACCACTGGCAGAGCAGGAATCGAGATGAGTTTACTGACAGAACAATCTACCTATAGCCAGCACTACGGTACTTACTCCTGTAATGTAGGTGCAACTTGATCGAATCTCACAGCCATGAGAAAGTAACCTCAATCGAGGTTTCTTCAGATAATGTGGAATAATATCTATTGGACTATGTACCTTGTATCCTAGCGCCTCCATCGCTTGTAGGCTTCTCCCATTCCAAATGGACAAAGTCTCCTCCGACCTCCAGAATCTTGGGAATGCCAGGCGCTGATGGTGGATCGAATGGTGCCTTGGCCTGTATAAATAAATATAAAACTTAAGAAAATGTTTACTTTACAATTATTTTTTTTTTGCAAGAAGAAATTGAGGTGGAAGTATTCTTTATGATACATATCGATAAATAAGATGATGGCAAACGGTAACCGTAGCCTATGGACATTTTCAATAACACACTATGAAAATAATATTTTCCTGCTCTTTTCATTTCTTTAGTTCTTCTTAAAAAACTCACCTTAATCGGATTGGCTCCTTCAAGCGCGGGTCCAATACCATTCTCATTAGCAGCATGTATCCTGAAGTTGTATTCCTGTCCCTCCGTCAAACCCTGTACAGTAAACTTGGTATCCCTGACTGATGAAGCAATAGTGATCCAGGCAGTTCCAGAGATGTCGTTACGTTCGATGACGTAGTGTGTGACAGGCATGCCTCCGTCGTATGTCGGCGGTTTCCAGGCCAGTGTGCAGGAGTGACGGGTGATGTCTGTCATCTCCAATGGTCCTTGTGGAGGTCCAGGCAGGCCAGTGACCGTGATGGAGAAGGTGTCTGATGTTTCGCCTGAGTTGTTCTTAATTGAAATCTTATATGTGCCTGCGGGTGATAAAATTGGTTAAAATTTTGCTTTAGAAGATTCTGAATGAATGATTATGAATTTTATAAAACTTTTTAACGAAGAGTACTAAGCAATCTGCGCTCAGTTATCAAATAAAATAGCCTTAACACATCTATATATTTGTATTGTTTGTATTTTAATAATACTTTGGGATGAAACTAATGAAAATTCATTGAACTTTTGTCTAATGAATAATCATTAGACAAAAGTATGACAAGCTATATTTATAGCTTAAACCTATATTTATATTAAATCTATATTTTATCTGTAAATCTTAAAACCATAAAACTTAAATATTTAAATAATGTTCATATAAACTATTACAAATTGTATAGTTTTACGATTTCCCTGGATATTGCATAGGTAAAAAATACGATAATGTAAATTACGGGCAGTTAACCATCCGTGGGGAACAGTAGTCTGAGTGAAGACAGCCTAAAAGGACAGAAAATAAGAAGTGAATTACGAGTTTAAATATCAACAATGATCATTAGACAAAGTAAGGCCACCGTGAACTATAACTGAGAATATGGGTAATGTAAAATGTGATTAAAGTTGAGGACAGTATAGACTACTTACCCATATCATCTTTATTGATGTCCTTGATAAATATAAGCACATAATCATCGAACACGGTGCACTTGAAGTGCGGCGACTCAGTGAGCTTGTGTCCGTCCCTCGTGAGCGTGACGTCAGCGGGCTGGTCTCCCGTGTACAGGATCTTGATCTTCGTGTTGTCGTGCTCGGGCAGGTGCATGTCGCCTGGCATGCGGGTGATGCGGGGCGGGTCTGACGGAAAAAAATAGATCAATTAATCTTCAGTCAGTACTTTTTTAGAGTTCTGAAATATGTTTTTGAACTTACGGCTATACTTGGAATCTTGTATATTATTTTAAAAAGACAATTTCCGCAGGAGAATGTTATTCATGTGTGGTCTCTCAAAATATTGAATTAATGAACACAAAATAGTTCTCATCTCAGATCAACTATCTGCGAATCACACAAGTGAGTAGTCTTTTGAAGAGATTGAAAAAAAAAATGGACACTCAAACTACTACGCCATTATATTCAGTCAGTCGCCTTTAGCAGCCGCTGCCAGCTTTCATTCCAAATTTGGTTGGTTATCTGAGTTTAATAATGATTTTAAATACTTCATGCTTTCACTCATATTTCACTCATAGATACTTTATATTCATACTTTTCTTTGCCTATGTTGTATTTCTTTAAATACAACACTATTGTTTTTGTACCCTCATTTTTACGACGCCGCCGATGAGCTGACAAGGAAGGGATCTGTAACGTCAGTGGCAGGTTGAACTATACTACTGCCACTTCCCTTTAATCAACTTCGCTCATGGGTAAGGCAACGGACTCGTGAAGCGCACAACGGTCGTTGGGCCGACACACCGGGCTGTAGACAGTCTAAACTGGTGCTGACGGAGGTCTCACCACGTTTAACTTGCAGACTGCTCAGTCTCAACCGACTCGACATCAGAATAGTTGTAGGAACAATCACGGGCCATTTAGCCCTAAACCGGCACCAATTCACCATCAGTGCGACAGACAGCCCTCTATGCAGAGGATGTCTCAACGCGGAGGAAACGGCCGCCCACGTTATCCTAGAGTGCGAGGGAGTGGCCACACAACGGGCAAATATTCTCGCGGGTGCGAGATCGCTCCTAGAAGCCTGCGAATGCCCAAGGAGGCTTCTGTGCTTCTGGAAGGAGCTAGGCTGTCTATGAGTCTAAATGCGGAAACGGAGCCCTACACCAATACCAATACCAAATACCCTAATTTTTTCTAGTTTTCATTGCCTTTTTAACCGACGAAAAGAAAGGAGGTTCTCAATTCGACCGACTCTATATTTTTTTTATGTATGTATTCTTTTTTGTTAGATAGAGTATACCTCAAGGGTGGTGCCATGTCAAGGAAGTCAGAATCTGATCATGGGATGCTGATAAAATTAAGAGAAACCCCCGAAAATTGTAGGAACAATTAGTGTGTTAGAAATGGACAAGGCTCTACGTAGGTAATTAGTCATTCTATTATTTGCCGCCGACTCAAAATAAGTTTATATAAAATTTGATAGTTTATGTAAATAAGCTCATTACTTAAGACTTAAGAGGTTAATTTGTTTTTTACTTTTTAGTTCTCTTCGTCGGTTAAATGTTTTGTAAAAAACATTTTTCTAAAATCAATCGTAATTATAATATGTTTACCATAATTTCAAAGGAACGGAAAGAGGTACTCACTTCCAATCTTAAGATGTCCAGTACAATAGATGAAACCGATGTTATTGACAGCCTCGCACGTGTAGTCACCCTCGTCCCCGTCGTGGGCCTCCGTGATGTTCAAACGGAGCGTACCCTCGCGGGATTCGGCGATGAACCTGGTTAAAAATTTTAGGTAGAAGTTAGAAAAGAAAAAGAAAAAAAGTTAAAAACAACGTGTTACAGAAAGGTAAGTTATATTTTGGAATCTTTATAAATATGTAAGAAATGCTTGAGTCAGTCTAATAATTAAAAGAAAATAAAAAACAAAAAATAAACCGTAAAAAATATCGCTTTTCTTCGTGCACATTTGTAAATTTCGTGATATCAATAAATTAATGTTTTTATTTTATTTTTGTATACGAATATTTTCGTACAAATCCAGATATTTGATCAACATGCTTATTTATTACTTGTAGTTTTACTCATAACAGTATTATATCTTGCAAAATAGCTTTATCGATAAATTCTGAAGTTCATATCGTTAATGTTAGTTATCTGTATTGAATATCATAAATTAAAAAAAAAGTGCTTTGCGTTATTATAGTGATCTACTACATGACCATAAAATATGGCTACCCCTTTCTGTATATATTTATTTGCGAAAGCCATATAATTACCTGGTGCCCAGAACGACCTCCCTGCCGTTCTTAAGCCAGCGCCCTGTGGGCACAGGGTTGCCGGTGGCGACGCACTCCAGCGTGAAGGGCCGGCTCAGTGGCGCGCAGACGGTGGCCGGCAGCTGTTTGAGCCATTCGGGCTTCGTGCCTCCCAACTCCTCGCCAGTTCTCACTGGAGTTGTGCAGCTTGATGGTTCCGATTTACCTAAGTATGAAACATACAATTTAAATTCTGTCTTTTAAGTATGACGTCACAGGTTTGGACATTTTGGACATTAAATAAAGATAAATTGTTTGGACTTGACAGTCACCACGTTGTTACGAAGTGGGAGAGCCATACTTCGGCACGTATGGGCCGGCTCGACCGGAGTGATACACACGGAGTGAACAAT